>CM067554.1:18245000-18560000 GCA_034509755.1 Anisodus tanguticus | reverse complement strand
TGCAACAGAATGCAACTTGTAAGGTATCAAAAAACAATTGTGTCGTCTTCAGTTCAGTACACCAACTTACACGAGATTGGAATATAATATAATAAAAGAAAGTAGAAAAAAACTAATTGCTCAAAACCTAAAATCCTGTGGTAGGGTGGAAAGAATCCTCCGACAAGAAAATATGCAATGGTCTAAGGGTGTTTAGAGGTTGGGAAAACAAGGGGATGCTATTATGACTTTAGAGATAGGATGGACAAGGGGTAAGAGTAGTTTTGAAGGATGAGTTAAATTGGAAAATATCATTCACGTGTAAGGGGATGAATGATTAGAAATTTCGGATTTGAGTCTATGAAAGACTTCATGATAGGAAGCACTTCCTAGACCCTTTAATGAGCTATACGTCACATGAATATGAATTAGTCAAACTAGTGAATTTTGGGATACCATATAATTATATTAAAAAAAAGGTTGAAAATATTTTTTTGACCATCTGATAACCGAAACGTTTTGATTTCGACTAATTCAAATTCACATCGGGTAGGCTCACTGTTAACACTCAAAAGTGTTTAGCCGAATCAAGTGACAGCCGAAGGTGGAAAAGGAGTCTAAGTCGGTAACTGAGCAGAATCACAGCCGAATCTGTTAGTCCTTACCCTCGGCTAGAAAAGCATTATCGGCTATTACAGTAGTCTGGCCGAGTCATAATTCCGAGGAACGGCTGAGACCCACACATACTCGGACACCTCGAATACCAAGCCAAAGGACCTTCTAGAAAAGGTAGCAACCAACAACATCCATAAGGGAGTGTCGTCGATCGTGCTAGAGGTTCAGGCGAAAAAATTGGCACCACCTCCTCATAGTTGGCTAGTGGATTTAGTGGGTAGTTCGGTGGCTAACATAGGGGGTCACGTTTATTTTTCTTGTACTATAAATATAGAAATTATTTGTACAGAACACACAACACAATCAATCAAAAAACTAATTTTTACATACCTTAATTCTATCTTTATCGCCTTTATTGCACTCTAGTTGTATTTATGTTTCTTACCACTTAGTTTACTCAGTCACCATCCTAACGCTTTCTGGAGTAGTTGGGGAACCCATTGCTGGAAGTTAGAGTTTCGCTTCCGGCCTAAATTGCTTAGTTAAGGAATCAATTTGTCATCCGATTTCGTCAGCCGATAAAACGACAAACACTTCGGAGGGAAATAAATTTGGCACGCCCAGTGGGACCATAGGTGATCTCATAGCAAAGTTTGATTCTCCAGGTCAGGATCACACTTGGCGTATGCACCTAAGGTCTGTAAGAAAATGAACTCAGAGTCCAGTCCACATCCTAAACAAAATCCTTCCAGAAGGAACAACGAGCCATCATCTTCTTCGGGTATGCCTACATCGGTTGATACGTCTCCACTTCCTCCATCAACCCAAGCTGTGGGTGAACTTAGTCAACCGGAAGGTCCAACTGTTATGACCACATCTTTCCTTAGACAACAGATTAACTTAGGCATCCATGACATTATGTACCAGGTTTCCAAATAATTGGCTAACATTGTCAAGCCAATGGTGCATAATGAGGTTCAGCAGGAGAGAGAATTGGAAGCCAATCGACTGCATCCAGGAGAAGGTTCGGCTAGTTCTAACATCTCTCTGATGAGTGGCGATGTGCAGCATGCAACTGTGACTCCAGGTGTTGTTCCTCAACCGAATGTGTATCAGTCAGTACCACCAGTCTACTGTATGGTTGCCACCAAACGATGGGGGCTAAACTGTGCCACTCAACCAAGCGAATCTGCAGTATGGACAGATTAACATAGCTCGGGGACCAGTTCAATCATCCAGACACCTTGGTTTGCCGCCCGTTATGCCGTACGCTTATGCAAACGACCCTACGGTACAGGCGACTAATGTTAGCCAGCTGAATTGGCAGTCGATGGCCCCTACCTATGACCCTGCTAAGCTATCTGGTGACGATGTCTACAGCGGGACACCATTCCAGCAGTCACAGTCGGTACCCAATCCATACCATCCAGGAAGCGCAAACTTTCTAAGAACGGCTGATGTCCGAGGAGAGCAGATATGGAACACCGTTCCACCTTATCCTCAAGTTCTGTTGGCTGTTCCAGGAGCTCAGGTTGCAGGCTTTGGTGGCTATGCCCAACAACAGTAATGAGGGTATACCCCACTTGTTGGTAATGGCCAGCAGAATACCT
Source organism: Anisodus tanguticus (assembly GCA_034509755.1). NCBI lineage: Eukaryota > Viridiplantae > Streptophyta > Magnoliopsida > Solanales > Solanaceae > Anisodus > Anisodus tanguticus. Next base: position 18,557,796 of record CM067554.1, on the reverse strand, counting down.
ACAACTTTCAAAACCCTGTTCAACAAGGGGCAGAATGGAGGCCTCCAGTTCAGAACGCCTACTAGTTGGTTCCAGTTGAGAATTGGCAGGGGATGTCACATCTGATGAACCCTGAAACCATTGCGAATACCATGAGGAGGTGCTTTGGAATCTAACTGAAACCCTTGGACAGAACTGTTTACAGGAAGCCCTACCCCGATTGGGTAAATCGGATAGCACCACTGCCAAGAGGCTTCAAACGCCTAATTTTGCCACCTTCTCGGGCGATGATGGCAAATCTACAATTGAGCACATCGGCAGATTTACCATCCAATATGGCAAAGTTGGCCAGAACGAGTATCACAAGTTGCATTTATTCCCCGTTTCTCTAATCGGAACAACATTTGCCTGGTACTCATCATTGGCCCCGACTTCGTGCAGAGTTGGGCCGACATGGAACATTGTTTCCATGATAGATTTTATTGGCCCCAACCTCAAGTCACTGTAACTGATTTGATGAATCTCAAACAACAGGTCAACGAGTCGGCTACCGAGTATATCGAGAGGTTCAGAAGGAAGGTTGGGAAATGCAATGTACACTTCCCTGAATTAGAATGTGCCTACATGATAATAAACAACATGCATCCTCAGCTAAAAGAGAAATTAGTGGGACAATCCTACTCTGACTTAAGCCAGTTAGCCGAGAAGGCTAGCTAAATAGAGCAGTATATCCAGGAGAAGGATAAAAGAAGAGCTAACCGAAACCGAGGGTCCTATTTGGTATCCATTATTGAGGCAGATGAGTCTGACTCGGCGTCAGCCAATTACACGGCAGACGCAATGGTAGCCGATATCATCAGGGGTAAGGTTTACTCTTGCCCATCCCTGAAAGCTATGAAGGGCAAAGAGATTAGTTCGGCTGATGACAGGGTCGGTTACTCGTTTGACATTACAAAGGCAGATTAGATCTTTGATCATCTGCTTAAAGATAAATAGATTCGACTGCTTGATGGCCACAGGATTCCGTCTGCCGAAGAACTCAAGGATAAGAAGTACTGTAAGTGGCACAATTCATATAGCCATGCTACTTCTAATTGTGTGGTCTTCAGGAAGGCGATTCAAAAGGGCATCAAGGAGGGCAGGTTCAAGCTAGCTGATAAAAGTATAACTGAAATGTTTGTTGATACTGACCCCTTCCCCGCAGTACCGATATCTATGGTATCATTTGCCAAGCCAGATCAATCAAAAGACGTCAAGGAAAAATAATTGATGAAAACCATGTGGGTCCCTAAGAAGGCCACCGGTAAGGAGGGGGTCACCATGACCTCTGTGTTTGATCGGCTAGGTAACTTACGTGACATCTATGAGGACACGGACAGGCAGCCAGCTAGAAGCAGTGTTCGTGGTCGCCCTTACAAACTAGAGCACATTGTTCGGGAACCTCACAAACAGTACCCGACATTCAAAAGGGACCAAGCAGACCTCAGGAGTAGGCTTGGCGGGCAAGCATGGCTGCCAGTCGATGAGAAGCTGAGCGAGCCCCAGATAAGCGAGGAACCACTACCCATGGCTAAATAGAGGGTGGCTGAGTTCAACGTGAAGGAAGGCATTTCTTCCTTACGTATCATAGTGAGGGATGAAGGTCAGCTGAGATCCCGGAGGATGATTAAGGCAATCGTCAATATAGAGGAAGGAAAGTGGTTCATCAATCAGGCTTCTGGAAAGAAAGAGGCATCGTCGGGTGTCATATTCAAAACACAGAAAAGAAAGATGCAGCGCACCAAAGCCTTGCGCAAGATGAAGCTAACGTTGCACATGATATCCAGCGCTGAGGCAGCCTATAAGCAGGAAATACCTAAGTCTGTCGTAGCTGAGGCTATCGAGCGGGCATTCGGCTCAACCTCTTCAGAAATAGTGTTGCATGAAGAAAAAGCTTTGGACCAACCAGAATTAAATATACAGCCAAGTGACAACTCGACATATGAACCTCAATAGGAGACTACTATTCTGAATGAATCCCTAGCTGAGACGGTTCCACAAGTCGCACAAAGGATCCCTGCATTAGGGCCTCAGCCGGTTCATATATGCCTCTAGGAGATGGAAGATATTAACTTCTCGTCAGCCGAATTGGATGAGGTAGGAGACTCCATCCTTGATTTATTTAAGTAAGATTCAATCAATGAGATTTGGGCAGCCATTGAAATGGTCAGCCTGATTCCATGCGAGTTCTGGGCCGACCGCCCTAAGCTGGACAGCCTAGAAGGTGATGTGTGTGTGGAAGACACTGAATGGGCGACATTAGCCTATACCACGGATTGGAATGCTTTGAGCACTGTATTTGGTGCACCTATGGAGGAGATGGTTAAACACATCAAACCCATCTATGTTAAGGTTTACATTAACGACAAAGCTTTTAGTCGAGTATGCATCGACAGTGGGGTTGTGCTGAATATGATGCCGCTGCTTACTTTGAAAAGCCTCAACAAAACCAGGGAGGATCTCATCCCAACAAATATGAAAATAGCTAGCTTTATGGGAGAAGCCTCTGAAGCTTTGGGGATCTTAGTAGTAGAAATCATCGTAGGTCCTAAGACGGTCAGATCTGCCTTCTTTGTGATAGATGGCTAGCCGTCCTACGCCATCCTATTGGGCAGAGACTGGACTCACACCAGTCGATGCATTCCTTCCACCTGCATCAAAATCTCATTTTCTGGGAAGGAGACAAGATAGAAATCATCCCAGCCGACGATAACCTATTTCAAGCAGTAGTGAAAAACTTGGAGGTTGTCTTATATTCACCCTATGCGGCTCTTATAGCTATTGCGGAGCAGTATGAAGAAGGATCTTGGGAATACTGCAATCTTACTTCACGGGGTTTTGAAATAAAACAATTAGTCGAACCACGGCTTACCTTGGAAAAGTTAAATAATTGAGGAGACCCAAATCATACGTGGTATGTGGCATCAGTTGACTGCTGTAAATTCTAAAGCAAGGATAGCCGAGGCATCATAGGTAGAGGACTACAATAGAGAACCAACACTAGTGACCGATGACATTGAGTTTCCAATAGAACTTAAATCGCCCATAAGAAGGGCTATGCCTAGTTTTGAGTCTCATGATCCCTTGGAAGATATCAACTTGGGTACTGAGGCAGTCCATCGGCTAACACATATTAGTGGTTTGCTGAAGAAGGAGGATAAATAAAGCATAACGGCTCATCTACTACAGTATAAGGACTGCTTCGCGTGAGATTATCATGAGATGCCTGGGATGGCACGAACTTTGGTAGAGCACATGTTGCCAATTAAATAGGGTTTCACGCCTCATAAATAACTGCCCAGAAGATATCACCCTCAGGTGATGCCTCAAATTAAAGCTGAGATTGAATGACTATTGAAAGCTGGGTTTATCAGGACGGCTAGGTACGTGGAATGGTTGGCAAATATTGTGCTAGTCATGAAAAAGAATGGCAAGGTTCGGGTATGTATTGATTACAAGAACCTAAATCTAGCCACTCCCAAAGATGAGTACGTCATGCCCATAGCCGATATGCTAGTCGATTCGGCGGCCGCAAATAGTGTGCTGACATTCATGGATGGATACTCTAGCTATAATCAAATAGCAGTAGCCGATGATGATATTCATAAGACTGCCTTTAGGTGTCCATGAGCCTTGGGCATTTACGAGTGGGTAGTTATGCTGTTCGGTCTGAAGAATGCTATTGCTACTTATCAAAGGACAATGAACACCATCTTCCATAATTTGATCGGCAAGACCGTGGAGGTTTACATTGATGATATGGTGGTGAGGTCTAAGGACTTCAAAGATCATTTAGCCGATCTGGAACAAGTATTAAAATGAATGAGGATTCATACTATTAAAATGAATCCAACCAAGTGTATGTTCGGAGTATCGAGGGGAAACTTTCTTGGCTTCGTGGTACACAAGAAAGGTATTGAGATAGATCATAACAAATCCTGGGAAGTAATGGAGTCGGCACCACCCAGAACAAAGAAGGTGTTGCAAAGCCTGTTAGGGAAGATCAACTTCCTAAGGAGATTCATATCTAATTCAGCTGGCAAAATGAAGGCTTTATCACATTTGCTTAGGCTTAAAGGGTCAGAAGAACTAGTATGGGATCCAGAACAACAAGAGGCATTCGACCAAATTAAAAAGGCATTAGCAACACCTCCTGTGCTGGTGCCCCCCATACCATGGAAGCCATTGAAATTGTACATCTCGACCGCATATTTGTCTATCGGCTGCCTATTAGCACAGGATGCCGATGATGGAACCGAAATGGCAGTTTACTATCTTAGCCGAATGCTCAATGAAGCTGAAACTAGATACACCCCTATAGAGAAGCTTTGTTTGTCTTTATTCTATGCTTATACAAAACTTGAACATTATTTAATACCATACATGGTTCACACTTGGTGCAAGATTGACATCGTTCGGTACTTATTGAATAAGCCTGTTTTGCAAGGACGACTAATGAAATGGGCGATCAAGCTCACTGCGTTTTCTCTCGAATATAAGCCACTCAGGGCTGTCAAAGGCCAGGCGGTAGCGGATTTCTTGGCAGACCACCCCTGTGTAGATGTGGAGGACCCATACGCCACTTCTACCGCATGTATGGACGTCATCCCTTGGACGCTGACTTTTGATGGGTCAAGAACCCAGAAGGGAGTCGGAGCCGGGATAACGATAACCGATCCTAGAGATGAAATGTGGAGGTTCGCTTATCGATTAGATTCTGACTTAACAAATAACCAAGCTAAATACGATGCTCTCATCATAGGACTCAAACTCCTAGTCTCTATGAAAGGAAAGTACATCAAGATTCGTGGAAACTCTCAGTTGGTTATCAAGTAGCTGGCTGGGAAATATGACTGCAAAGGCCCAAATTTGTTGGCCCATTACAAAATGGCTAGCAGGTTACTTAGTAGGTTCGCATCATCTACATTAAGTCATGTTCCCAGGGGAATGAACGTTGAGGCTAACGACTTAGCGCAAGAAGCTTATGGATTTAGAAAGTCTTTACTCACTCTAGAGTATGATGAGCTGCTAGTCGAAGTGTTATCCATGGACCAGGCTGACTCATGGAAGTAGTTGTTAATCGGTTGCTTAAAAGATCCTTCCACGTGTAAGGACCTTAAGGTTAATAGAAGAGCCTTGAAGTATGTGCTCATTGATAACGATCTTTACAAAAGGAGCATAAATGGGGTGCTACTCAAGTGCATTGATAAGGCAGATACCTTAAGAGTCATGGGAGAAGTTCATGAAGGAATCTGTGGATCGCACAGAGCCTGGCCAACAATGAAGTGGCTGATCTATCGCCATGGCTATTATTGGCCTACCATCACGACCGATTACTTTCAATATGCAAAAGATTATGAAGAGTGTCAAAGACATGGACCAATCCAATGGGTACCAGCTGAGTTGTTGCACCCGATCGTGAAGCCCTGACCTTTCAGATGATGGGCTATAGACCTCATCGGCAAAATTCACCCACAATCGGCTAAGGGACATAATTTCATTATTGTGGCTACCGATTACTTCACTAAATGGGTAGAGGCACAACCGATGAAGAGAGTTCATCAGACAAATGTCATTCAGTTTATCCAACACCATATCATATATAGATATGGTATCCCTAAGACGATTACAACTGATCAAGGGACGGTGTTCACTGGTTCTAAGGTGGCAGCCTTTGCTAAAAAATTTAGGATCAAAATGATCACATCCTCGCCTTATTCCGCACAGGCAAATGGGCAAGCCGAGGCAGCTAACAAACTTATTGTGGACATAATCAGTAAAATTGTGGAAGATAAACCGACAGTATGACATCTCACTCTGGATGAAGCTATTTGGGCAATCAGGAACTCTAAGTCTACAACTACTAGGACAACACCTTATCGGCTCACCTATGGCCAAGATGCAGTGTTGCCTTTGGAGATTAATGTTAAGTCATTACGAGTGGCCAAGCAGAATTCTTTAAGCTTAGAAGAATATCAGTAGGCCATGCTAATAGAGTTAGATCATCTAGATGAAGATCGACTGATGACCCTGGAAAGAATCGAAGCTTGCAAAAAAAAATGGCCAAAGCATACAACAAACATGTTACGCCTAAGAGGTTCGCTAAAGGAGACCTGGTTTGGAAAACCGTGTTGCCACTTGGAATGAAAGATCGTAAATTCGGCAAAAGGTCGCCAAACTGGAAAGGACCCTTCGTAGTAAGCCAACGGATTGCTGGCAATGCGTATCTATTAATAGACATGCATGATGAAGAGCTTGATCGAAATGTACACGGGAAATACTTAAAGAGATACTACCCCTCGATTTGGGGTATGCAAGAGTAAACAACAGCCACAGACCGGCTGCCTAGTCACAAAAAAAAAACCATTCGATTTGGGGTCAAGAAATGGCCTGGTCACAGTTACATGAAAAGTACTTCCCTTCTATTTGGGGAAGACAAGAGTAAACAACAGCCACAGACCGACTGCTTAATCACATAAACAGACCCTTCGATTTGGGGTCGATAAAGCTAGGGAGACGAGTTGGTCGGCATTCCACCAGCTAGAGGTTGCAATATATCACTAGTAACAGAAGTCTCAGGATTAGCCGAATCCACGACTGCTTGGGAATCTTGGGTACCCATAATCTCCATTTCTCTCTCAGCTGCAACAACGACTATTACTTCAGTCGCTCCCGCTCTTGTTTGGACCTCCCTTTTAGCACCCAGCAAACGTTCAACAACTACAGTCGATGGGGCCTCGGTAAAAGCCTGAGTATCGGTTGATACCTCTTGAATAACAGAAGCAGCGATGGCTTCGGATTGCAAGTCTATAAGGGTATCGACTGACAACTCAGCAACAGGATCAACTGGCAAGAGAGTAGTGATTGTCGACATTGCTTGAACTAGATAGATTTTCCACGCAGTCCATTCATTTTCCAGTTTGTCCAGTCGTTCGCTACCCACTTTCTGATCCAGTTCCCAAACCACCTGCTGGTTACCGAGTTCCCGGATTTTATTATCCAATTGAAGGCTCTGCCGAAACAAAGAAGAACGGGATGAGTCGTGGGCACTAATAGCCGAGTCTAAGGCACCTATGGCCGGAGTAATAGCACCTATCTCTGCCTGGATCCGCTCTAACTCAACTCTCAATTTGGACAGCTGCTCCTGTAAGTCATTTCTTCGGCTGACATTTTGTTACTTTTCTACATCCACATCATTGAAAGAAGTTTGAATGTGGTTCTTCTATTGTCGAAGAAACCCCAAGTGTTGCAAAGCAGCGACAACCTCATCATGGCTATCTTTGGTCATTCTATGTAAAACAAATAAATCATTTAGAGCCAAAGTCATGTCATTGTAAGTGGTTGCCAAAACCGGGGAATCCATTGTTTCTTTTGACAATCGGAGCAAAGAGGCCCTCAGAACATGAAACTCTTCTTTGTTGGTTGAAGTTCCCCTGGCGAGAGACTCCTAGACTCGCTCTCGATTGATGTCAATAGGCAAAGCTGGTGGAGATGCAATGTCGAATGAGCCAAAGTAGCGCAAAAGCACATTTTCTGGGATGATTTCGGCTAGTACCTCTAAGTCATTAGTTGGGTGGGCTTCAGCCGAAGGATTATCTCTAGCGGTCTCCTATACAGAAAGGACAGGTTTAGTAAAGAGGCAAGAGCCATGAGGCAGTGAAAGACCAAGCATAAGAAAAAAGGGTATACATCTACGGCTACCCAAGCATAGGAAGCCTCGGTTGCCCAAGCGTAAGAAGCCTCGACTGCCTTAGCAGGAGAAACTGTGGCTTTGAGGGCAGCCGAAGATGGGTCCTGTGAATGCACGGGAGCATGAGCCAGGGGAGACGATCCGCCAATATGAATTGGAGCATCAGACGCTTTATGCAGCCGTCTGCGTCTTATCTGTCGTGGTCCGTGGAGGGAAATAGAAAATATAAATATTAGTAGATGATGCGAAAGTGTTTTAGCTAGCCGAGTATTATACCTCGATTTCCTCCTCTTCCTCAGCAGGAATAGGAACTCCGAGTCTGTGGGGGCTTTCCTCACTATAATCTCGAATGACAACCCCTCAACTTCATCGGGGTTGCTTAGGAACTGGTTTCCTAGGTGATGGGGACTCAGTGTCAAAAGTGGTCTCCAGATCAACAAACACCGGAGGAGATGGGGTTGTTGAAAGTTACATAAGAGATGTTAGCCGAAAATTCACAAGAACAATCTGGCCGACACATATGTAGAATATAATTTACCTTTTCTCTTCGTCTACCACAATCGGACGAAAGACCTTGAGAAAACAGGCCTAGCCAATTTTGAGGAAGCAGCTTTCAGTGTGACTTCTTTTGTCCACGGTTTAGAGGTTTCCGGGTTCTTTTTTTTTCTCGACAAAATCAGTCGATCACAATAGACATTTAAAAGAGATTGAAAAAACTTCTCCTTAGCCGTATCCCACCAATCATCAAAAGCGACGATAGTATTCGCTCTCAGGGGAAACGACTGCATGTCAAATAGGGCGAGCCTGTCAAGATTATGATCGCTAACTTCTTTGCTTGTTCTGCATCAAGAATGCAGCGTTGGGTTGAATTGAAAATACTGCGATGGGGCTACGACATGTGCTGAGTAAGGCCGAATTGCCTTGCTACAAAGTTTGGTTGATATGGCTCCACGGTCAATTTATTATTCCTAGAAGTGGGTTTCAAACCACCCAACAAATCCCTAGCCGTGAGAATCCGCCCCCATATGAGAACCATAGTCCTCCGCTGGGAATAAAGTAAGGTCCTCATTGGCTACTTGACGGACCCAATCAGGGGCCCCCATCTCTCTAGGATCGGTCACCAATCTGTATAATGGTGTCTAGACAGACCATGTAGGGTGGAGACTGCGGCAAAATTATCCTGGGGTACAAGGGGTGTTCTTCGAAGAGTATCTGCTAATACTGGCGGGTTTAACGGAAAACGGCGGTCATCAAATTTATCGGGGATAAACTCAGGAAAAAATAGGGTGATCCACAACTGAAGGAACCACAGGGGACCGGCTAAGGTATCCAGGTTTCTGGAATCCCTTAACCTCGCCTGGGCATCACCCAGTGCCATGTAAAGATAGGTTAAGAAGAGAGATGCCCAGCTGACATCCCTCCCCGAAATGGCTAACGCCGCATAAATTTCCAGCTCTTTCACAACTGCACAAGAGCCCGCACAGACAAAGTATCGGCTAAACCAAAATATCAGAAAAGAATAATGCTCGGCATCATCGACTGGAAGAGGCGATATACGGCGGTTGTTGGTTATAAACTGGTCGTAGCCTGAAGAAGTTTTTGAGACTTTGATGCCTAAATCGACAACATTTATATCGCTTAGGACAGGTGCTTCGGCTCCCGGAATCGGAAGGCCAAGTATCGCCGTCACATCAAGCAGTGTGGGGGTTATCATTCCCCAAGGGAAAACAAAGGCATTGGCAGCGGTCGACCAGTAACTAAGAAAGGCATATATAAGACCGATATTATAGGAGGAGTCAAACTCTGACAGCACAATGACGTCGTAGAGACTCGTGCGCCTCCATTTAGCTTCTTTGGCCGACTTCACTCGGTTCAACCAAACATAATAGTTGGTAATCTTGGTCGGCCAGGTACGCAGACTAGCCAGACAACGGTTGTCGGTGAACTAGTCATAGGTAATCAGAAGGTCGTAATTCGCTGGGCTTAGATGCTGAGAAAAAAGGAGGTCACCTTGTTCAGATATACCAAAAGCGACAAGAACTAGTTGCTCATCTATGAAGGCAAAAGTGGGGATTAGGTCATCCGCAGACAAACTGGTGCTATCCGATCCCAGAGATAGAGAAGAAGATGAAGACATGGTTTTTCTTTTTCTGATGAAGAAATAGGGTTTTCTGAAGAATGCGAGAAATTTGGGAATGGCCGAGAAGATTGAATGAGAAACCTTTTTTTGTGGGGGGGTGTCTCTCCTAAGTATTTCCTTTTTTTAGATATGATTGACACTATGTTGGGAGTCTTTTCGTCCAAAACGTGCGGCTAAAAAATCCATCATAAATTAATTGTGGAAGCCGAGACATTTCTGTAGAAGGAAAAAAGAACTTTTTAAAGACTATCATTGCATCCATTTAAGGCAAAAGTGATTGAAATGACACCTACGGTTGCCACACGAAACGACGGTCATTTTCGAATACATCAACTCAACAGCCGCACTCAAGTTAATGTAGGGGGACAATTGTTAACACTCAAAAGTGCTTAGCCGAATCAAGTGATAGCCGAAGGTGGAAAAGGATTCTAAGTCGGTAACTGAGCAGAATCACAGCCGAATCCGTTAGTCCTTACCCTCGGCTAGAAAAGCATTATCGGTTATTATAGTAGTCTGGCCGAGTCATAATTCCGAAGAACGGTTGAGACCCACACATACTCGGACGCCTCGAAGACCAAGTCAAAGGACCTTCTAGAAAATGTAGCAACCAGCAACAACCAGAAGGGAGTGTCATCGATCGTTCTAGAGGTTCAAGCGAAAAAATCGGCACCACCTCCTCATAGTTGGCTAGTAAATTTAGTGGGTAGTTCGGTGGCTAACATAGGGGGTCACGTTTATTTTTCTTGTACTATAAATATAGGAATCATTTGTACAAAACACACAACACAATCAATCAAAAAAACTGATTCTTTACATACCTTCATTTTATCTTTATCGTCTTTATTGCACTCTAGTTGTATTTATGTTTCTTACCACTTAGTTAATCAGTCACCATCATAACGCTTTCTGGAGTAGTTGGGGAACCCATTGCTGGAAGTTAGAGTTCCGCTTCCGACCCAAATCGGTTAGTTAAGGAATCAATTTATTATCCGATTTCGTCAGCCGATAAAACGGCAAACACTTCGGAAGGAAACACTCACTAAGAAAACATAAGTGTTCTCTATTTTCAAAGCTTTGAGACCTCTAATTCTATTTTTGTCAGCAAAACATTGCTGTATATTCTCAATCTAAACCCTCTCTGCATAAGTTAAAAAAAATCCAATGTGAGGAATTCCTATATGTTGTCGTTTCTTTTCGTCCTCATCCGACCGTAACAATTTCCAATTCCTACTTGCTTAGCTCAAGGTAGATGGGACATGGGCGTTGGGCCGTCAATGTTTATTGGCCCACTGGCTCATCACACACAATTTACAGGCTTTATTTGCCTACATTGTTATTTGCACATTTAGTTTTATTGAGAAAATACTTGCTCTTGTAAATGTGTAATAAATGAATACATGACATGTACCGCATATAAGTTTCATTATTTAATTACGGCTAAGCAAAATAATTAGGGGAAACAACATAAAATACCCGTGAAAGACAAACTATTTACCCGAGTACCTCCATAATTCGGTGCCGTCAGATGCGGCTTCAGACGTGGCTTTTGTCCGTTCCCAAATCCCAATTCCACACCTCCTTTTCTTTTGATTTTATTTTATATTCTCTTTTTATCATTTTTTTCTTTTAATTTCATTTCCTCTTAGTTGGCTTTGTTTTTCCTTTTCAGTTTTCTCTTGTTTTTTTGTCCCTTGTCTTTTTTTCTTTTTTGATTAATAAAATTATAGGAAAACAAAATAAATAGACTGTAACAATAAATAGTTAAGAAAAATATTAAAGTCATTAGTTTATTTAATAAATATAAATTAATATTTTTATAATTTTTTTCTTTTGAAAATGAAAATGTGACTCTATTTCTTGTTTTATTTTAACAAAAATAAACTTGATAAAAATGGTATAAAATTAAATATCAAACTTAAACTATATTCGTTGTATTTTTTTATAATTTTTTCTTTTAAAAGAATGAACCTATCATTTATGATATCATTTATGATATCATGTCAGTATATAATATATACCACATGGGTATCATAAAGGAGAGTCGTGTTTTTCTTGAACGAATGAATCAATCTATTGATACCCTATCAATATATGATATATACCAAATGAGTATCATAAACGATTAGTTATTTTTTTGAAGAATGAGTCGGTCCTCTATGATATCTTATCAGTATATAGATATATCATGTGGGTCATTCATCCATGATACTCTGTTAGTATATGATATATATCAAGTTGGTATCATATAGAACTGGGTATTTTTCTTGAAGGAATGAACTGTCAGTCTTCTATGATACCATGTCAGTATATGATATAACAAGTTGGTATCAGAGAAGATTGAATTTTATCTTGAAGGAATATATCATTCTTCTATGATACCATGTTAGTATATGATGTATATCATATGGGTATCATAGAGGACTCTAGTATTTTTTGAAGGAATGAATCGGCCTTCTATGATACCTTGTCAGTATATGATATACCATATGGATATCATAGAGGATTGCGTTATTTTTTCTTAAAGAAATGAACCAATACTCTATGATATCATGCCAATATATGATATATCCATGTGGATATCATAGAAGATTGAATAGTGTTTTTATTAAAGAATGAATCATTCCTCCATGATACCCTGCCAGTATATGATCTATACTATCGGGGCATCATAAAGGAATGGGTAATGCTGAAATTATATGGTATATACCATGTGGGTATCATAGATGATTGTATTGTGTTTTCTTGATTAAATAAATCAGTCATCCACGATTCTCTGTCACTATATGATATATATACCATGTGAGTACTATAGAAGATTGAAGAGTGTTTTGTTCGAAGAATGAACTAGTCCTCTATGATACTATGCCAGTATATGATTATACCATTTGAGCATCATAAAAGATTGAGTAATGTTGGAATAAATCGTTTTCGATGATACCGTGTCATTATATGATACCATGTGGGCATCACAAAGGACTGAATAAGGAATAAATCTGCTATCGATGATACTCTGTCAGTATATGATATATATCAATTTGGTATCATAGAGGATTGAGTGTTTTCTTGAAGGAATGAACGTCCAATCTTCTGCGATACCCTGTCAGTATATGATAAATACCATGTGGGTATTATAGAGGAATGATTAGTGTTTTTGAAGGATTAAATATGTCATCTACAATATCCTAACAGTATATAATATACCACGGATATTATAATATATTGCAATAGTATACTTTAACTTACTACTGATTTGGTATATTATACGCTAGAATAAGTTATTTTTTGAGATATAGAAAAAAACTAAAAAAATATACTATATCAGTTATCTTTTTTATTGATATAGAAAAAAGAAAAGAGAAAAGAAAAAAAAAAAAAAGATACATAGAATTAGATTATGAAGAAAAAAATTGAAGTTAGAATAACAGAAAAAAGTGAATGAAAATCACCAAAAATGTAAAAAGAAGAAAAAAGAATAAGAGCAAAAAAAAGTGAATGAAATTAAATTATGAAGAAAAAAAGAAATAAAAAAGAGCAAAAAAGTGAATGAAATTAGATTATGAAGAAAAAAAATTTTTTTAATGAAATAAAAAAAAAAATTGAAAAAAAAAAAGGAAATGAAAGAAGCTAGAATTAAATATGAATTAGATTGTGGTGAAAAAAGAAAATAAAGAATACTATGATTTTTAAAAAATGAAATAGAAAAGAATCAAAAAGAAAATAGGAGAAAAGAAGAAATTAAGAAATGAAGTAGAAAAATAAAAAAGAAAGGAAAATAAAAGAGACAATTACCTACAAAAGTTATAATGTGTATTAAGGGTAAATAGTTTTGGGTGTATGAAAGTATGGAGGACATGGAAGGGTAATTATTTTGTGTTTAGTGGGCATGTGTGTTCTTTCCCCAAATAATTACTCCTCCGTTCTCTTTTACTTGTTAACTATTGACTTTGCACATTCATTAAGAAATAATAAATGAAGTACATATTGCAATCTAAAAATATCATTGTCTTCTATTTTTATTTATAAATAATTTTAAAAAAAAAAATAAATAAAGAGTACTAATTCTATTCTTTAGAGCACGCAAAGAGAGAAATATTTGATTCCTTCTAATCTTTTTTAAACAAGCTACAACTATAAATTTTCTCCATCAATCTTGAAAGAATTTAATTTTCAAGTATATTTAAAATATGTGTCTTAGAGCTTAAAACTTTACACATTAAGTTATGCATTTATTGAAATGTATTAACTTTCTTAAGTGTTTAGTTAGTGAAGTATGCATATCTTTGAGATTTAAAATTTAAATAATTTAATTATTTTTATAATATCAAAAAATAAAAAATAAAATAGATTTTATGCATCTCTTTTGTCTATAACGGTCCGCTATTATTTAAATGTCAATTGTTGTTGCAGGTATATAACAACAATTCTCTATAACAATCAAAAAATTTCGAACCCAACAATACTGTTATAGAGAGGTTTGATCGTATAAAGTTAAAGCTTTAATCTTTTCAATTTTTTAATTACAGAATTTCCCATCGAAATTTATGGGGGAAAAGATATTGCGAACCACCATTATTATGCGAACTTGGCCCCTACTCTTACTATTATACTATAACCATATTTTTTTATAATTTATACCAACTATAATATTTTCTTTTACAGCACAACTTATATAAATACTTATGTTCAGATTAAAATCTTAAATTACATGTCTAATCAGATACTTCAAATATTAAAGATGGAAAAGATTTCATTAAGCATGATAATTTTTATACATAGCAAAAGAATGCTATCAAACATGATTGTAATGCTACCATTAGTAGAGGTTGTGGATTGTAATGTAATTGATGATTTAGGTGGTTTCTTGTTGACAATTGTGATAATGCGGTGAAGGCTTGTCGTAAAGGTCGCTTGTTGACAATTGTGATAATGCGGTGAAGACTTGTCGTAAAGGTGATTCTGACAATTGTGATAATCGTGAAGGCTTGTCGTAAAGGTGATTCATGGTGGTTGGAGGTTGTGAAAGTAGTGTGGGTTACAACAATTGCAGGAAACGGGAAGTAAGTAAATATTACAAATTGCTAGAAAGGATAAACTAAAGATTACAACAAACTGGAATCAAGAACATTACAAACTCCTTGTGATTTGCTGAGTCGAGTGATGACACTCTGTCTTTAAGACAAGATTGCCCCGTATATATCCTTTTACGTTGTCGGGCAATAGTCTCCCAAGATACAACATCAACTTAATAAATGAGCAAATGAAACTCAAGTGTTACTCTTGAAGAACTTTGAGTATAGTAAACTTGCTAGAGAGGAAGATGAAGATTTCAGAAAATTATGTAAGTGTTTCTTAGTGTTGAACAATTGAGCCAAAGGCCTCAATTTATAGTGTAATGAGATGACCCCTAAACTAGCCAACTAATGACCTTCAATAGTCATGTAATGACACTTATTGAGGGGTTACATTCAGCCAAATAATGGCTGAATTCATGTGCCAAATAATGGAGATTCAATGCTCCAAAATCAGCCCAAAAGTCAGAACTTTCCATCTTTTCGTCGCAGCATTCTGCCTCCGAAGAGCCGCGGCTCTGCGAATTAGCGCCACGATCCAGTGAATGAACGCCCATTAGCGCCGCGACGCTGCGGCGCTGCCTGGGAGGCGCCTCGGCTCCGACGGGGCTGTGTCGCGGCCTTTTGCGTCTCCGCGGCGATTTCTGACTCGTTTTATCTTACACTTCGCACATTTCTTCCTTCGTTTACCAATGTGGAATATTTGTCATTTGGCCAATAACCGTCCATCATTCTATGTCTCAAACTTTTCACTTACATACCAATATCTCTTTCACTAATGAAATTTGCGATACTTGGCACTACGTGTGCACGTGTGTGGAAATGATGTTTCCGATGTGTGGGGCCCCAATTGTTCGATTCATAAATAATGGGATAAACTTAATTTCATATTAGTAAATTTCCAACAATCCCCTCTTGAAAGAGATTTTGGCGCACTCACATGGTGCCTTTTCTCAGCAATCTATCAGCGGACCGATGTTGCATCAGGAGAGGCAGCTTCAGCTTTGAACCTTCCATATTTTAATACCATCGAACTTACTTACTGCGCGGTGAACGTGATGTCTTGAACCGTCAGTGTTTAGTGTAACCCAAGTCAACGGTACCAACACAACAACTTCCCTTACTCTATTTTTCATAATGTTTTGTTCGTTGTGGCCATGGACACTTCTTGGATTCTTAAGTGTGTTCATTTGAGGTGGTATATCCTCGCACTTAATAGGTGGTCTCCTATAAGGTATCTTGCTATACCCCATTTTACAAGTGTTAGGAATCATTAAAAGTTTCCCTAAAACCTAACCTCAACCATTGAGGACCATTAAAGGTTTTGGAAACTTAACATTTACTCACACTGCAGATAGCACTTAATGTCTATCGCAGGAACGACTTTGGATTTGATGTTTCTTTACAGAAATCACTATCCGAAGTGCTCATGCTTCCACCAAAGCGCTCAACTGAACCTTTACAGCTTAGTTTTTCCATTGAACCTAATTCCTGGGATCTCCGGTCAGTAAGGTTGGGTTACCACCAAATTGGTCTTTATAGCTTGGGTTTTAAGACAATTCCCCTAGATAAGCAGAATATATGATCTTTGGGTAAGCCTTTTGTCAGCGGGTCCACTATGTTATCCTTTGATTTTATGTAATCAATGGATATTATACCCGTGGTGTCAGCTGCCTAACGGTCTTATGTCTCCGTCGAATATGACGAGACTTACCGTTGTACATAGAACTCTGTGCCAATCCTAGAGCCGATTGATTATCGCAGTGTATCATTACAGATGGTACGGGGTTTTCCCAACAAGGGACATCATCTAAGAAGTCGTGAAGCCATTCAGCTTCTTCTCCTGCTTTATTTAAAGCGATAAACTCTGATTCTATCGTGGATCGGGCGATGCAAGTGTGCTTAGAGGATTTCCAAGACACTGCCCCACCATCAATTGTAAATACATACCCAGTGGTGGACTTGGTGTTCTCTATATCAGATATCCAGTTTGTATCATTGTACCCCTCTAGTACAACTGGATATCTCGAATAATGCAACATGTAAGTTAGCGTGTATTTCAGGTATCGTAGTACCCGATTCAACGCCTTCCAATGATCATTACTCGAATTACGGGTAAACCTATCCAACTTGTTGACTGCATAAGCAATATCAGGTCGGGGTGAGTTTGTTATGTACATCAAACTCCCAATCACCTGTGCATATTGCTCCTGGCATACGGGTGCACCACGATTTTTATCTAACTTTTGATTTCTATCTAGTGGTGACTTCATAGGCGAACTATCAAACATCTCAAACTTTCTCAACACATCCTCGATGTAGTGAGACTGAGATAAGACCAGTCCGTCAGACGTCTTAGAGATCTTTATCCCTAAGATGACATCTGTGATACCCATATCATTCATGTCGAAGCATTGTTTCAACATGTTCTTAGTCTCTAAGATCAAGCTAGGACTGCTCCATGTGATCAACATGTCATCTACGTACATGCATATCATGACGAACGAGTCAGAGTTACCTTTCGTGTAGACACATTTGTCACATTCATTAATGGAGAAACCCTTTGATAGTAAAGTACTATCAATTTTTTCTTGTCATTGCTTCGGGGCCTGTTTCAGCCCGTAGAGAGATTTAACAAGTCGACAGACTTTCTTCTCTTTTTCTGGAACTACATACCCCTCGGGTTGTTCCATATAGATTTCTTCTTCCAAATCACCATTTAGGAAGGCTGTCTTGACATCCATTTGATGTATCTCAAGGTCACGCAACGCTGCGATCGCAATGAATTCTCGTATGGACGTCATCCTAGACATCGGGGAGTACGTGTCAAAATAGTCAAGGCCTTCCTTCCGATAGCCTTGACTACCAAGTTTTGTCCTTACCCTTATATGGGACTCTGTTAAGAATCGTATTAACGGTAAGGACGACTTCTCCCTAATATTTTGGGAAAGACCAGAATTGTTGAGCATGACATTCATCGTTTCCTTCAATGTGCGGTTCTTGCATTCCGCAACATCGTTCAACTGAGTTGAGTATGGAGCCGTCGTTTGATGAACAATGCCCGATTCATCACAACATTCATCAAATGGCGCTACATATTCTCCCTCTCTATCGCTACGAATGGATTTAATCTGCATGCTTAGTTGGTTTTCAACTTCTGCTTTGTAACGTCGGAACGCTTCAAAAGCTTCATCTTTACTTTTCAACAAGTAAAGGTAACAATACCTTGTGCTATCATCAATGAATGTCACAAAGTACTTGTTCCCCCCTCTAGTTCGTGCAAACTTCAAATCACATATATTTGTGTGAATAAGTTCTAGAGGAGCGGTATTCCTTCGACAGATCGAAAAAGAAGCTTTGTGAGTTTTGCCTCTACGCACACCTCACACTTATGTTGAGCAACAACTACAATTTAACCAACCTTCGGATGGACTTGTAGTTAGCATGTCATAATCTATGATGCCATAAATTAGAGGACTCAAGCAAGTAAGAAGAAGCTTCAATATTATTGCTTGCACATATTACAGACATGGTGTTAACTTTGAAGAGGCTTTCACAGACGAAGCCTCTACCCACAAAAGTTCCATTCTTGGTGATTACAAACTTATTGGACTCAAATACTAGCCTAAAACCAGTATTAACCAACAAATGACCTGAAATTAAATTCCTCTTAATCTCAGGGACATGCATCACCTCCTTCAGAGTGAGCTCCTTTCCAGAAGTCATCTTCAGGACTACCTTTCCTACCCCCAGTACGTCAGATGAAGCGTTGTTACCCATGAACAACTTCTTGTTTGTAATTGGTGTATATGTGGAGAAGGCATCTCTATTGGAACAGATGTGTCTGGTAGCACCCGTGTCCATCCACCATTGCATGAGATTCTCAACAAGGTTTACTTCAAGCACCACCGCCGAGAACTCCTCAATCATGTCATCAAGAAGCTTGTCTTTGACGACGTTAGCATGTGCCTTGCCTTTGGCCTTGGCCCTCTCTTGTTGCTCAGTCTTGAGCTTGCGGCAATCCTTGATCATGTGACCAGGTTTCCTACAGTGGTGACAGTTCCCCTTGAACTACTCTGCCACCTGGGTCTTGCCGTCGTTCTGGAACTTGCGCTTCTTGCTTGGGTTCCCTTTGGCCTCAGTCAAATTTGCCTTTGCCTCAGCCGGTTGTTTTTCCCTAGGCAAGGCCTTCTTATTATCTGCCTGAATCTGGAGTTTGATTATAAGGTCCTCAAATGTCATTTCCTTTGTCTTGAGTTTTAATTAACTCATAAACTCATTCCACGAGGGAGGTAACTTTTCGATTAGTGATGCAACAAAAACTGCTCATTTGATTTCATACCTTCCAGATCCAGGTGATGTAGAATCATTTGGAAATGTGTGCCTTGACCAGTAGTGGGAAAGGCAGAGGGGTTGGCTTGAGTAGCAACAACAGTAGAATCAAAAGTGAGTTTTTCTCTTCCAGTCATCTTTCTAAGCACTTACAACAATCTTGTATTAAAATTGTAGGTTACAACAATTGCAGTAAATGGGAAGTAAGTAAATATTACAAATTGCTAGAAAGGATAAACTAAAGATTACAACAAACTGGAATCAAGAATGTTACAAACTCCTTGTGATTTGCTTAGTCGAGTAATAACACTCTGTCTTTAAGACAAGATTTCCCTGTATATATCCTTTTACGTTGTCGGGCAATAGTCTCCCAAGATACAACAACTTAACAAATGAGCAAATGAAAACTCAAGTGTTACTCTTGAAGAACTTTGAGTATAGTAAACTTGCTAGAGAGGAAGAAGAAGATTTCAGAAAATTCTGTAAGTGTTTCTTAGTGTTGAACAATTGAGTCAAAGGCCTCAATTTCCCTCAACTAGCCAACTAATGACCTTCAATAGTCATGTAATGACACTTATTGAGGGGTTACATTCAGCCAAATAATGATTGAATTCATGTGCCAAATAATGGAGATTCAATGCTCCAAAACCAGCCCAAAAGTCAGAACTTTTCATCTTTCCGTCGCGACGATTTCGCCTCCGAATCGCCGTGGCTCCAGTGGCTGAACACCCAATTAGCGCTGCCTGGGAGGCGCCTCAGCTCTGACGGGGCGCTTCGCGGCGATTTTCTACTCGTTTCATCTTACACTTTGCACACTTCTTCCTTCGTTTACCAACGTGGAATATTTGTCATTTGGCCAATAACCGTCCATCATTCTATGTCTCAAACGTTTCACTTACGTATCAATATCTCTTTTCACTAATGAAATTTGTGATACTTGGCACTACGTGTGCACGTGTGTGGAAACGATGTTTCCGACGTGTGGGGCCTCAATTATTCGAGTCATAAATAATGGGATAAATTTAATTCCACATTAGTAAATTTCCAACAAGTAGCTGACAGTGATGGTAGGTTGTAAAAGCGGTACATAATTGTTCGGTAATAGCGATAAATATAGAAACAATAAAATGTTACTAAAAATTTTTTTTAAATGAATGTCTTAATGATTTTGAAATTCTATTTAAAATTTCAGTAATTCAAACTTGTTAAAAGCTACGAAAAATAGTTTTGATATGAGTGAAAACACTTAATAAGTTAAGGACTCATATCATTCAAACACAAACCTCCCTCAAATGAAAACAAACAAACCTTAGTGATATTACCTTAGTTGTCAATCAAACATCAAAATATCTCATATTTAGTAAAACTTTCATATTATTCTCTTGATATTTGTCCTGTTGAGTACATTGCCACTCACTAAAACACAGCGATCACATGAGTACACTGTTACTATAGTCAGGCCTCTTTATTACCACACATGTATATAAAAGTTTTTTTCGAAATCGATTTTATATGTTATATTTTACTTCTTTATAGTAATATTTTATCTATAACATCAACAATCAACTTTATAACAGTATATTCTTTGTAAAATTACCTCCCGTATAACAGTTATCTTCTTATTTTTATTAATATAATAATTAACCATCTTTATAAAAATAGAATATCTATGATTACCAATAATAAATGTAGAGATTTTGATCAAATATTTAATTTGATACTTTAATATACTATAATTATGACAAAATATTATATATAAATACTTATTGCAATCTAAAAATATTATTGTCTTCTATTTTTATTTATAAATTACTTTTTAAAAAACAATGTGAATAAGGAGTACGAATTCTATTCTTTAGAACAAGCGAAGAGAGAAATACTTGATTCCTTCTAATCTTTTTTAAATAAGCTACAAATATAAATTTTCTCTATCAATCTTGAAAGATTTTGCTTTTCAAGTATATTTAAAATATGTATTTTAGAGCTTAAAATTTTACACATTCAGTTATGCATCTATTGAAATTGTATTAACTAATGTTTAGTTAGTGAAGTAGGCAAATCTTTGAAATTTAAATAATCTTATTATTATTATAACATCAAAAATAAAAAAAAAAAAATTTATGCATCTCTTTTGTCTGTAAGAATCAACTATTATTTAAATGACAAATTACATTGAAGGAATATAACGACTATTCTAGAGCAAAAAAATTCAAACCCAACAATGCTATTATTTATGGGGGGAAAGATATTGCGAACCACCATTATTATGCGCACTTGGCCCCTAATCTTACTATATACTATAACCATATTTTTTGTAATTTATACCAACTACTTTAATATTTTCTTTTACAGCACAACTTAAGTTAAGATTAAAATCTTAAATTACCTGTCTAATCAGATACCACTAATGTTAAAGATGGAAAAATTCCATTAAGCATGACAAGTTTTATCCTTCATAGGCCAATTAATCGCCAGATGCCATATTTCTAAAATATTTCATACCCCATATAAGGCACTAAAAAGGAGAAATTTTAATACTAGAATTGTAGGGCTTTGCCGCGAAGGGAAGCCCTTCCAAAAATTCTCGACGGCCATGGGCGAACCCAAGCCGAAGAAGGGGTTTGGAAATAGTTTTCAACCAGCAATAGACGCGCCTCGGTTAGTACCTCACTAGCTGCGTCATTGCCCCAAGCGCAAAGATACTTGTCTATGTCTCCCTACTTCTCAGTTTATAAGAAGCCTTCCCTCGCTCTCTTTCGTGTGCTGTCGATGTGGGACGAAATCACCAACTCGAAAGCAACTAACATACACAACAATCGATTCTTTCACTTGCTCCCCTCCCCCCATGTGTCCACCTACGTCTCACTAACTTTACTTTTTTTGGGATGGTCATTTCACGTTGGATTTTATATTTTGATACTTTGATGGATTGTTCTTTTATGTGGGTGACAACTTAGCTCCCCCAAATTCTATTCGCTGATTAACATCTGCAATATTGACCCAAAAATTGAGTTTAATTAATAGTACGTTCTATTATTGTATTGTATATAATCAAATTAAACTTTTCGAAATCATTCCAGTTACTTGTTTCAGTATCTCTGTGATATCCATAGAGTTCGAATAACATTTGGTACTTTACTTTAGAGTAATCACATTAATATAAAGATGTCACATTAATGCAAAATAAAAACAAGCTTTCATATAACACATACGATATAGACGATTATAGACATATAATCGTTCGAACAAGATTTTGATGTATTATGTAGGTTGTGCATTCTTGACACAGTCTTAAACAATTACAAATACTGAGTTGCTAATAAAAATTTTGCACTTCAAAAGATATAGATTCTAAAAAATATTGTGTAACGTTACAATTTTCTTTTTTTGAAAATATACATTTGACTCCAATATATGATATTTGACTAAAAATGTACCTTTTCGAAATCCACCCAAGGTTCAATGTTAAAAAAATTTGGGTTAATATAGGTAGCCTTTTAAACTTGATCTGATATTGACAAATGAAGAGACACACAAAACAAATTTCAAAATTGAACCGAAAGTATTTAATTAAAACACTTTATTAGGAGTTGACGTGTTCAATTGGAACATGGCTTAGTCCGAGTGTTTAACGGAATATCATAGCAACTTTAAAGGGCTACCTATGTGTTAAGCCAAAATTTTAATACTTCAGTTTTTGTATGTCATATTTATTGATTTCATAATTTTTCAATTTCTTTTTATAAGATAAAAAATACCGTAACTATTCAATACAGTTATAAATTTAAACTTACTACTTTATTTATAAGAAGAAACCAAAAAAATAGGTTGGATCAGTTTCTAAAAGAAACACTGAGACCCCTATGTTCTATCAGCATGTATTCCTTGTCGCACACTTTTGTCAACTTTTCAACCTAATCATGTTCAATTTGAGTAGTATAGTGTTTTAATTTATGTGATATAATTTTCTTTTTGGTCTGTTTTAAAAAGAATGTCACATTTTTATATTTATAAATAATTTAACTTTATGAGATAATTCACAACCACATATTTATATAAAACTTGTTTTGAACCACATATTTTTAAAAAAATCTCGTGTCAAGTCAAACGATATCACATAAATTGAGACGGAGGGAGTATCTCATATCTACCGTCAACAAAATCATGATTAATGAAGCCATCAACTCAAGATTCTTGTGACAAACTAACAACAAAAATAATGATATCAGATGCTTTAAAAAATGAGAAACAATATTTGATCAATTGGCCTCTCCTCAAAGCATAAGACTAGGATGGCAACGGATCGGATCTGGACCGGATCCTACTAAATCAAGATTCAGATCCGTTTTTCATACCTAAATTCAGATTCGGATCCATAAAAATCAGATCCAAATCCGGATCCACCGGGTCCACGGATCGGATCGGATCCACATGTAAAAAAATTTGCCTTGCTAAGAATTTTTTTTGAACTGACAAACGATTTTACTTGACTAACAGTTTACTGTGTTTCAATTTTGAAATGTTCATATGAGATATTTTGTTCGTTGTCTCGTTTTGATTGTGAGCTGTTAATTGAAAATGTTGGACAATGACAATAGTTGCGAAAAATGCTGACTAGTATTTTCACAATGCAGAACTTGCATGTGGTTGGAATCTTCACAAATGAAGTGAATATAATTTTAACTACTTGTCTATTGAGATGTTAGTCATTCACTAATATAACATTGATTTTATTATCGAAGTTACCTTTTTATTTTTTTATTTTTGAGTTAACGCGGGGATAAATTAAACTTGTTTTGAGAATTAAACTTGCAAGGATGTGCTTAGCAATTTTAAGAAAATACTTATAAAATTACATTCTAGGTTATGAATATATTTAATAAAAAACGAATCCACGGGTCGGATCTGGACCGGATACGGATCTCAAATACAAGATCCATATCCATATCCAATCCGTCAGAAACAGATCTGGGTCCGATCCGAATCCGTTGGGTCCAAATTTTAAAAATCCATATCCTATAAAACGGATCTAGATCTACCGAATCCGGACCGGGTCCAGGATCCACTGCCATCTCTACATAAGACTGTATAATTGACCTCAAATTCAAAATTCTTTTTACATGTTCCCATCCTTCTCCCAAAATCTTTTTTCTCCCTCACATATAAGCTAGGTGTCTTTGGAACTAACTTGTCACAATAGAGTATTGTGACATAGTTTGCTTAATTCCATTTTTGTTCCCTAGGTTTTTATGAGAAAGAATTGATAGCATTGTTACAAGTTGTGGATAGGTGGAGGCACTGCTTGTACCCCATCATTTCATAATTAAGACTGACCACTTCAAAGTTCTTACGGGACCAAAAAATAATTACCTCTTTGCAACATAAAGGGCTAACTAAGCTAATTGGCTTAAGCTTTGAGATTCAATACAAAAAAAGAAGCTGAAAATGTGGTTGCTGATGCATTATCCAGGAAGGTTGCCCCTCAAAAGGACAACTGCATGAAAGAAGACACAACACAGTGTTTGGTAATAACACAAGCACAACCCAAATGGATTGAGGAAATTCTGCATAGCTATAAAGGGGACCAAGAAGTGTTACAAGCCATAACCACTCTTGGAGCCAACCCTGACATTGAACTGAACTTTTCCTTGCAACAAGGAGTGTTAAGATACAAAGGAAAAACTTGTGTGGGGCAAAATAGACCTTTGAGACAGTAGTTAACTCTAACAATGCACAAGTCTGGGCTGGGAGGACATTCAGGAGTATGGGCCACTTATCAAAGGCTAAAATCAATATTATATTGGCATGCAATGATTGAGCAAGTCAAGGATGTAGTACAAGTATGTAAGGCATTCCAAAAATGCAAAGACGAACAAGTGGCCTATCCAGGCTTATTGCAACCTCTTCCTATTCCTGAAGGAGCATGGGAACACATTTCCATGGACTTTATTGAAGGTCTACCCAAATCTGAAAGAAAGGATATTGTGCTAGTGGTTATTGATAGATATAGCAAGTATGCACACTTCATGGCCACTGCCCATCCCTTCACAAATAGCCAGGATGCTCTTAGACAACATCTACAAACTACATGGACTACCTAAGACAAATAGAGACAAGGTGTTCATCAGTAATTTCTGGAAGGAGATGTTTAAACTCCTACAGGTTCAACTCTGCTATAGCTCAACCTATCACCCACAGACATATGGTCAAACTGAGAGGCTCAACATGTGCTTAGAAAATTACTTAAGATGTATGACTTGCCATAAACCAAAGAATTGGCACAAACGACTATCACAGGCAAAATACCGGTACAATAGTAATTATCACACATCATTGAAAATGACCCCCTTCAAAGTGTTATACGGCTATGATCCCCCTCGACAGTTTGAGTATTTGATCAACTCTTCCTTAGCTAAGGTGGATATTGTTGATCAAATACTCAAGGAAAGACAGATGGTAGCTAAGGTGTTGAAGGAAGACTTGATTATAGCACAAAACATGATGAAAGTTAATCCAAATAAGAAGAGAACTGAGAGGGAATTTAAAGAAGGGGATTGGGTGTACTTGAAATTGCAACCCTATAAACAAATATAAGAAATAGTCTCAAGCTATCCTCAAAATTCTATGGCCCCCACCAGATCATCCAGAATATTGGACCAGTAGCATATAAGTTAGCCTTACAATGACTAAATACATCCAGTTTTCCATATTTCCCAACTCAAGAAGAAGATAGGGGATCACATTATACCTTCTATTGATCCCCCTTTCTGCTCAGCAGAAGACCAAATAATGACAGAACCAGTTGCAGTATTGGATAGAAGGATGATCAAGAGAGGAAATAAAGTTGTCACTCAAATTCTAGTTCAATGGGCCAACCTATTACCTGAAGAAGCTACTTGAGAAGATTTTCAGTTCATTAAGTCACAATTTCCGGAAATAGCTAAATTTTGAAGGTAAAAGTTTGTTCTCAAGGGAAATGGAGTCTCACAATAGAGTATTGTGACAGAGTTTGCTTAATTCCAATTTAGTTCCCTAGGTTTTTAAGTGATCATTTCTAGCCTGGTAGTTACAATTTCTGTTATGAAGTTATGTTAATTGCATATTAGTTCCCTTAGTTAGTAACTAGCTGAAGAAGTCCATTTGTAGGCCTTGTATGGCCGGTAACACTGTTCCATGGAGATTATACATAAATTAACCAAAATATCTTCTTCTTCCTTCTGTTTCCTTTTGTTAATTCTTCACTGTAACAAGAGTGACTACTCTCTTGTTACATAACTTGACTTCTCTAAGTCAGAAGGAATCACAAACATTCCACACCTAACGACGTAGCCAATAGCACCAACAACTCAATGTATAGTTTAATGATATATCCATTTGCCTTCTTTCTTGATAAATCATATGACGTATGGAGGATCTATAAAGGCCCAGTCGAAAACTTGCTCGTATTGAATGGCTGCATTTTCCCAGGAATAGTCCCTTTCCATTCCTCTCTTCATCAACCCCTCCCAAGATGGCTTATATTCTGTATAAGTCCCAATCGCCACCTTCAGTGTCTGCAAGCAGAGCAAAAACAGTAAAAACTACTTTATGGTCCCAAAAAAGTAGACAATATTTCCATCTGTATTCAACTGTCATCAATTGACAAATGCACAAAACAAGAAAAGTATGCTAACATTGATTTTCACAAAGGTTTTACAAAAGAGATAAACAACAAAATGTTAAAGCCAACTAATTTTTAGCCTTATGTGTCTTGATTTAGCCCAATCAAACCAGAAAACACAAACTAACAAATCAGCTTTGATCATGGTTCTAGTTTGAGCAACCACTTGTACGAAACATAAACATAATGAAAAGGACAACGAAACAGAATAAAGGGCATACATTTCTATGTTAAACAGTAAAAGAATCTATGTAAAAACAAAAGCCACGTCAGGAATGACTTGACAAACATTTAAAATTATCTAGCATGATGGGGAAACTTACATCAAGCAACTTTTCACTCGATAGAGGAGAAAATGTCCACCTGTTAAATTTCATTGATAGCAACATCAATTAGATACCATCAACGGAAAGTTAGCAAAAGTGCATAAAAAAATCAGCCATAGGACTGGAAAATATTCTTGTATCTCTTTTTGGTAAATGGATACGATTACACAATTTTCCATTTATGTATTATCTAAAAATAAGAACCAAGCTCCAAGAAGGATCAGTTACATATATATTTCTAACTCTTAAGCAAATGAGCATTGGCCTCTTTATATGGACATTAAGAACCCTACTGAATTCAAGGGAAGAAAAAAGTGTATAATGGATTCGCAGCCCAAGACAAGTACTAAGATATCGAGCTTAACATTCTTAATCTCCATAAATTTCCATTCCAGAAGGAAAAATTCTATTCTAGCCTTAAAAATGAAGGAGCAAGAGACGGTAGTTGATAAAAGGTGATTCTATGTAAAGCAAGATTCCTGGAGCTACTTTATATGAGTAGCACCAAAAAAATTATATTTCCAGTCTCTTAATGAACAATAACATCATAGTACATTACAAAAATCAACATCAATTCAAAGAAGGACACATACCCGGTACCTTCACCTTTTCCTTCTTGAGCATATGGATTAAAATCCTTCACAGTGTCCTAAAGATAAGGAAGAGAAAGTTTAAGACATAAAGCTTTTTCATTTGAAAAACCATTTCTATATATGGAAATCAACTCACTCTTAGGCCCCCAGTGCTATGAACAACAGGT
Organism: Anisodus tanguticus; assembly: GCA_034509755.1. Lineage (NCBI taxonomy): Eukaryota > Viridiplantae > Streptophyta > Magnoliopsida > Solanales > Solanaceae > Anisodus > Anisodus tanguticus. The sequence continues at coordinate 18,529,801 of CM067554.1, read as the reverse complement.
ATGGTGCCATATCTCATTGCATACAATTGGTTTAAGCCACAAGGTTCGAATCTCGATGGCATCACTATTATGTCGCATCTGCACAACACAGCATGAATAAGTCAGCTTAGCAAAAAATCAATAAGTATTTAAATCCACCATCAGACCATCTGAAATTTGGAATTACCCTGCTGTTATCCTATGAGAAACTGGAACATTAAATCCAACCCAAGCGCGAAATTTGTCTTTGAAAAGATTTTCTGTATGTCTCATCCAGCCTTCATATTGTTTCTCACCAGATCCAAGCATTACCTGAATAAGGAATAGATAATAAATTCAATTAAAAAACACACTTCGCAGAACACTTGTACTAGAAAAATAGGATGAATAAACATGTTGAATACAGGTATATAATTTGCAACATTTAAACGAACAAGTTTTTCATGAAGTGATGAAAAAATTAGGGGTAATTCCTAAAAGGGTAACCTGAACTTCTAATTCCGATTCCCTAACCATTTCAGAAGTTCTCCCTACCTAGTTGGAGTTCAAAATTTTCAGTTCCCTTTAAATTTTCCCTATGAACTGTGTAATTGTACTGTAATAAAGATTCAATTTGAACACATTTCCCATGTATAAAATTCAGTATTATCAGCCTATTACTAAGTATGTGGGCATGAAGGTAGATCCAAGATACGTAGTAAAATAAGAAGGGAAAACATAAATGTCATAAACAATCTCAAGCAAAGATATTTCAATCAACCAAAGCCCAAAAATGAATACAGTTAAATGTTAATGAACAATTGGAAAGACAAGGATCTTCCTGAAGTTTATCAATCAGAGACTCAGAAGGCAGCATTAATAATAATTTTAAAAAGATGTGGGTGGAAGGTCCTACAAATTGGACATCATTCTGCATAAGTTCTGGAATTGCTGACAGGATTATGTCAACACCTTTCTGGTAGTCGAGCCTTCCAATAAATCCAATCTGCATTATTAATATTCCAACTTTTCTGGTTAGAGAGGAAGGAAATTTTCCTCGTTATTCAAACAAGTCAACAAAACTCTCACCAGCGGACAATCAGGTCGAATTGGAAGGCCCAATTCCTTTTGCAGAGCAGTCTTGCACTCTACCTGTATAATTAAATGGAAGTTAGCAGAGACAGTTTATGTGAATTAGTTCCAAGAAAGCGGCCGTTCACGTTAGGAATAGAGGCCTTGACGGCTGTACTTGCTTTTCCTTTTTTTGTCAGAGATTGGGTTGGAGTGTTATCACAAGCTTAATTACCTTTCCATCGAGGTCATTGATGGAGTAATGCGCAGCAATATGCTCATCTGTCAATGGATTCCAATCATCAATATCTATTCCGTTAGTAATTCCTGCGTAAAAGTAGAGAAAGGTTAACTAGTAATTCTAGTGTTCAGAGATAACGGAAGTCCACAGTTAAGGTCATTAATATGCCTTGGCTTTGATCTTGGCTTTTAACAAAACTAAGGACTTGATTAAAGTGAAGCTAATGCTTGTAAAGATGCCTCGTCTATATCTACCAAATTACAACTAGAATAAAAAGAGGCAAATAGAATATCAGAAAGAACTCATAAGAAAACCATCTAACAGGCGTACCATTAAGAACTGACTTTCTACTGCTCAACAGCTCATGTAGACCATATCCCCCTTCAGGAGTTGTTATTTCCCATGAGTACCCCTGCCACCAAAACAAAATTTGGAGAAAGAAAAGTAACTACAAGAACTAGGAAGAGAGGAGGAATGTGATATCTTTATATACTCAATAACAATGTTTAACAAGTTATCATGATGTCATGTATATTTTTTCACAACGAACAGAAATTTATGAACCATAATCAGTGATATGCTTCCTAATATTCTTCTAGTATACAGAAGTGGAAATTGCTGTATTGACCTGGCTAACTGTCAGTATCCGATCAGCAATTGCGATTGCCCCTTTCAAAACATTCACTGTTTCACCAGTGTCAAGCGCATGCGCCCTTGCCCATGTGGGAAATATCCATTCAAGTGCTCCATACCATTCTGGAGGCAATCCCAAATTTTTGTAGGTTGCTGCAGGCTCCACTCCCTACGCAAAATATCAAACAAGAGACAATCTATGACCGTATCAAACACTAATAACCTCAAGATGCAGATTATTTCAATACAAGCCAGTGCATAACTTGAGTTGCAGACAGGAATATTCATTCAAGCAAACAATAATTAAATATGAACCACATAGGCCACCACATAAGGTCGGGATAGACCAAATTTAAGGTAAATGATTAACTACCAAACTACAAACAAGCAACGCGACCAGACATAGTCCGGATCCACCTCTCATCATCCACTCACTTTTTACATCTAAACCAATCAGAATAAATCCGAAATATCAAACTGACCTAACAAGATTAGCCTGCTATCCCCTTGATGGATAAAAACTGGAGTCAGGGTCTCTTAGTATGACATAGAAACCATCCATCATGACCATTTGGTTAGTTTCTAGAGCAACTGATTCATTTCGAAATTCCGACTCACTTGATCTGTAAATAGGATGGAAATTTCGAGGAAACACATTTACATGCAAAGTTTACATCCCATGCAGTTAGAAACCAACACGATCTAAATGTCAAAAGGCAGCCATAATGTCAACCATATCCCCAACCCTGAGGTTAAAAAAAAAAGAGGAACTGGTAATCTAGAGCCAATTTACAATCACCAGGGAGAATATTCATTTCTCTTCCCTCCATATGGAAGGCATCTTGAAACTTTTATCAAACAGCAGCTTCGAAGTTCCAAACATGACATTTCCACCAAATGAGACACATTTATATTCCTGCCTTCCTGGAGCAACCACTCCCCAGAAACTGAGAATCTTAAATTAAATCACAGCTTTGTGAACCGAGAATTAAACAGTTTGAGCTTATCCCATTTTCTAGTAGATGCACTTAGAGATTCTGGAAGTGAACAAGTAGAGTGATCAAAGACATCAAATTCAAGCCAACAACACTAACATTCTGATGACTAAGAATTAAATGGCTCACATAGAAAACCATCAGGACGTTACAATCTGACCAGACAATATAAGCCTGTTACTCAGAGTCATTATACCTCCAAATACAGTGGTGAGCCAAGGAGACATTCAGAGAGATGCAAAACTTACAGGCAGCTATACCTCAATGTCGCTGAAACGGGGAGAAGTAATTTAGGAAAGTACCTGATGCGCAATGTTGTGTATTGCGACAATACTACGAGCATCCTTGTAAACACCATAAGGACGATACTTGGCTGCTAAAAGTCTGCACCGAGAACACTTGAACATCAGCAAAAGGATTCTGCCATAAACTGGTCAAAAGTAGTCAACACAGACAACCAGAATCAATTCCGCAGCACATTAGGCGCTGCAGGTGAATGGAGGGAAGCTGTTCCCAAGGCTACTTTTGATATAGTGTGACTGACATAGTTACGTAATAGTGTACAAAAAATCTAAACACGCACTAGAGGACCAAATAATAACCCCTCACTCAAGCATGGAACTTAAAAAATAAGCATAACAATCAAATGGCAGTCAATGACAGTAACCAGCTTACCACAGTATGAATGTCTAAACATGCAAGCATTTCAAGGAACAGATGACTACTAAAGTGCAATGATTTTTTCTTTTTCTTTTATTTTTCAGAAAAGTGTATTACGCACTAATATATTACCTTACAGTTCATCAAAAGGCTAAAGAACTTAGTGATGGAAGGTAAGATGGAATTATTATTAGATTAAGCTGCAGAAAGTGCAATATAAAATTGATAATAACGTCTGCAATACCGAGACAATCATTATTCTGAAATGCATTATGCATCTATAATCTTTTCTTTTTGATGTATAGCAATGCATCTACAGATTACGCTCTTTTAAGGAACCTTTTTTAAGAAGTGCCATTGTAAGGATGTCAAAAATGTCACACAAGAAAAAGTAGCATTGAGATTCTTGGCACTCAGTGAAAGATCAAAATAGGTTACATCAAAATAATATAAATAAGCCAGAATATTTTGTTAACATACAAAGGAACCAGGGCAGCGTGCCAATCATTAGCAAGAAACAAGCACTTCTCTCCATAAGTGAACCCTCCCAGTGGAAGAACCAGTGGTGCTTCACATGCTGCGTGACAAAGCAAAGTGAAGCGAAACTGATACCAAAAAGATAGGGAAGTATTATCACTGGCCATCGCATTAAATCATATAGAGATGTGATCATCATGCATGAAAAAGAGTAATATATTACCTGATTATCACCAAATGCACCATAAATATCACCATATGGCGTTCCAGGTCTGTGATAAGAAGGGTGGTCCACAAATACCTGATAGCAAGAGCAGTGTACTTCTTTACCATTAAAATCATAAATATGTACTTAACAAGAAACATTTCTGTTAAATAAAAAAACAGATTTATACAACTAATTTATCATTGATAAAGTAGGCTGATATCCTAATAACCATAGTCGACTTTAAGTTGTTTGAAATCACCCTCGAGTCAGTCAAGTTGATGTCCAAATAACAACAGTGAAGTTTAAGCTGTTTGCAAGCATCATCCTTCAGTCAGACAGTCCTTTGCTTGATGCAGCCAGTTAATCATTAGAGGGAGCGAGAGAGGAGCAAAGTACTTTGTCCAAAAATATAATTTAAAAAAAACATGGAAAAGAAAATGCATGCGAGAAAAAAGGTATGCAAGATGCTCTCACCCAGTCAACACCTGCCCTGTATTCATGGTAGAAGGATACTTCCTGCGCACTACCAAAGCAGTGGACTGTGGCCCGCACATCAAGGTCAACAACATTAGCATACTTTTCATCTGAACGACCTCCATTCAAATACCTAGGTGAAACGACCATTACACGATGACCCCGAGCAGCTAGTGCCATAGGCAAAGAACCACAAACATCTCCTAAGCCACCTGTCTTAGAATACGGAGCTGCTTCAGCGGTAACAAAAATGATATTGAAAGTTAATTTGATTGGGGTTTTATCCATCTCTTCAGCATCCTCACTCAAATCATCAGCTTCAATATCATGACATTCAACCATTGTTGCATCACCTGCAACTGAATTGAGTGTGCACCATTTTCATTTTATTTGAAGGCAAAACTACAAAAACAAAGTTAAAAAACAAGACTGTAAACACTATCATTACATATTTTGGAACAGAAACACATCACCTTCAAAAGAAATTAGTAACGAGCCTAAATGAATTCGGTAAATGAGTTAAACTCCCGGTGTATCTCAGAGTGGAAGTCCACTCAAACAAGAAGGTGGTTGAGTACTTTCTTATGGATGATAAACTAACTAGTCAATGAAATAAAGTTCCAGAACTTCACACCTAGTATACCACAAACATCAAACTAGTTGAGCATTCTTTCTGTCATATTGAAAAACCAATTCATCTAACTCTCAGATATCAGGCTTACCCTCTAAAATCCCAATTACAATAAGAGATGCAGAACCAAAAGTCTAAACAATAGGCATTAATCATAACCATATAGTTGAATTCTAACATTGTCCCCGAACACTTCAACAGAGCTCATATAATGTAATTACCAAGTGTTCCCAGCCTCTGCTTGCTTCATCAGATATCGATCACTTTAGCTAACGGAGCTATGAGCATTTATCCAAACTACAAAATACAGTGGCTCTATCCATTTAGCAAATTTTCTAACCTCTTCTTCTCTTATTAGGTAGAAGTTGAGGTCAGTGAAATTGGCATTGTATAACCAAATGGAGAAATTATGAATTATGCCATTTCAAAATTAGATTTTACTAGTTTGAGCAACTTGAAAACCAAATTACACAGAATACAGAAAAACAATGAAATTACTGAATGCTTAACTTTAAATTCAAGAAAACAAAAGGCAGTAGTACCAGAATGGGGAATCAATTGAAAACCAACAACAGAGCCAGAGCCATCCCTCTCAGCACCCAAAAGAAGACTCTCTGACACTTTCTCATCTGGAGCACTACCACCACCACCATTACTAAAGGAACTTCTAACACATAAAGATTGGATCTTTCTACTTTTTCTTTGTCCCTGTAACAACCAAGAAAATCCCACTTGCCTAACTACACTCAAACCCTGCACACCTCTCCCTGACACACATAAACAAGACTTGTTGCTAAGATTTGTTGATGTTTGAAGAGACCCCATTTGTGTGGCCGTAAGATCAACAATCATGCAGAGAGAGAGAGAGAGAGAGTCTCTTTCAATGTACTTGTAGAGATGAAGGGACAAAAAGAAAGATAGAAAATCTGAAAAAAGGTAAAAGTGAAAGGGGTCCAGGAAGAAGCAAGAGAGATACACCCCTTGAAAAATATTTCTTCAGCCCATAATAAATGTCAACTTAATCAAAAACACATATATTAAGAAATCAATAATATAATATAAAATTTATCAAATTAGCCCTTTACAATTAACAGAAATTATTTTTTTCTCTTAATTAAAGCATGCACAAGTAGTAAATCTTTTGACATTGAGAATCTAATAATATCAAGTTACTATGTGATTTTTCCAATCATCATTTAGATGTTATTTTAACTTGTTAATTTTATTTAAAGATAGATTGAAAAAACTAATCAATTTATGTCTTGATTTCCTAAAATAACAATTATTATGGGATAATTTTTTTTGACTAAATTAACACTTGAGACGGATGAAGTATTAATTAAGAGGAATATTATGTCAAAGTTATAATATCTATTTATATGTTATCTTTATTAATGATAAAGGATAAAATAAAAAAATATAATTAATTATATTTTAATATATTAAAATAATAAATAATTTAATACAATTATTTTTATCAACGATGACATAATTTGAAAGTGAGGGAATAGTACTAATATAGGAATTAACACAAGTACCTAGAGAGGTCGACAGGTCCTCAAAACGACATCGTTTTGTTTTCTTTGTAAATTGTAATATGTTAATCGACAGTTAGCGCGAAAAATCTTGCGGAGAAGGTAGAAAACTCCATCACGGGCCCGTATAAATATCCCCGTGAAAATCTCACCTGTGCCACTCATTATATATATGCTGATGATAATTTCAAAAGTTTTTATTATTATTATTATTTTAAATTTTCAAAAGTTTTTGTGATTTTAGTGGATTATAAATATTGAAGTACGTACAACTTTTTATCTTTTTGAAATCGTTAATTCGCAATTTATTATATGCAGTTATACTTAGTAATTAATCTACTAATTGTGTAGAGAATATTAATGTGTAAAAATATGTAGTCGTTAAAATAAATATTGTTGCATGAGTTTTGTTTTATCAAAACCAACATCACTCTTGCTTTACTTTATTTTTCAGGTTGTAGTTAAAAGGACCATAAGAAAGCTTATTTTGTTGTGAGATGAATTTTATTTTATTTTGCATGACTTCAATTGAGATGAATTTAATTGATGAAGATTTATATAGTCCACTAACTTATTTGAGGATTAAGATTAAAGTGTAATTATTAATTTTGGTATCTTATGAGGAAAATGAGAAAACTTCGTCACGGTGAATTTAAATTTGCCCCTAGGCTTACATCAAATTAATAAATATATGAAATTTTATATAGACTTTTGTCACTTAATCATAGCAAATTAATGTATGATTTTACTTTATTAAATTATTTAATCATGATATAAGTTGATATGGTTTATTATAACCATGGAACCGAATTTCTCGTCACATCCAGAAAAATTTGGAACGAAAATTATCCCAACACTGTGGCATAAAGGCTGGCAAATAGCGTCCAATGGTGAAAGTTGATTCCTTCCTTCCTCTCCTTCACAAACTTCACCTTGACTCTCACTCCTACGAAAACACATATAGCTTTCACATGATTGAACACGGATTTTAAGATATTATAATGCACTAAAGTTTATGTTTAAAACCTTCACTTTGTAACCCATCATTCTTACAACAAAGGAAATTATATAATTAATAGTAATGATAAATTTTGATAGATAGAGTTACTCCACTGAAAGAAATAATCTCCTTGATTATTTTCATTAATTGAAAGGTATATATATAAGTTACAAAATAGGAGAATCTTATTCCTATTCTACTCATAAAACCTTATTTTATCATAATTCGAACTATACAATTATGCTAAGTGTATAAGACTAATTAAGGAAATATTTACACTACAATATACTACAAACATACTTTCCTAATATACAATATCCTACACTGCCCGTGATGGGCTACAAGCTACTGCCCGTGATGGGCCTCCTCAGCCACTCTGCTGGAGATGGGCTTGGAAAGCCCACTGCCGAATCCACTGCATAGCCCGTGATATACACTTATGTATATCAAGTGTATATCACGGGTATAAACCTTGTTTAACACACCCCCGCTGTCATAGCGGGCAGTTTGCGAACGCTGAGACTGTCCCTAAAATCTTCAAAAAGGACCGAGGGAAGACCCTTTGTAAAGATATCCGCAACTTGATATCTTGACGGGACATGACAGACGCGTACCTGACCCCGAGCAACCTTTTCGCGGACAAAGTGAATGTCCATCTCGATATGCTTAGTGCATTGGTGCTGAACCGGATTACCAGACAGGTAAATGGCACGGGGTTTTATCGCAATACACCAAGGTTGCCTTCTGAATAGGACAATGAAGCTCTAAAAGCAAATTACGTAACCAACATGATTCTGAGACCACATTGGCGGCCCCTCGATATTCAGTCTCGGCACTTGAGCGGGATAGAGTTGCATGACGTTTCGCAGACCATGAGACCAAGTTGTTGCCAAGGAACATACAATAGCCAGACGTCGACCATCTGGTGTCTGTACAACCACCTCAATCAGCATCTGTGTATGAAACAAGTGTAGATGTCGAGGGATATAAATGCAAACCATAGTCCAGTGTACCTTGAATATACCTAATGATGCGTTTGATTGCATTCATGTGCTCAATTCGGGGATCATGCATGAATAAACACACCTGATGGACGGCATACGTAATATCCGATTTTGTAAAAGTAAGATACTGAAGGGCCCCTGCAAGACTGCGATAGCGGGTCGGGTCCTTGTATGGTGCACCAGTCGCGGCACTAAGCTTGGGCTTTGTATCAACTGGAGTGGAAGTGGACTTACAGGATGACATCCCAGCCCTCTCGATGATCTCAGCCGCATACTTTCTTTGAGACAAAAACAAACCATCTGAATGACGTTTGACGGCAATCCCCAAAAAGTAACTCAAGGGCCCTAAGTCTTTCATAGCCAACTCAGAGCTGAGCATGGCCATGATAGACTGGCGTAAGGCATCGGAAGAAGCAGTCAAACTGATATCATCCACATACAACAGCATGTAGGCCAAGGACGAACCACGACGGTAGATGAACAAGGAATTATCTGACCTGCTGTGAGTGAACACAATAGTCGAAACAAAGTCAGCAAACCTCATATACCAGGCCCGTGGAGACTGCTTAAGCACATATAAGGACTTCAATAAACAGACATGATGAGGACGGTTGGGATCCCTGAATCCCAACGGCTGATGCATATAGATTGTTTTCTTGAGATCACCATGTAGGAAAGCATTCTTGACATCCAACTGATGAATAGGCCATGCCTTTGAAAGAGCCAAGCTAAGCACAGTGCGAATGGTAGCCGGCTTGACCACCAGACTAAACGTCTCACCACAATCTATCCCAACCTGCTGAGTCTTACCATCACCCACAAGCCGCACCTTATGTCGAGCGAATGACACATCTGAATTTTCCTTATGAGTAAAAATCCACATAGACCTGATAACATTAATACCATATGGACGGGGCACCAACTCCCATGTCTTATTATCAATAAGGGCATTATATTCATCAGTCATAGCAATTTTCCAATTCGGGTCGTTTAAGGCGGACACAGAATTACAGGGCATGGAGGATTAGAGACATCAGAATGTAAATTAAAATGTCTTTTAGGTGTAAAAATACCACGTTGACTACGAGTGACCGGTCTATGACTCGAGGAAGAATTGAGTGAATTTACTGGGCTCGGGACGGATCGGTCGGCGGGCGGTGGGCCCGCCGGCAAACTGGGCGAAACTAGACCGGTTCCAGTGGTGGGCCGGGATCGGCCTAATCGCTGGAACTGATCCAGTGACGGAAATTGGACTCAGAACAGTAGGGCCACGGGTAGTGGGCCCGCTGGAGAATTTTGGGTGCGGGATATGTCCGAAAAATGGTGATTAATATACGGGGATATACCATCATCCAAAAAAGTATACGAACTAGGCTCGGGAGTATGAACTTTAGTAAATGAAAATTGGGTTTCATCAAAAATTACATGGCGATTAATTATGATTTTCTTGGAGGATAAATCAAAGAATTTGTAACCACGATGATTCGACGGATAACCCAAAAACACACACGGAGTAGATCGGGCCTGAAGTTTGTTAATTGTGGTGGAAGGGAATAACGGATAACATAAGCACCCAAAAACCTGAAGATGAGAATAAGACGGATTTTTATTATATAAAATTTGGAGGGGGGAGGAATATGTCAGACCTTTGGAAGGAATTATGTTAAGGAGATATGTTGCCATTTGAAGAGCATGATGCCAAAAATATGGGGGGTACGGAAGCATGAATTAAGAGAGTTCGGACAATGTTATTTATGGAGCGAATTTTGCGTTCGGCTTTCCCATTTTGTGAAGATGTATGAGGACACGAAAAATGAAAATTGATCCCATTATTGGCATAGAACTCCCGAAACTCTCTATTGTCATACTCTTTTCCATTATCACACTGAATATTTTTTATTTTCCTTTCGAATTGCGTTCTAATGAATGCTCTAAACTTTATGAAGACGGAAAATACTTGAGATTTATTTGCAATTGGAAACGTCCACAAAAATTTAGAATAATCACCCAAAAAAAGAACATAATACTGATGACCCAACGAACTTAGAATAGGAGACGTCCATAGATCGCTATGAATATTATCAAATGGCATTGAAGTATGAGAATTTGAGTCTACAAATGGCAACTTAACATTTTTTCCTAACGAACAAGATTGAAAATTTTGAGTACGACTCGTACCCTTACAAGAAATAAAACTATTTTTATCTAAAACTGATAAAATAGAAGATCCCGGATGACCAAGGCGAGCATGCCACAAGGAAGGAGAAATGGCTGCAAAAGCTGATGGCAAGGCTTGACTCGATGGACTGAAATCGGGTGTGATAGGATACAAAACTCCCCTACTATCACACATCCTGAGAGGACTCTCCGTCTTGAAATCCTTCACAGAGAAACCAAAAGGATCAAATTCAACAGAAACAGAATTATCAGTGGTGAACTTTCGGACAAACACTAAGTTTTTAATCAATTTGGGGGCATGTAAAGTATTTTTCAAGATAAGGGGTGGATTGGGGGGAGACAACGTTTTCTGACCATAACCCTGAATTGGAATAGAGTTGTCATTACCAATAATTATACCCCGAGGGTTGCTCAAATTGGAATAAGATGAGAGTGTACCTGAATCAAATGTCACGTGGGTAGTGGCACCGCTGTCCATATACCAATTTGGGTCCGGTTGAGTTAAACCCAATATGTGCATTGCCGCCTCGATATCTGTCTGAGTGGGGCCAGTTGCGTGGTGAGCTTGTGGAGGACGGGGCCCAAGTATTCCAGGAATTTGCTGAACTAGGCCGTAGCTGCTGGAACTGGCGTTACTGGGCCAGTGGGCAGTGGGCCGTAACTACTGATTGTTGGGCACCGAAATTGGACCTGTCCGACCCCGGCACACTCGGATCCGATGGATCGGAAAATAGGGGAGCCCATTGCCCCAGCCCCACTGCCATGGGCCCCACTGTTGGGACCAGTAGGGGGGCCACCGTTGACTGGACGGGGCCCACTGCCGGCCAGCTGACCACCGAACCGTCGCGTTTGCCCCCGCGGTTTTTGTTATTATTCCTGCAATTATTTTTGCCGCCACCATGGGTACGGTTTTGGCCCGAATTATCAACAAACCCCGAAGAATTTGTGGAGGACGTCATTAGGACGACGGGGCTTGCTCCGGTAGCCGCCTTTTTAGCCAAACCGGCTTCTTCCAAAGTAAGCATGGAGCGGGCTTGATAAAAAGCGGGAAATGGGTTGCTTTGACGAATGAGAGTCCCGCCGTTATAGGCCTCAGAAATATCGGCAACCAGTTGTAGAACCAGATGATTATTTATTACAGGTGCGCCAATGTTACAGAGTTGGTCCGCCAATTCCTTGAGTTTCTTGCAATATGCAGACACGTTTGGAAATTCTTCCATGCGAACTAGAGAGAATTCATGCTCAAGTGTGACAACACGTGAATGTTGGTTATCTTGGAATATGTCACACAATCTATTCCAGGTAGCCATAGCTGTGGTATCCGGCTCAATAATCATCTGTAAGAGGTCAACCAAAATAGTGGAATAGATCCACTGGAGGACGGTAGTATCAAGAGTAATCCATAACTGAGGATCCTCCGCGGGAAGATGTGTAGCGGGAGGAATTATGTGATGGATAACTTGATGGGAGATAGCGTGAATTTTAAACAATTCTGCCCACGTCGCATATTGTACGTTTTCCATCTCAAGCACAATAGGGATATTGTTCTTGGCGTTAGAAACCATGAGGGCAGGATGAAAATTGTTGTTAGACATATTGAAAGAACAAAGGAGGGGAAATTTTGGAATAGTAAGAGAGATTTTGAGAGCGGAAGATGAAATTTGGAAGAGAAACCCGAGGGGGGGTTTCGGCCGAGGAGTACAAAATTTTGGGAGAGAATTTTTTGTTTGTTAGACCTAGTCTTTTGATACCATGAAAGAAATAATCCCCTTGATTGTTTTCATTAATTGAAAGGTATATATACAAGTTACAAAATAGGAGAATCATATTCCTATTCTACTCCTAAAACCTTATTCTACCATAATTCTAACTATACAATTATGATAAGTGTATAAAACTAATTAAGGTAACCTTTACACTACAATATACTACAAATATACTTTCCTAATATATAATATCCTACACTGCCCGTGATGGGCTACATGCTACTGCCCGTGATGGGCCTCAGCCACTCTGCTGGAGATGGGCTGCTGGAAAGCCCACTGCCGAATCCACTGCATAGCCCGTGATATACACTTATGTATATCACGGGTATAAACCTTGTTTAACATCGACGTTGTGCTGGTGAGAGGTAGCAGATACGTGATGAACAAGTTGAGGTACACGCAAGTTGATGCATGCACCACTATGATACAATTAATGTAATTAAAATGATAGAGAAAGTATCGGATGAAAGTTTAAAATTCTAATAATTAAATGAATTTGAATTTCTTAAAAGTTGTACATAGATTCTTTTTTTTAATACATAATACATTAGTCAAATACTTTAAAGAATTTGAGATGTTTCAAGATAGAAAGAGTGTCATATAAATTACTATTAGTTTTGTCATAACACTTCAACAACAAAAATTACACCTTAATCCCAAACATTATCTTAGCATACACTTATTATACTTTACAGTCATTGCAAAAACTCAAAACTTCATATTTAACCATCCAAAGTCAAAATAAGATACAGAAACAAAAACAATAAGCTATTAGCACCCAGCAACAGCACTATTGAGTACTTTATTTACCACAAAAAAAATCAACTAAAGTTATATCTCCAGGCATATACTCCTAATGGTGAAGCCCGATCATCGCCACTTGATTCTGGACTGTAGGTTCCCATCCATTTATTAGCCTGTCCACCGCGATTCGCGGTGGTTTTTGGGCTTGGGCTTCTTGACACTTGATAGATTGTTGTTGTACTTGTCCCTGAACTTGATTCAAGGCCCAAACCATAGTGTGGCCCCTTCCTGGTTGATGCATTCCATTGGGCCGCTGGTGGGCTACGATGCTTAACAAGGCCTTGACTCCTCACCTTGGCTTTTGCAGACTTAGTTGGGGCCATGTAGCTTGGGACAGTGTCACTCTGCTTCCGGGCCGAGTATGGGCTTGTTTCAGCTTGGTCAAAAGTGTGACGGGCCGAGCTGATGTTCTCCAAGTCCAATGGGCTGGTAACTAGGTCCATTTCTACTGTCTTCTCAGACATGTCACTTGTTGTGGAAGGTGTCACATAGGAGCTGTCCCTTGGCACAATGTGTCTTGAGTATTGGTATGGTTGTGAAGCCATCCAACGCTCCAGCCAACTCCAACCCCGTTGTGACTTTTCGCGCTCATTTCCAAAAATTTCGGCGTCCTCACCATGTGGATCAATGTGCAATAGTTGTTGTTGCTTTTGCTGTTAGCACCAGTGATTATAGTAAGACAACATTAGAACTTGTCAATCGACAAAACTTTATAATTCATTTTAGTTTAGGTAGATAATGGTGTGTGTAATAAAGATATACTCCCTCCGTCCCATTTTTTATGTGGAGGTGTTACTTTTTGGAGGGTCAAAGAGTTTTTCTTTGATTATAATTTTCTCAAATTTTTTAAAAATATTTTGAATCATTAGTTAGACTGACTTATAGTACTTCTCGTGTAGATTTCAAGTATGTAAATTTTAGGTTAAAACTTTAGAAAAAAATTTATACCCTTAATCATAATCAAACTTTAAGTGTTTTGGCTCTCGTACCCTGAATCCTTCATGTAAATTGGAAGAGAGAAACTTTTAATAGATACTAATAGTGTTAAGAGTCTCACATCGGATATGGAATGAGAACATGCACTCCTTGTATGGACTTGGACAATATTTGGGGTTGAAACCCAAAAGCTAGTTTGTAGGGTGAGGATTGTCCAAGTTCATATAAGGAGTCCATGTTCCCATTCCATATCCGATGCGAGACACTTAACAAATAGGAATAGCTAACCTGATAGGCAAAGGCATAGGCAAGAGCTCTTTCCCTTTTCATTTCAGCATCAAATTTTCGCCTACTACTTTCTTGGATCTTGTCCATGCTTTGGTTCCTGTTATCCGAACCTTCTGTTTCTAACTTCTTGATTGGGCTAGTGTGCTTGTGTTGCTGTTCTTCAGCAGTGTGCCTTCGTGCTTCTTCTAGCTTGCTCTCAAGCCTCTCCTGAACTAGTTGTAGTCTTCTTGCTCGTACTCTGGCCTGCACATGTACTAATGCTTGCATGCATCTCATGGTCATTTGTGCTTGTTTCCGCACGTTATGTCCCCTCACTAGTGCTTGCAGCCTCACCAATCCTTTCAGAGCACGCAAAGCTCGTCTTGCCTACAAAATTAGTAATACATAGCAATTACTAACATCGTAGTTTGTTCCAATATTTTTTTGGCTACTATAGCTAAAATGTTGTTACATAGAACATATAATATAACATAATATAAAAGATCAGTTCCACAAAAAACATGATTGTTATAGTGAAATGTGTTACAGTGCATAGTTGTTATAGAGTGGTCTGACTGTATTTGAATAAAATTACAAGCAGATTAAGGAAAATGTGACATATTATTAGTGTTACATAAACAAGAAATTGGCTAGGCTTTAATCCTACCAGATATCCCCTGTAATATGATTGAATAAGTGTGGCAGCCCTTTCCTCTGTGGACTGACGGCCATAGCCACCAGCTAATCTGACGACTTTAGCAGCCGCTTGAGCAGCTGCAACGGCTGCCTCAGCGGCTGCAGCCGTGGCCACTGCAACAGCAATGGCATGGTTATGATCCTCAGCCACAGTAGACGATGAATCGACGTTGCTCCCTCCATTACTAATAAGATCCGGAGAACTCCCTGCTGGAAAATGTTCAAGTGACACAACTTCTGGAACTTCTGGTTGTTGCCATTTGCTGTCTAATGTTTCCTTCTGAAAAACATAATAGAAAAATTAAACCACCTCATCACGCCATTACTTATGGCTTAATTAACATTAATGACTCGAGATATGATTTTTTTTATGAGATATTGTAACATCTGAGTGGTGGTAGTGATTCATGATGGAGAACTAACGTAAACAGCACATGTTATGATGAATATGGTGGGAAAGAAATAGGTGTATTGAAAGCAATAGGTCATGAACTAATTTGGTATTGCCTTTTCCGTTGGGTCATATTGTAGGGGGGACCAGTATTAACCAAAATTGAGCAAATGATTATATAGTTTACTTCTTTAAGGGAAAAAAGCCCATGAAGTGCAGCTTCTGATCTACATATGGGATGGATTTCAGTCCCAAACAAGTTAGAATCCGCTATATGAACTCAAACGGACCATGTATATCCATATAGATAGATGGATTTTATCAGAAATCCCATAAATGACATACTCACAATAAGAGATGATAGTATAATTATGATATTGCTATCATTGGCATTTGTCTTATTAGTGGTAATTATTGCAATTATGCTAAATCATCACATTAACTATACTCTTTTAGGAAAATGAAGGGAAAAAAGAACGGGAATCTTCATGGATCAATATAAGGCAAGTAAGCAAATATGCCCATTAATTAGCAAAACATTTGTATTTAGATCATAATGTTGAAAACCAAGAAGGATCTTTGAAAAAATTATCTTCCAAACATGCATAAACATAACTTAAAAAAATATCTTGCTCTAAAATGTTACTTGGAAAATATTACTACTACATTAACCTCCTGATTTTGTTCATCTGTTTTCTCTGTTGATCTTGAAGATCATCATAAAAGGACAGTCCGGTGCACTAAGCTCCCGATATGTGTGGGTTTCGGGGAAGGGCCAGACCACAAGGGTCTAACGCAGTCTTACCTTTGCATTTCTGTAAGAGACTGTTTCCACGGCTTGAACCCGTGAATCTTGAAGATATGTAAGAAAAACTACAGAGTGAACTAACCTTCTTCTCTGGTGAATCTTTAGGAGAATGTTTGAAAACTTTCTTCACTGATGAAAACCAACCACTTCCTTTCTTGCCCATATCAGCCAAAAGAATTGACCTTTCTGTCCAAAAAACACATTTAGCAGATCATAACCATTAAGAAAAAAAAAAAAATTAAAAGAACTTTAATTCCCAAGTCAAATTTCATTGTGATCCAACAAAAAAAAAAATACCTGGGAGAGAATTAAGCTACTACTGTACTTGAATCATGATATGTTTGCTCTTCATGTGCATAAAGAAAACTGAAGAAGGAAGAAAGAAAAAAAAGTGAAGCATACGGAGAAAGAGTTTGGTAATAATAATAAAAAGAGTAGTAACTGCAGACCCGCTTATTTTGCCGTTGGTATTTATCATTCTCACGGTGTCAAGAGATCGAGTACCTTTCCTAATGTTTAGTGCCTCTTTTTATTTTATTTCTTTCATGACACTCTCTCCCTTTTATTAAAACACACACTTCACATATCTACCATCTACATACAGTTGGCCTCAATAAGTGGCCTTCTTAATTACTCACATCTTTTACACTATTCTTGCCCCTCTTCACAGGTCTTTAGCATTCCTTGTTCCTCCTAAATATATATATATATATTAGCACTCAATATTCACTCATTGTGACTTTTTTTCCCTAGTAAAAAGGTGGCAGATTTAATTTGCACGCACTTCAGTTATAATTACAATTTACAGATATCTACCACCTCTCATATATCATCCAAACCTAATATTTATGACACGACATATGGATTGTCTCAAGAACATTTATATATAATCTAGGTAAATACTATGAGGTGAGGATGGTAGGCGGGTTGGGCATGGAGGGAGGAGACAATTAACGTGAAATGCCGTTTATGGGACTAGTTTTCCTATCTCCCGAAGTAGGTCATTTTCCTAATATTTTAGGATTAGAGAAAATATTTTTGTAAAAAAATTATTACGACCAACCAAACATGAAAAAATTGAAAAATATTTTGGACAACCTTCTTGTAATATTTTCATAATGATGGCATCGCACCAATTTGGACGCGCGGACTTCGACTATCTTATCAGTTAGTCACCCATTACTATGTATCGCGCTGCCCCACACGAGCGGTCAGTTTGAGCACACTTGGACCGTTAATGTCGGGTACTTATTATCTTTTGCATCGGCTATCGATTATCTCCCACCACATCATAAGCAGTCAAATAAAAATAAATCTATTTAATATTTTTACTCTGCTGAAATTTGAATGATGATCTCCTATAATCTTTACCAACTTCATTAGCTGATAGGTCACATGATTGGGTGTTACATTTTTTAAATTGAAAAAGGAAGATTTTTTTTCCCATTAATATTTTAATGGATATATTTTGAGGTTTACATAGTTTAATGTTACACCAAAAGATTGAAGTGCGCCTCTTTTTTTCCTAGGGTAGTTTACATACCTTAATGGGAGTCAGGTGAAGTGCCTGGAACAAGACAGTCCAATTATTGAATACATACAAGTTGTACACTTGTAATGAGATAAATAAGATTCTTCATCTTTCATTAGAAATCTCAGGTTAAAATCTTAAGAATGAGAAAAATCTTATTATGGAGTATGTCCCCCTTAAATAGGCCTTACTCGGGCCGACTCTCTGGATTAATGCCTAATGTGGATATCGAAGAACGCCGGGGTGAGAAACAAAAAGACATACAAGTTGAGCAAGGAGTGCAATTGTCTAATTAGGAGGTTCACGGGCGTGATAATGACATACAAATAACGGAGATTGTTATTTTGTTCATTAGTACTCCTATCATTTGTTAATTGGCCTAACCATAGATAGAATCAAGTATATGTAATGAACAAGAACAATGTTATGCAGTTTTAGGGAAAGTTGAGAAAAAACTTTATTCACATGAGTGAAATATAGACTTATATTTAGGGACCTTAATTAATTAACATTGATTGAATTACATGGGGTGTTGGATTGGAGGTGAAGCTCGGTGAACTAAGCTTCCGCACACGGGATCCAGGGAAGGGTCGGACCACAAGGGTCTAATATACGTAGTCTTACCCTGCATTTCTGCAAGAGGCTGTTTCCACGACTTAACTCGTGACCTCATGGTCACATGACAACAACTTTAATAGTTACTTCAAGGCTTCCTTCCAAGAGTGTTGAATGTGAAATGAACAAAAATAAAAGGTGTGGTTAATATAATTAGGTAGATGAGATGAGAGTCTTTTTTCTTGCATTTGAAAGCAGATCACGATACAACCGTGTATATGATGTATATTTGGTGTATATTTCTTATCATAATTATTAGAGTTCTTGTACATGTATAATTATGGTAGTAGTCTTGTATTAGAAAAAGGAAGTAGTCTTGTATTAGGAAAAGGAAGTAGTCTTGTATTAGAAAAAGGTAGATTTAATTTTCATAATTAGATATTGTATATCATGTATATATACCTTTTCATTAATGAAAATAATCAAGGGATTATTCTCTTTTATGGTATCAGTAGTCTAGGGCAAACTTTTCCTTCTCCAAAAATTCTCACCTTCCGCTGCCCCTACTTGTCAGCCATGACCCCCTCCCTTCATTTTTTTTTCCAAATCCCTAATTCTCCTCTTGTTCTTTCATCATGTCTACCACAAAGAACACATTTCATCCTGCCCTTGTAGTCTCTAACATCAAGAACAATATCCCTATTGTTCTTGTGATGGAAAATGTCCAATACGCGATGTGGGCAGATCTATTTAAAATTCACGCACGGTCTAATTGAGTCCTTCATCACATCGTCCCCCCGGAAAAAAGTAAGGAGAATGTGTCTACCACCGATGATGAAATAGAGTTGTGGGCAACTGTTGATGCTATGGTGCTCCAGTGGATTTATTTCACCATCTCTAGGGACCTCTTGTAGACTATTATTGAACCCGACGTCATGGCAATGGAAGCTTGGAATAGGTTGTGTGATATATTATAGGATAAAAAAACTCTCGTGTCGTGACCCTTGAGCAAGAATTCTCCCACATCTACATGGAGGATTTTTCGAATGCATCAGCCTATTGTCAAAGGCTCAAAGAGTTGTCGGATCAACTCAAGAACGTTGGCGCGCCCGTCACGAATGGTCGTCTTGTTCTTCAGATAGTTGCAGGCCTATTCGAGGCTTATAATGGCGTTAGAACTCTTCTTCGTCAAAGCAATCATCTCCCGCTGTTCTACCAAACACGTTCCATGCTCACCTTAGAAGAAGCTGGGTTGGCTAAAAAGGCGACAATCGAAAATAATTCCGCCATGATGGTAGCCACATCTTGCGACACCGATAACCCTCACTCCTTCTTGGAAAATTCTAGCCAAAACCGTAACAATGGTAGCAAAAACTGTGGCAGTGGTGGTGGAAGTGACGGCAACCGCGGTGGTGGCAGGGGTGGCGGTGGCGGAGGACGTGGTGGCAGTGGCCATCCGGTTGGGTCGTAACCTTGGGCCAGTGCACAATGGTTCTGGGGCTGGGCCAGTGGGCAGTGTCCCACGCCATAATTTCCAGCATACCCAACAGCAAGTTGGGCCAGACCCAACGGCCCCCAGCAGTTCCAGCTAACCCAACAGTCACAGACTGGGCCTTGGTAACATGTTGGCCTGCTTAGGCCTCGGCCTCCGCTGCTGCGGGCCCAGCGATAGTTTCGACTCCTACGGATATTGAAGCAGTGATGCATACACTTGGATTAAATCCTCCGAATGCAAATTGGTACGTGGACATCGGGGCCACTTCTCATATGACGTCCGCGTCATGTAATCTCTCGTCAAATTTCAATTTGAGCAAAAATTGTGGCATAATTGTTGGTAATGGTAATTCAATTCTAATTTGTGGTTATAGTCACACAAATGTATCTCCCCCGAACCCACCTTTAGCCTTGAAAAATGTCCATGCTCCTCACTTAATTAAAAATTTGGTGTCTGTTCAAAAATTTACAACTGATAATTGAGTTTCTGTTGACTTTGACCTTTTTGGATTTTCTATGAAGGATTTGACGACGAGGATACCTCTAATGAGATGTAATAGTAGGGAAGAGCTTTATCCAATCACCACCACCACTTCCACTAATCAATCCACACCGTCAACGTTTGCCGCTCTAGCACCCTCCTTGTGACATGCGTGTTTGGGTCATCCAAGGACGCATGTTCTTTCCTCTCTTAAAAATAATAATTTTATTAAATGTAATAGTACGCATAGTATTAATATTTGTCCTTCTTGTCTGCTTGGGAAACATGTTAAATTACCGTTTGTAGCCTCAAATTCTAGTACTTTGTTGCCATTTGATATCATTTGGTGATTTGTGGACATCTCCCATTTTGAGCTCTTTGGGCCACTGTTATTATGTGTTATTTTTGGATGATTATTCTAATTTTTTATGGACCTTTCCTTTATCTAAAAAGTTTCAAGTTTTTTTCACATTCTTATCGTTTAGAGCGTTCATCCGCACCCAATTTGAACGGAAAATTAAAAACATTCAATGTGATAATGGAAGAGAATTTGATAATGGGCCATTTCAGAAATTTTGTAATGCTAATGACATATCTTTTTTGGTTTTCTTGTCCTCATACGTCCTCACAAAATGGGAAAGTCGAAAGAAAAATTCGTTCCATTAATAATATTGTCTAGACTTTACTAGCACATGCTTCATTACCACCTTTTTTTTGGTATCATGCGTTACAAATGACTACTTACCTTCTTAACATACTCCCTAGCAAAGGCTTAGCATACCAATCTCCACTAAAAATTCTTTATCATAAAGATCCTTCGTATTCTCATCTTAGGGTGTTTGGATGTTTGTGATATCCTCTATTCCCGTCCACTACAATTAACAAACTTCAAGTCCGTTCAACCACTTGTGTGTTTTTGGATTATCCGTCTAATCATCGTGGTTACAGATGTTTTGATTTATCCTCTAATAAGATCATAATTAGTCGCCATATTATTTTTGATGAAACCCAATTTCCGTTTGCTAAATTATGTAATTCTGTATCTAATTCTTATAATTTTTTGGATGATGGGCTCTCACCGTATGTGGTCCACCATTTAGTATGCCCCCCCATCTCAGGATCTGGACCAGCAAACACCGGTTGGCCCAATCAGTCCGTCCCGTGCCCAATCCCTGCCAGCAGGCCCATTGCATGTTGTCCCAGTTTTGCCAGCAGGCCCACTGCTTGCTGGCCTAATTTTGTCACTTCCGATTCTAGCATCTCGTCCAGCAGACCCATTGTCTGCTGGCCCAAGTCATTCCCTTCCCGGTCCAGTCTCTCGGCCAGCAGGCCCACTGCCTATTGGCCCAATTTTTTAGTCTGTCAGTCCAATCCTTCGGCCAGTAGACTAGTCCCGTGATGATCTGACACCAACCCAGGTTCAGTCCACTTCTATTATGAGTCAAGGGCCCATTACTCATAGCCAACAGTATATTTTTAAACTTAAAAGACATTTTAATCTCAATTCTAATATCACTAAATCACTCCTACCACGTAACCCAGTGTCTGTCATTCATGGCCCGATTTAGAAAATGGCCATGGATGGTGAATATAATACTTTTATTGAAAATAAGACGTGGGAGTTGGTGCCCCATCCGTCTGGTGTTAATGTAATTCGTTCTATGTGAATTTTTACTCATAAGGAAAAATTTGATGGTTATTTTGAGAGGCATAAGGTCCAACTTGTAGATGATGGCAAAACTCAATAGGTTGGCGTGAATTGTGGAGAGACATTTAGTCCAGTGGTCAAACCGGTGACCATTCAGATTGTTCTCAGTCTCGCTCTATCTAAAGCATGGTCCATTCATTAGTTGTATGTAAAAAATGCTTTCTTACATGGTGATCTCAAGGAAACAGTATATATACATCAACCCTTGGGTTTCAGGGACCTCGATCATCCGAACCATGTCTGTTTACTGAAGAAGACCTTGTATGGGCTAAAACAGACCCCTCGGGCTTAGTATAAAAGGTTTGCAGATTATATATCTACTATTGGATTTTCTCACAGCAGGTCTGATCATTCTCTGTTCATCTACCATCGTGGTACTTCTCTGGCATATATTCTTTTATATGTGGATGATATTATATTGACTGCCTCCTCTGATAAACTGCGGAAGTCTATCATGTCTCTTCTCAGTTCAAAATTTGCTATGAAGGACTTGGGACCCTTGAGTTATTTTTTTGGGTATAGTTGTCACTCGTCATGCAGGTGGTCTTTTCCTATCACAGAGAAAGTATGCAGCTGAGATTATTAAACGTGATGACATGTCATCCTGTAAGTCCTTTCCTACTCCGAATGACACCAAACCGAAGTTGAGTGCTAATTCTAGCATATCTTACGAGGATCCCTTCCACTACTGCAGTCTTGCAGGGGCTCTTCAGTATCTTACTTTCACGAGATCCGATATTACTTATGCAGTGCAGCAAATGTGTTTATTTATGCATGATCCGAGGGACGAGCACATGCATGCTCTCAAACACATTGTGTGTTGCATTCAGGGCACTCTTGATTATGGTTTGCATTTATATCCATCCTCTGTATCTACTCTCGTGTATTATACAGATGTTGATTGGGGTGGGTGTCCAGATACCATACGTTCGACATCTGGTTATTGTATGTTTCTTGGTGATAACTTGGTCTCTTGGTCGGCTAAACGCCAGACTACTTTATCGTGATCCAGTGCGGAGGCCGAGTATCGAGGGGTAGCCAATGTTGTGTCTGAGTCATGTTGGCTGCGTAATCTCCTATTAGAGCTTCACTTTGATATTCAGAAAGCTACATTGGTCTACTACGATAATGTTAGTGCAGTCTATCTCTCTGGAAATCCGATCCAATATCAGTGCACTAAACATATCTATATGGGTATTCACTTTATTCGCGAAAAGGTAGCTCGTGGACAAGTATGTGTCTTGCATGTCCCTTCACGGTACCAGATTGCTGACATCTTTACCAAGGGTCTTTCCTTAGTTCTGTTTGAAGATTTTAGGGATAGTCTCAGCATATGACAACCGCCCGCTATGACTGCGGGGGTGTGAAAGCATGTCACGGTACAACCGTGTATATGATGTATATTTGGTGTATATTCCTTACCATAATTATTAGAGTTCTTGTACATGTATAATTATGATAGTAATCTTGTATTAGGAAAAGGAAGTAGTCTTGTATTAGAAAAATATAGATTTAATTTCCATAACTAGATATTGTATATCATGTATATATACATTTTCATTAATAAAAAAAATTAATGGATTATTCTCTTTCACCATTTAAAGTGGCATTGAAGCAAAAGTTTTGTTTGATTGTTGAATTAGGAGGAAGAGAGAAGCTTTTATGGTGCACCATCCTTAATAGTTTCATGATTGTTTGTTCACATTAACCTTTGTGATAACCACCTTCCACCTTAATTATTCGTTTGTCTCTGAAATAATTTTTTAAGAAAAGGAAAGCAAT
Source organism: Anisodus tanguticus (assembly GCA_034509755.1). Lineage (NCBI taxonomy): Eukaryota > Viridiplantae > Streptophyta > Magnoliopsida > Solanales > Solanaceae > Anisodus > Anisodus tanguticus. Next base: position 18,505,517 of record CM067554.1, on the reverse strand, counting down.
ATTCATTTTTTATACTAAGAGACGGTATGAAAATAAATAATAACATCTGATTTTGTCGAGCATAAATACCATAATTTCTGTTTTATACATTGATTAATTAAAGCCAAAGCAATTTTGAGGTTGAAGCTTGTCTTTAAGCGAGAAGGTTTCCACATGTCATTGAACAAAATAACAAATCTAGTTCTTGGTTATCATGAAAAAAGAAATACAAAATAATAAAGACCAGTTATAGTATATATGATTTTACGGCTAAACTCGTTGAAGGGTGTCAAAGGCTGCGGAAAGTAAAAACAAGAGATGAAATAAATTGAATGTCACCTGACACAAGTGACAACACTTCGATAAAACAGAAAACCTTCAAGAGTAAAATCCAGCGGAAAAATAAGGAACACAAAGATTTATACTTTCATAAGTTATATGTTGATATAACTTATGATGGTCAATGACCAGAAGTATTGTATATATATTATATACAAAATTACAAATTTCTTTCTTTACAGATTTACAATATAAAATGGAAATGAATTAAAAGTTGAAGTCGCAGATGACTTCTGCCTGAAAAATCTAACTACGTAGACATAGACAACCTCTCATTACAATCGCTCCATATAAAACTAATCTAGAATCTAAACAACAATTGTAATGTTGGACAGAATGTTGTCGACACACTCAGGGTGATCCATATTTCTGGGTTGAAATCCCGAGAGCTCTTTTGGTATTTTTGCAGTCTAATTCTGGATATCGATTCACTGTAGTAGGCTCTCTATTTATAGTAGAGAGTCTTTCTTGAAAAGCTCATCGATTGGTTGTAGAGGTTGAGGGAAAGGTGGGCAGCTGGTGTGTTTTGTTGGAGAAGATCATGGAGTCGAAATCTCAACAACATTGACTTGTTCTTCACTCGACTTCTTCCCCAAGCTTTGACTCTTTCTCCCACATTTTACACAGCTCCATTTCACCAAGCCTAAGTCGTTTTTACCCCCACAGTAAAAATATTATTGCTTAACGTGAAGTAAGGCAAAACTGTTTTATAAAAATGTTGGTCTGAATGTTGTGACATTTGTCCCAACATTTTATGCATTTAACAACAGTACTTCAGAGGATATGTTGGGTCAAATATCACAACACCAAACCCAACATTAACAATCTTGCTTTTTTGCCTTTCTTCACAAAACACATTATAAAATGTATAGACGACTTAGTGCTTTGTCACGGATGTTGTCCAACACCTGTGATTACAGAACTGCTCCCCCTTAACATGTGATGATATACAAGCAAACAAGTGTATACCACTCTATAGGATTAGAAGAGAAGAAAGATGTTAGCGCATATATACATATCATCCACCTATATAGATTTATATACAGACCATAAGAAGAAATATTTCATTGTCCACATAAATCAATATCCATCATGTCGAACAGTTAACTGCTCAGATTGAGCAACATTCACGACCCTTATACAGTATCAACCAGTAGTAACAACTCCTTCTAACTCATCATACAACAGCTTGCAACGGTTTCCTACTCCTGCATATCTGCTTCTCTGCACAGAACATCAGTTTCTAACCTTCTTCCTCAGCTCCCCATGCATCAGCACTTTCTCTGCTTCCCTCGGCATCAGCATCATCATTTTCTCCCTTTTTTTGTGAAGAAAGCAACAACATGTAATGGTTTATGGCTTGAATCAGAGCATTCCTCACAGCATCAACCTCAAAGATTTGTTGGTTGATCTTTGCAATTTTGATTCATAAGCCATTCAGTAGACAGTGGAGACTGTCTAGGACCAGTGTTGCCAAGAATGTTGGTGACATTCCTGTCAACATCAGAACTATTTCCTTCCATTTTCTAGGGTAGATCGATGACTCTGTCTCTACTCTTCAAAACTGTTTTGTTTATTGTGTACAATTTAGGAGCCTTCCCTAATGTGTCCTCTATCTTAGGCTTAAGACATTGGGTAGTTAAAACTTTGTTTATCAGAGAGGGATAATGGAGGATTGAGGTTGATTCTTTTTGTGCCAAGTTGGCAACTTGATGGAAGATCATCTTGCCCAGATCAACTCTCAAACATTTCTCAATTTTATACAGCAGAGTGGCTTGTTCTGTAGTTACAATTGATTCATTCATTGAAGGAAGCCAATTGTGTATAGCAATTTTGTGAAGGGTGGCAAACAAGGCTGTTAATTTAGAGGCTAGACATCTAGAGATCCACTTATGCATTATACCTCCTGTGAGGTACTCAATTACTTTATCTCTATTGTCCACTGTAGGGTCTGCTTCTCTAACATTCTCATCATCATTTAATCCCATACATTGGTTTATAACAACAGGTGTGAAAAAAATATACTCTGTTATAAAGATATACCTTCCCAAATTTCTTCGATGAGGTATCCTCAATAGTAGAACTCAAATTAGCATAAAACAACCTGACTATTTTGTCAACATATGGTCCTTTCTTAGTAACAGATCCTAGGAGTTGTCTTTCTTTTAAGAACTCTATCAAACTATATTCTGAACATGAGGCAATGTCTAATGCTTTTTCAGACCTAATAACTCTATTCTTGTACCAGTACCAATTATCAGAATTCTTTTTAGAATATAATTTGTCTTAGTAGATAGATACCTCAAGGTCTGAATCAGATTCAGTTTTGCTGAAGAGTGTTGGTGTTTGTGTCTTTCCGATGTTGGCTGAAATATTGTCTGAGATGTTATGGCATCAGTGGCAACATTCGGTGTAGCACTATATTTGGCATATCTAGGAATTCCCTTTGGAAAGAATTGCTTCAGTGGAGTTTCATCAGGAACTTCCTCATTTTCTTGAGACACATTTTGCGGTACAGAAGCAGTTGGTTCTTCTTCACTCTCTTCAGTTGAGAGCACAAAGTATGTGTCGTCACCGTCACTGCTCGAGCAAGCACATATAGATGTATCAAATCTGGACCTTTTGTTGCTCGGCTCTTCACGAACAGTTCTCTCAAACATTCTACTCGATCGACGAGTAGAACATGGAGAATCTTGGTCTTTTACCCAATGCTGAAATATCAGATGTTTCATCAACATCTATTTGATTGTTGTCATCACCTGGGTAGCTAATGTCTAAAGGTTCATCTAAGCCTTTAAATACTATTGCTTTAGAGAGATCCTCAGGGAGATTTGAGGAAGAGGATTGGCCCGGTTGCTGAGGTGTGTTCGAAGGAGGGCTGATGCTCATAGGTGTGTTAGATGTAATGTTGGTTGACATGGGTTCTGACACTGAAGAAGTTTTCATTAGTGAGAATTGAGGTGAGGGTTTTGAGGAATTAGGGTTTGTGATCGAGGATGGAGTTTGAAATAGAGAGGATTCCATCGGGTAGGTAGGGTTATACCCGAGGTGTAATGTGATTTTCCATTTTTGTTTTTATAAGGAAAATTGGATATGATAGAAAAATGCAAATGAGAGGAATTTATATTCATGGCAAATCTTTCAAAGTAAAAAGAATCCCTTAGTTTTAGGTATTTCCATTTTACTCAATAACTTACACCTAAGATTTTGGGATAAAAGGATAAACATCACGGTAGGAATTCAATTTAATCTTATCATTTTAAAGTTTGAAATTCCTATTAAAACAAGGCATAGAAATAGGGAGAAAAATCTGATTTCGAAATCAGCTAAGAACAACATCCCAACAAATATCACAATCTGAAAATGTAAACATCAATGTTGGCAACATTTTGGGCGACACAAGTTTTTTGATCCCATAAGAATTTTTTTGCTTTGGCAACAAATCAAGACACATTTTATAAGTATTTTATGAGTTTAACCACAGGACCAATGTAACATTTTCCCATCGTGTCCTTGATCTAATCATAAAATACATACAAAAGATTTTTTCATGTCAAAAATAAGAATACTTATTTAGTATTCTCAAAATTCTTTTGAAGTACTCGATACTCCTATAGAATAGGAACGATATCTTTTCAAGGGCTTTGTCCATTTTTCACAGTTGCCAAATATTTGTAAAGGTTTTGCTTTATTTCGATACTTTTTTTTATGATATATATATATATATATATCATCGCAGAGAACGGTATCACTCTTATAACATATTCTTATTGAAGGATCATGCTTGTGTGACCAAAAGTTATGCACTATACATCAATAATAATCAGTCATGGATATTACATAGGTAAATATCACCCGAAATGTTAGACAACGTTTCAGCTGACATTCACCAAAAATGCCTTATTTTTAGAGATTACAAAGACCAAGAGATTTCTTCAAACTAGAAAATCTCTCATGGTCCAAAGCTTTTGTAAAAATATCAGCTAGTTGATGAAGAGTGCCAACATGTTCAATTTAACTAGTTGTTTTTCAACTAAATCTCTTAAAAAATGATGTCTAATATCAATATGTTTTGTACGTGAGTGCTGAACTTGATTTTTGGAAGTAGTTATAACACTCAAGTTATCACAATACAAAATCAAAATGTTGCTAGTAAATCCATAGTCGTCTAACATGTGTCTTAGTCATATTAATTGAGAGCAACAACTTCCAGCTGCTGCATATTCAGATTCAGTAGTTGAAAGTGAGACACAGTTTTGTTTACGACTATACCATGAAATAAGATTATTGACAAGATAAAAACATCCTTCACTTGTACTCTTTCTATCATCCACATCTCCAGCCCAATCCGAGTCACTAAATCCTATTAAGTTAGGATTAGTGTCTTTGAAATACCAAATTCTCAACTCACATGTGCCAGCGACATATCGAATAATACGTTTCACGGCATTTAAATGGGATATTTTGGGACAGGCTTGAAAACGGGCACAAACACAAACACTAAACATCTGGGCGACTATCAGTAAGGTAAATAAGGCTACTTATCATAGATCGATATAATGTTGGATCGACATTCTCACCAACATTATCCTTACATACCTTCTGTGACGAATCCATTGGCGTTTTCATTTATTTAGCATTCTCCAAACTAAATCTCTTGACTAGATTCTTGGCATATTTACTCTGTGAGATGAAAATTCCATCATCACTTTGCTTTAGCTGCAAGCCTAAGAAAAAAGTTAGTTCCCCAATCATGCTCATTCAAATGTTGATGACATAGCTTCAACAAACGAATTTAGGTACAATTGTGAGGTCGACCCAAAAACTATGTCATCTACGTAGATTTGAGCAATTATAATATCTACACTGTGTCGTTCAATAAATAAAGTACGATCGGCTTCACCACGGTTAAAACCAAATTCAAGAAGAAAGTTAGTTAAACGACCATACCATGCATGAGGAGTTTGTTTCAACCCATACAAATCCTTTTTGAGCTTGTATACATAGGGTGGATGGTAAGGATCTTCAAATCCTTTTGGTTGTTCAACACAGACTTTCTTATCTAGATAACCATTTAAGAACGTACCTTTTACATCCATTTGGTGTAGAGAAATTTTTAGACAACAAGCAATAAAAGTAAAAGTCTAATTGACTCAATTCTAGCCACATGTGCGAATGTTTCGTCATAATCGATTCCTTCAACCTGAGTATATCCTTGTGCAACTAGACGAGCTTTTTTTTACAATTGTTCCAGATTCGTCTGATTTATTTTTGAAAATCCACTTAGTTCTAATTACATTTGTATTGTTTGGACGTGGAACTAAGTCCCAGACTTCATTTCGAGAGAATTGTTCAAGCTCTTCTTGCATTGCTTGATTCAAAAAATTATATTTGAGTGCTTCTAAAATAATTTTTGGTTCTAATATAGATATAAAACAAGAAAGACTAACCTCTTGGTATATGGTAGTCATACACACACACCTTACCATATCTCTGTAGTTGAGTGGTTCTTTCCCTCTTGTTTTAATTCCTTCAAAAACTCCCCCTATCACCTGTCATGTTGGATGATTCTTTCTCAGCCTTGATGAGGGGTCCTTTCGAACTTGATCTAGCAATTCAGCATTTGACTCCTCATCCCTGGCCTGTGTAATCTCTATTTCAGATTCAGATGTTGCTTCGGCTGTGGCAACATTTGGGACAACATCTGATTCTTCAGCAGTCTGCATATTTTTCACTGAAACTATAGTGTTATTTTCAGTTGTATTTCTTGTAAGATCAGAAAAATTATCAAAAATAATATTTATAGACTCTTGTACAGTTCTGGTCCTCATATTGTATACTCGATAAGCATGACTATTTTGATAATAGCCAACAAAAAAAATTTGTCGCTCTTAGAGTCAAACTTTGCCAAATGATCTCTATCATTTAAAATGTAACAAATACACCCAAAAATATGAAAGTAATGCAAGTTAGGTTTCTTTCCATTTATAAGCTCATAGGGTGTTATCTTTGTTCCTGGACTTAGACAGACTCTATTAGCTATGTGTAGCAGTATTCAAGGCTTCTGCCCATAAACGTTTTGATAAATGTTTAGAACTAAGCATTACTCTAGCCATTTCTTACAATGTCCTATTCTTCCGTTCTGCAACCCCATTTTGCTGAGGAGTTTTGGGGGCAGAAAACTTATGAAAAATCCTTTTTTATCACATTTGTTTGTGAATGAGCTATTTTCAAATTCTTTTCCATGATCGGGTCTAATCCGAAAAATAAGAGAATAGAATAAGTTCCTACTTCTAGAGTGCAAAATTTGAAACATGTCAAAAAGTTTTTGATTTTTCTTTTAAAAAATATATCCATGAATATCTAGAAAAATCATCTACTATCACATAGGAATACCTCATGACTCCTAGATTGTCTACTTCAATTGGACTCATTGAATCCATATGTAGCAATTGAAAACAGTGAGACGTACCTGAATGTTGTCCGTCATATCGGACAACATATGAGAGACACGGGTTTGCTTACCTTTTAAACAATCTGCACAGACAGTTTTACCATTATGGGTAAGTTTGGGTATGTCTCTAACAACTTCATATGAGACCAGTTTTTCTAGATTGCGGTAGTTGACATGCCCCAACTTATAATGACATAGTGTTGTGTCGTCGATCTTAGCACTATTGCATGTTTCTTGTCTTACAACAAGATAACAATTATCACATGTTCTTGTACCTGTCATGACACATATATTAGCTTCATTCGTAACTTTACAAGCATCCTTATTAAATTTTACCTCAAGGTCGTCATCACACAGTTGACTAATGTTAATTAGATTAGACATTAAACCTTCAACGTGTAAGACATTCCTTAAGGCTGAAAAATCAGGAACATCTAAGATCCCTTTTCCAATTATTTTACTTTTACTACCACCTCCAAAAGTCACATTTCCTCCATTAAATGACTCATAGCTCTTTAGAAATCCTTTTGTACATGTCATGTGGCGAGAACATCCACTACCAAAGTACCAAGAACCTGAAATATTAGTTCTTAATGCAGTTATACAGATTTTACAAGTTAAATTCATTTTAGGAACCCAAACTCTCTTGAAACATTTTTTACCTTTTGGCTAAGAAATGTTGCTCCGATTGTTATCCGAAATATTGGACGACAATTTAGGCAACATTTTGCTCACAGAATTTTGAAGTTTGAAACAATATGATTTTAAGTGTCCAGGGGAGTTACAGTGATGGCATACAAACTTCATATTCTTTGACATATATGAGAACCTATTATTTATCCCTTTTTCTTTTACAAAACGTATTTTCTCATTTTTATCAAAGAGATTAGAGCATATGGTTTTAAGAGAGTTTTCATACCCAATACCTGCATGTGAAGGATTAACTGAGTATCTCATTCAATTTTGAAGTCTCTGTGTTGATCTTGCGGAAGGTTACTTCGGCTAAATCCAGTTTTGCACGAATCTTACCAAATTTAATTTTCTTTTTTGGTAAGTGCAATCTATAGTCAGATTATTGTGCCTTTTAAATCTACATTCTCACGAGTTAAAGATTTTAGTTTTGTGTCAAGTTGCTTGGATTCTATGATTAAGGCTTTACAAATACTTTGTAATTCATTAATCATATCATCTTTGCATTCAACGTGATCCATACAATCAGCCTCACTAACATAAATATAACCACTAAAGCAATTAACATCAGAATAGTTAAAGAATTCATACGTTTCGGATATCGCTGAAGATGTTGATGTCGTTGCTGATGTTGGAGCAAATGTTGTGACATCTGAGATAGCATTATAGATGACATCTTCATTATCCGATAGAGACTGTTCGAAAACAGTGGTCAACATTGCTTGTGTTTCAATTTCACGATCTCCTTTCTCTTCATGTTCATCATCACTAAGAGAAACCCATATGTTCTTACCAAATTTTCTAAGAGTGTTTGCACATTCATTGGCATAATGACCCCAACCCGAGCATGCATGACATTGCACGGACACAAGTTGTTTGGGATCAAATTTGGTACGATTTGAGTTGGTTCTTCTTAGTTGATTTCCTTTTTGTGTATTTGGAAGGAATCTGGTGGGCTTTTGATTGAAGACTTGGTTTTGGTGCTCTTTAGATTTAGATTGATTTCTCTCATTGTTGAGCTTCCTCACCATAGAATTGTATTTTCGAGTGAGTAAGGCAACATTTGCACCTTCACCAATTTCTTCAATAATCTCATCCTCTTCTTCGATTTGACTCTCCAAGGATTGAACTTGAAGTGCCATATTCTTGATTTTATATAATTCCTTTTGATTCTCAATGTTCATCTCATAAGTTTTGAGTATGCTCATCAAGGTATGAAGGTCCATTGTGGCAAGATTGTGAGCTTCTTCAATGGCACAAATCTTTAAATTGAACTTTTCAGGAAGAGAACGACGACAGCCTTTTCAACAAGTTGAGTGTTGGTTAATGATTCACCAAGCACTTGACATTCATTTGAGATGTCAATCAACTTTGCAAAATAAGATTTAATATCATCCCCGTCTTCCATCCTTAAACGTTCATATTTACTCATGAGCATGCGTAGCTTTGTTCGACGAACACTTGAGCTACCTTCACAATGAATTTGTAAAGTATCCCATGCGTCATTAATCGTGGGCAGTTTTGAATGAGTTTGAACATGTAGAGATCAACCCATCCAAAGATTGCATTTAAGGCCTTTTCGTTAAAGCTAGCACTATTGGTTTCCTCTGTTGTCCATTCGGATTCAGGTTTAGCAATAATGTCACCTTCCTCATCCGGTGGCAACGTTGGAACAACAAACCCATTGGTTATAGATCTCCATGCACGATTATCAATTGATTTGATATGCGAACGTAGGCGAATCTTCCAATAGGCATAATTTGATCCATCTAAAATAGGAAGTCTACCAATAGTCGGATTTGCCGGATCCATAGCTTATGACAACATGACCAAGCACTTATTGTGTTAAGTATCAACTCTGATACCACTTGAAGGGTGTCAAAGGCTAAGGAAAGTAAAAATAAGAGATAAAATAAATCGAATGCCAATTTTATTTCCGAATGTCAGTGATAATGTCACCTGACACAAGTGACAACACTTCGATAAAACAGAAAACCTTCAAGAGTAAAATGCAACGAAAAAATAAAGAACACAAAGGTTTATATTTTCATAAGTTATATGTTGATATAACTTATGATGGTCAATGACCAGAAGTACTGTATATATATTATATACAAAATTACAAATTTCTTTCTTTACAGATTTGCAATATAAAATGGAAATGAATTAAAAGTTGAAGTCGGAGATGACTTCTGGCTGAAAAATCTAACTACGTAGACATAGACAGCCTCTCATTACAATCGCTCCATACAAAACTAATCTAGAATCTAAACAACAATTGTAATGTTGGACAGAATGTTGTCGACACACTCAGACAACACTTGTGATCCAAATTTCTGGGTTCAAATCCCGAGAGCTCTCTTGGTATTTTTGCAGTCTAATTCTGGATATCGATTCACTGTAGTAGCCTCTCTGTTTATAGTAGAGAGTCTTTCTTGAAAATCTCATCGATTGGTTGTGGAGGTTGAGGGAAATGTAGGCAGCTGGTATATTTGTTCGAGAAAATTATGGAGTCAAAATCTCAACAACTTTGACTTGTTCTTCACTCGACTTCTTCCCCAAACTTTGACTCTTTCTCCCACGTTTTACACAGCTCCATTTCACCAAGCCTAAGTCATTTTTACCCCACAGTAAAAATATTACTACTTAACGTGAAGTAAGGCAAAACTGTTATATAAAAATGTTTGTCTGAATGTTGTGACATTTGTACCAACATTTTATGCATTCAACAACAATACTTCAGAGGATATGTTGGGTCAAATGTCACAACATCAAACTCAATACTAACACTCGTGCTAACACTTCTGACATGCTGGTAATATATTAATATAATTAGAGATATTTAGCTAACTAAATGGGCATCATTGGGTTGTTCCCTTGTTATACTCTTGTTTTCCCTTTCCTCTGGTGTAGTTTCGAATTAAGAAAAAAGAAAGTGTAAAATACTAAGCATTCCTCAACACATTCTAGGGGAGCAAAAGTGTTCCTTTGTAGTTCATTATTGTTTTAGCTCTAAACGTTCAAAAATAGTTTCTAAAATGTCTTCTCATATTGTTGTTGGAATATGTAAAGAAACAACGAGAATAGTAAATAACTATTACGGTGATCGAAAGGATAAACAACAAAGAGGACAACAACAAGTTGTCAATAGCTTGATCTTGAATTAAAACTTCAAATATGGAACTTGTATTCGGGAATACAAGAATATGAATTGCTACACTTGTGGCTTGTAGATCCGCTAAGAAGACAAACGGTTAGAGTCCTTCATCTGTTAAGTTGACACCTGAAACACTTAGCAACCGATTAGATAAACCACAACATCACCGGCTGAGTCGAGAGATGACTCTCTGTCTTTAAGACAAGATTGCCCCCGTATATATGCTTTACGAAAGTGTGGACAATAGTCTCTCAAGATGAAACAACAAACTATCAAGTGTGCAAAGCCTACATAAATTATCTCAGCGAAGAACACGAATAATGAAGATTGCTAAGAGAAGGATTGCTATCAGGAAAATCTGATCTCTTTGTGGTGTTGTTAACTTGTTTTTCTGTTCACGGTCTCTCCATGTTCATCTATAGAATTGAGCCAAAGGCCTCAATTTACAGGTGTGCAACATGGCCTTTCAAATTCCCCATAATGGCAATCAATTGCCATGTAACAGATGACATTTAACCCCCAAGTAATACATCAACATAATGGTCCAAGTAATGGCCATTATTGGGTGGATTCAATGCCATTGAAACTACCGTAACAACCAAACATTTGGGATTCTATCGAGCAAACACTGCCTGGGAAGCGCTGCGGCGCTGCAGCATTTAGAGTCGCGGCTCCAGAATGCCAGCCATTGAATTAGCACCGCGACCCAGTCCGGGAGGCTCCGCGGCCCTTTTCCGACCCGTTCCATCTTACACCTCGCACAATCCTTCCTTCGTTTACCAACGTGGAACACTTGTTATTTATCTAATAATCGTCCATCATTCTATGTCTCAAACATTTCACTTACGTACCAATATCTCTTTCATTAACAAAATTTACGATACTTGGCACTAAGATTGCACGTGTGTGGAAATGATATTTCTGATGTGCGGGGCCCAATTGTTCGAGTCATAAATAATGGGATAAACTTAATTTCACATTAGTAAATTTCCAACAATCCCCTCTTGAAAGAGATTTTGGCGCACACACAAGGTGCCTACTTTTAGCAATCTTTCAGCGAAAAGATACTGCATCAGGAGAGGTAGCTTATGCTTTGAACCTTCCCTAGTTGAATACCATCGGACTTACTTACTGCATGATGAATGTGATGTCTTGAACAGTCAGTGTTTAATATAAGACAAGACAACGGTACCAACACAATACCTCCCTTTAATTCGTTTCTTCTTTTGTTCTGTCTGTTGTGGTCGTGGACACACTTGGATTCTTAAGTTATTTCACTTGAGGCGGCCTGTCCTCGCACTTAAATAGGTGATCTCCTACAAGGTATCCTGCTATACCTCACTTCACAAGTGTTAAGAATTATTAAAAGTTTCCCCAACCATAACCTCAACCGTTTGAGGATCGTTAAAGATTTGGAAGCTTAACCTTTACCCACAATGCAGGTAGCACTTTAATGTCTATCGCGGGAGCGGCTTTGGATTCATGTTTCTTTACAGAAATCATAATGTGAAGTGCTCTTGCTTCCACCGAAGTGCTCAACTGAACATTTTGCAGCTTAGTTTTCCCATTGAACCAAATTCTTAGGATCTCCAGTCAGTATGGTTGGGTTACCACCGCAAAGGTTCGTATTGTTTAGGTTTTAAGCTCATTCCCCTAGACAGGCAGAACTCTTGATCTTCGGGTAGTCCCTTAGTTAAGGGTCCGCTATATCCTTTGATTAGTAATCAAGGAAGTGACACCCATGATGATCAATTGTCACATGATATTATGTCTCTGACAAATCCGACAGATATGTCCAGACGCCATCATTCGTGCCCTTTCTGAAGTCGACCTGCTAGCCATAGTGTATAACTGCTGAAGGCACGAGTTTCTCCCAATAAGGGACGTCCTCTAAGGAGTCGTGAAGTTACTCAACTTCCTTCATGCTTTGTTTAAAGCGATAAACTCCAATTTCATCATGAATCGGCCGATGCAAGTTTGCTTAGAGGATTTTCTTAGACCCACCATACACATTTACTTGTGGCTTTAGTGTTCTTCATAGCTGATGTCCAGTTTGCATCACTGTGTTCTCCCAGAACTGCTGGACATCCAGAATACTATAATCCGTAGATAAGCGAATATTTCAGATATCGTCATATCCGACTTAACGCCTTCTATCGATAATTTTTAAAATCACGAGTGAACCTTAGTTCAACTGATCTGCTTTATAGGCCGATACCAGGTCAGTTGTAGTGTGTACAATACATTGAACTATACATGACATGCACATATCGCTTCTTGTATATGGGTGCACCATGATTCCAATCAGTTCTGTGATTCATATCCGTTGGTGGCTTCAACGAGACTGTCAATTATCTCACAACTGAGTTTGGAGTTAGACCAGTCCGTTAGATGTCTTAGAAATTCAATTCCTAAGATGTCATATGTGATACCCATATCTTTCATTTCAATATAACTTCCACTTTCAGACTGTTGGTTTTCCTAACTGTTGGCTTTCTAACTTCAGAGTCAATATTTCTGTTGTTAAATTTATTGTTTCTATTTTATCTGAAACTTCCAGGACTAAAATGTAAACATTTCAGGGACCAAAATGAAAGTTCAGGAAGAAGCCCAACAGTCCAGCAAACCAACTCTGATCCTCCCCTTCCAACTCTCCGGTTAGGAAGGTTGTTTCAACATCCATGCCACGCAAGACTACAATGGCCCTGGATGTTAAGCTATTCACAGGGGAACACATGTACAAGTAACCAAGGCCTTATACTCGTCAGTAGATCCATCTACTTTGTACTCACTTTTGAGTATCCACTTTTACAACCCAAAGGTTCTTTTCCCGGAGGAAGGTCAACCATTACACAAGTATGGTTCTATATGATTGAATCTATTTTTCTTTGTAGCTTATTTCCAAAGCAGCGCTTCTGGAGATGACAATTCTCTATTAATTGTCCATGGTTCATTCTTAACCATACAAGCTAGAAGGCCCGGAATAAGTCATTGTCCCCTCTTTGCTCCGTCTCGGTTCAACATCTAGAATCCCTGAGTTCTGTAGATCTGGAATATTAAGTTCCGGATAGTCAGCAACTTCCGAGTCCTGTAGATACGGAACGTCTAGTTTCGGACAGTCAGGCCCTCGCGTGTTCTTGTTAACCTCGAGCAATTACTTCTTTTTCCTTCTCAAGGAAAGTTATCCTCAACGAATTCTGCATTCTTTGACACCAAGAGGCGATAAGCACTACTGTTATTTGCAGATCCAATGGATATGCAATTTACAGTCTTAAGTCCAACTAGACCTATTTCGATATTCCAACCTCTACCAAGTCACCCCACATCACAGCATTTGTATGTGAGATCATTTCCATGTTTCACACGAAGAGTTATCCTTATCCTTATGCGTAGTTCTGTTGAGAATCGCATTAGCGTCAAGGATCACCTTGCCCCATATATTTTGGGCGTACAACTTTGCGCTTGGCAAAAACCGTTAGACTGAGGTGAGAAATAAACAGTCGTTTAATGAACGATGCTTCACATTCTCCCCCTCTATCACTACGAATTCCTCAATCCGTAGGCTTAGTTGATTTTCAACTTCTGCTTTGTAGCGCTTATCCACTTCAACAGCTTCATATTTGCTTTTCAATAAACAAATGATATAATATGTTGTACCATCATCAATGAAGGTCACAAAGTACTTGTCTCCCCCTCTATTTTGTATAAACTTCAAATCACCCATGTAGGTATGACTAATTTCTAGAGGAGCGATGCTTCTTTCGCTATTCCTTTGACGGAATGGAAAGGTGATTTTGCCTCTTCGCCTACCTCACATTCATTTTGAGGGTTTATGTCGACAGAAGGCAACAATCTCAACTTCGTTAGCTTTTGAATGACTTTCTATTTGATGTGTCTTAATCTATGATGTCATAGATGCACGGATTACAAATATATCATCCATCTAGCTACATACATTCTGTACAATTCTTAGTTATTACAAAACTGTTAGACTAGCCTCAAACCAGCTTGACCAACATCGTCCTTTAAACCAAGTTTGGGATATGTATCACCTCCTTTTAGAGTGATCCCATTCCTTGAAGTCCTATTGAGGACAACCTCTCCAACCCCTTCTACTTTAGAGGTGGTGTTGCTTCACATGAACAACCTATTGCATGTGGTTAGGGCGTAACCGGATCATATGTGATCTGGATACTCTGGCCCACTCCAGTTGCTTAGGCAGACTGAGTGTACAATTTCTTTTCTGCCATTCTTTTGACCTTCAGATCATTTAAGACCCGAAAAACTCTGGCCCACCTCACTAGGTGTCCATTACTTTTCTGTCAACTAAATTCTGGCCCACTCTAATCGACCGTAGGCTTTGTACGACTGAGTGTCCAATATCATCATATCAAATGAAGGATCTTCTGTCAGATAGTGTGACAGGTTCAACGTCTTGAGATAAGTCATTATCTTTTAGTTTTCTTCATTTTAGATTGGTGCCCAGACCATTCCTGGCGCTTACTTAAGAGTGGTAATAGTTTTTGCACAGTAAGTGGATCTCTATCATTCGTATGTGCGAACATACTTTATACACTTTTAATAATTACACCCAAACGAACGAATCTTTTAAGTTTTGTTTACAATAGTCCAATCTTTAACCGGGAAGGAAAGAGATTCAATATCTGATTTTAGAGTGTAGGGAATATAAGTTTTTAATGAAAATACTTTCATATTCCCAGCTTTGCTTTACACACTTTTATTCATATATTAACTAAACATTTTATTGATAAGAAAGGATTAACTTAGACCTTTTGGATTCTGGCCCACTTCAGTTAGATTGAGTGTCCAAATCCTCCTTATCATAATTCGGATCCTCTGTCTGGGACAGATATAGGACTTTTGTTATATGATAGAACATCATCTTCAGCCTTCTCCTCTTGTCCTAGTTGACATCCTCAGCCTCTCGTGGGTGCTTGTTTCCACCGCCCTCGGGAGCGGTGACACCAACTCGTCTTTAATCTTTAGTCGTACTAGCATGACTATCAGCAGTATCTTGAAGCTCAGCATCAGGTCCAGAGATTCCACCTTTAACGGAAATAGATTTGTAATTGTCGTCAAAGAGAGAACCAAAACTAGGACCAATCTTGAAAGCACGGTTGTTGTTTGAACTGTTAGCAAAATTGTCAACAGAACTGTTTTCAAAAAGAAAACCACAACCAAATTTGGTCACACACTTGTCGACCAACATCTTTCGAATACTAATACAATCTTGTCTTAAAATTATTGGAATATGTAAAGCAACAACGGGAATAGTAAATAACTATTACAGTGATCGAAAGGATAAACAACAAAGAGGACAACAAAAAGTTGTCAATATCTTGATCTTGAATTGAAACTTCAAATATGGAACTTGTATTCGGGAATACAAGAACATGAACTGCTACACTTGTGGCTTGTAGATCCGCTGAGAAGACGAACGGTTAGAGTCCTTTGTCTGTTAAGTTGACACCTGAAACACTTAGGAACCGATTAGATAAAACACAACACCACCGGCTGAGTCGAGAGATGGATCTCTGTCTTTAAGACAAGATTGCCCCCGTATATAGGCTTTACGGAAGTGTGGACAATAGTCTCCCAAGATGAAATAACAAACTATCAAGTGTGCAAAGCCTACACAAATGATCTCAGCGAAGAACACGAATAATGAAGATTGCTAAGAGAAGGATTGCTATCATAAAAATCTGATCTCTTTGTGGTGTTGTATACTTGTATGTATATTGTCTCTCTTCATCTATTGAATTGAGCCAAAGGCCTCAATTTATAGGTGTGCAAGATGACCTCTTCAAGTGCCCAAGTAATGATCATTTAAATGACATGTAATGGCCCTTTAAACCACCAACTAATGCAGCAAAATAATGGCTAAGTTATGGAGGAAAAACTGCCAAGTTAATGCTCCAAAACCTCTCCATAATCAGCCAAACTTTTGGACTTCCGTCGAGCACTCACTGCCTGTGTAGCGCCGTGGCGTGCAACATTTAGCACTGCGGCTCCAGAACCAAAATTGGACGCGGCGCTTTGGCCCTGACGCCCAGTCTGCGAGGCTCCGCGGCCCTTCTCGACTTCGCGGCCCTTCTCGGCTCTGCGGTCCTTTCCGACCCGTTCCATCTTACACCTCGCACAATCCTTCCTTCGTTTACCAATGTGGAACACTTGTTATTTATCCAATAACCATCCATCATTCTATGTATCAAACATTTCACTTACGTACCAATATCTCTTTCATTAACGAAATTTACGATATTTGGCACTTAGATTGCACGTGTGTAGAAATGATATTTCCGACGTGCGGGGCCCAATTATTCGAGTCATAAATAATGTGATAAACTTAATTTCACATTAGTAAATTTTCAACAATTGTTTCATTTGTAAACACTAAACACCGGAGGAATAACCAAAAATCTAATTCTATCAACAACAAAAACTCTTGATTCCTTCCTTGACTAAATGATCAACATTCTTTTGTTCTCGATAACTATGATTTATACTCTCTCCGTCTCAAATTATTTATCATTTTTTATTTTACACGCTATTTAAGAAATATTAATTAGGAGAAATATTTGATTACTTTTAAATTTATTTATGTCTAAGTTATAATATTTCTCCAATAAATGTTTACTTTATTTATGTGTCATCTTCATTAATGACAAAGGGTAAAATGAAAAAAAATAATTAATTGTGTCTTGAACTTTTAAAATGACAAATGATTTGATATAACTATTTTTAGTAACCACGATAAATAATTTGAGATGAATGAAGTATTATTGAGTTCTCTCACCTTTGCATCAATGACCTCCGTTCAAAAATTATAAAATTGCAAGTTGAGAAGTCTCTAAACCTAATTAAACATGTTATATAACACGGAAATTTCTCCTTTTTGTACAATAGGGCAGGCTTCTTTAATTGGATAAAGGAGTATTTGTCCTTTAGTTGGCCAAATTCCCTACAAGGATGGATGAAAATATTTAGGAAACAAATGTACTTGTATTTATTATTAAAACAGTATATATATGACTAAAAAGACAAATATGATTTTATTGTATTCACATTTGGTCCGGGGGGAGTCCGTTTGTTGAATGCAAATTCCTTTGATAAAAAAAAAATGCTATTCTGATTTTTGTTTTTCAGTTTTTGACATCTTAAAGTGTTTTTCATAAATTGATTTATCATTTTATCATGTAATTATTATTGAATTATACATATTTTTATTTTATGTTTTAACCAATGATTAAATTGCTTTTGAGGTAAACGACGAGCGCGAGTATGTATTTATTCGTGGATCTCCTATGTTGTTTATGGAGTCCTTGAGTAGGGGTAGGCGCTCGATATTCAGTTCCTTCGGTATTTTTAAAGTTCAGTTTCGATAATTCGGTAATGGATAATTGAAAGTATATAGCAAATACTAAACTTTCAAAGTTCGGTTCGGTAAATCAAACTTCGGTACGGTAATTAAGTAATTATATATGTACTAAAGGAAAAGATATGTTGACACGATCTATTCATAATTTGTCACATTTGACATGATAGCTTCTAGAGAAATCACACATAGATGTTAGATATCCACTCTCAAACCCTAACATTATTAATTTGGTGTCATAGGTCAATTAAAACATTCAAATCACTTGTTAATATTACCCATTTATATGATAAACAATTCATTAGGAATGGGCACTCCATATTTTCAAATTCAATTTCGATAATCAAAAAGTAATTATCTAATATCGAATTTTAAAATTCGATCCGATACAATAAATCAAACTTCGCTACTATAACCGTTCGATTCGATAATTTAATTTTTTATTATTTATGTCCACTCCTATCCTTGGAGACTCTTTGCTGTACGAAGTCAAATAGTAGTAGTTGCGCGCTGATCTCCGTTGGTCATTTATGGCAATGTATTTCAAAGTTGGGCTAGTGGCAGTTGCCTTTCTCAGAGGTAATTAGTTTTACAAGCATTTATTAATTTGTCTCATATGAGTTGCTAGTCAATATTTAGTATAGACTTGTAGTGACATTAAATTAAAAAATAATTATCATGCTTTTATCATTCGTGTGGTAACTGGTGATCATACAAAAAAACCTTTGATGGTGGGCTTTAAGTTGATCTACAATTGGTTTATCCAGCTAGATATATCAAAAATGATTGGGTGATTTGAACAAAAAGAATATTTTTGTGTTGGTGTTTAGACTTTTTCCCCATTTTTAATATTTTTGTAGAAATTAAGTTTAATGAAAAAGTTCGAACTTAAATATCCTTAAGTTATGCAAGTCAGGTTCAGAGGATTGTCCGCAAGTTTTCACTCATGATAATCTCTTTTATGATTTTAAAGTTACTGAAAATATACAAGGATATACACGGTATACAATACATTGTGTATACTGTGTATATCACGAAAACTCATCACAAGTGGGAAACCGTGATATACACGGTATACACACCGTGTATATCCCTATTTTGGTAACAAATTATTTTGTATTATTTGTATATAATTAGCATTGTACACTTACCATAATTGTAGGATTCTTGTACAATTAGAATAGGGTTTTGGGAGTAGAATAGGAATAGAATTTTCCATATTATGGGAATTGTAAATTGTATATATACTCTTTCATTAATGAAAATAATCATGGGGTTATTTCTTTCATGGTATCAGAAGTCTAGGTCTAAATTACTTCCGCAATTTCTCTCGGTTTTCCGATCTTCCCTTCTCGGCCGACCTGCATCAAAATATGTGTCCTCCTCGGATTTCTCCACTTTTACCTCCTCTCTTCCCAATCCCTTTGTTCTTTCGTTATGTCTAAGAATGTATTTCATTCTGCCCCTGCTGGCCAGTCCATCACCAGCCCACCCACTGCCCAAAATCCACCCGCTTCCTCCTCGAGTCATGGGCAAGTCACTCGTAGTCAACGGAGAATTTTTAAACCAAAACAACAGTTTAATCTCAATTCTAATATCTCTAAATCCATTCTACCATGTAACCCCGTGTCTGCCATAAATGACCCAAATTGAAAATTGGCTATGAACGATGAATATAATGCTATTATTGAAAATAAGACGTGGGAGTTGGTCCCCTGTCCTTCTGGTGTTAATATTATTCGGTCTATGTGGATTATTACTCATAAGGATAATTCTGATGGTTCTTTTGCGAGCCATAAGGCTCGTCTTGTAGGTGATGGTAAGACTCAGCAGGTTGGCGTGGATTGTGGTGAGACGTTTTGTCTGGTGGTCAAATCGGCTACCATTCGCACAGTTCTCATTCTGGCTCTTTCGAAAGCATGACCTATTCATCAGCTAGATGTGAATAATGTTTTCTTACATGGTGATCTTAATTAGACCGTTTACGTGCAACAACCTTTGGGTTTTCGAGACCCCAAATATCCTCATCATGTCTGTTTATTGAAGAAGTCCTTGTATGAGCTTAAGTAGGCTCCATGGGCTTGGTATAAGAGATTTGCAGACTATGTTTGGACTATTGGGTTTTCTCACAGCATGTCTGATAATTCCTTGTTCATATATCGTCGTGGTACTTCCCTGACTTATATTCTATTATATGTGGATGATATTATCTTGACTGCCTCTACTGATGTTTTGTGCAAGTCTATCATGATCATGCTCAGTTCTGAGTTTGCTATGAAAGACTTGGGGCCCTTGAGTTACTTTTTGGGGATTGTTGTTTCTCGTCATGCAGGTGGATTATTCTTATCACAAAGGAAGTATGTTGCTGAGATAATTGAAAGGGATGGTATGTCCTCGTGTAAGTCTACTTCCACTCCATTTGATACTAAGCCCAAGCTGGGTGTTGCGGCTGGCTCACCTTACGAGGATCTCACTCACTATCGCAACCTTGCTGGAGCTCTACAATATCTTACTTTCACGAGACCGGATATTACATATGTCGTACATCAAGTGTGTTTGTTTATGCATGATCCTAGGGTGGAGCACATGAATGCGCTCAAATGCATTATCAGATACATCCAGGAGACACTTGACTATGACTTGCATCTATATCCATCATCGGTCTCTACACTTGTCTCGTATACCGATGTTGATTGGGGTGACTGTCCAGATACCAGACGCTCTACGTCAGGTTACCGCATGTTTCTTGGTGATAACTTGGTCTCGTGGTCTGTCAAATGACAAGCTCCCTTATCACGCTCCAGTGCCGAGACCGAGTATCGAGGGGTAGCCAATGTGGTTTCTGAATCATGTTGGTTAGGTAATCGACTTTTGGAGCTTCACTTTCCCATTCAAAAAACTACCTTGGTATATTGTGATAATATTAGTGCCGTTTATCTTTCTGGGAATCCGGTTCAACAACAGCGCACTAAACATATTGAGATGGATATCCATTTTGTTCGCGAAAATGTAGCTCGTGGACAAGTACGCATCCTACATGTTCCTTCCAGTTATCAAATTGCAGACATCTTCACTAAAGGTCTTCCCTCGGTCCTATTTGAAGATTTTAGGGACAGTCTCAGCGTACGATGACCGCCCGCTATGACTGCGGGGGTGTGAAAATATACAAGGATATTCACGGTGTACAATACCTTGTGTATACCGTGTATATCATGGAAACCCATCACAGGTGGGGAACCGTGATATACACGACATACACACCGTGTATATCCGTATTTTGGTAACAAATTATTTTGTATTATTTGTATATAATTAGCATTGTACACTTACCATAATTGTATGATTCTTGTACAACTAGAATATGGTTTTGGGAGTAGAATAGGAATAGAATTTTCCATATTATGGAAATGGTATATATAGTCTTTCATTTTCCATTAGGGGGGGGGGGGGGGGGGAATTCAACCTCGTACTTCATATTTCCATTTGTTGGATGTATATGGGTTATATATGGACCATAAGACTTATGGATTGGATTTTCTTCTAGCCCTATATATATAAAATTATCAATGTAGAATTTTATGAAGTACGAGTCTTTAAGGTGTTGTAATTCTTTTTTCCTATTGTTCATCTCTTAATTGAACGCGACACTCTATTTTGGTTTGAAGACTGCTCAAAATTAAGTTCATATATAGGTCGGAGGTCGGGTTGGTTCGATTTTTCATTTATCAAATCAAACCAATTGTTTAAATTTTTAAAATTTATAAACCAAATAAATCAATAAAAATCGGGTTTCCGTCATGATTTTTTTATTTTATCTAGTTTTTCACTGTAAGGTAGCATAAAATATGTAACTATTGCTTCAAATACTTCTCCGATCCTAGTAATATAAAACAATTGTAAGTTTTTTTTCAAGAAAATAATATAAAATGTGAGACGAAATCATGATATTGTACTAAAATATAGCGTCAGCAACAATAAAGATAATAAAATCTCACAAGTCACAATGAAAATAAACATAGTTTAACAATACTAAATCATGCTAAAATGAGTATTCCTAATAAGTATTAGTGTTTGAATTGAATTTCTGTTATTTAGTATTAATTGGAGTTAATTTGACCTTTATTTGAGTTACTGGCATTTATGGGCTATAAAATTTATTGAACCATTAAAAATTCAAATTCCAAACATTAAATAATATGTTAAAAGTTATGAAAAAATATTTATAAATTACATATAATAAATATGTTTATGCATAAAATAATCTTAAAATTTGTATACATGTAATTTCAGTTTGATTTTTCTTAGTTAATACCAAGTTAAATTAATTATGGTCGTTTTTTTGTATTAAATCACTAGTCGATTTTTTTATTTGACTCAGATCGGTGATTTTCTTTGAACAACCCTAGTCAAAAGTACTTTCTCTCGAGCCCATTTGGACTAAGTGAAGGTAGCTGATAAACTTTAATTGTTGAAAAATATTTTTTGGTGCTTCAATTAATTTTATAAATAAGCAATCACGTATTTGAATTGGAGTGCTGAAACTACGAATCAACGTATTTGGTAAAAAAATATACATGTTCTTAAAATTATTTTAAAAAGTTACAAATTAAAAAGTATCTGAACAATGAGAATGACGAAGATAAAATGGACATCGAGTGTACGGATTTTATTATGGAAAGAGTATTTTGAGAATAAAAAATATTAAAAATAAATAGTAAAATATTTGATCTCTTATAAGTTGAGAAGCCATAAGTTGAGATTGGAGTAATTTGTGATTTGGCTTATATACACTTAAATTATAAGCACTTTGGGCAACTTTATAAGCACTTTGGGCATCTAGCAACCGCGTAGATAAGTTGGAAAGTATTTTATAAACTGATTTTACTAATTTACAAGCTTAATCAAATACTCTCAATATTGTTAATATTGTTGGGTTCGAAAATAATCAGGACGTTATGCAGAAGCATATAATTGCGAATCTTGACGAGGATAAATTAGATGACACAAAAATCATATTAAAAGAAACATACTAATATTTAATATGATTTGGCCAATTGGCCTACATATCAAAACTATTATAAAAGAAATTAAAACTATTGAGAGAATAATCTATCTCTAAACAAGACTCCTTTAATGACTACATTGTAGACGTTATTATGTTGTGTATGAAAAGAAAATATATTCTATTTATAGAAGTCTAAAACTTCTCCTTCAAGAAAAATGATAAATATGGTAGTTTTTTTTTTCTATAAAGAAACATTTTCCACCAAGAAATGTTTTTGAAGTAAAACACTATTATGACATAATCAAATAAGGTAGGAAATTCAGGGCAATTCCTAACAAATCTCCCCTTGGCAAAATAATTTTGAGTCTCCATCTTCATATAATCTTCATCACTGGTGCTTGACATGTTTAAAAAATGAAGCCCCCGCGGGTAAATAGTATTGGAGCCCTTTCGGGTTAAAAAGTATTGGAGCCTTTGCGGGTTAAAAAGTATTGGAGCCCTTTTGGGTTAAGAATAAGCCCTTTGCAAGGTTAAAAATGAGTTTTGATTTTAAAAATGTAGCAGCAGGATTTTTGAAAATATGGTTGAAACTTTTTCTCCACGTGTAGTAGTTCAGACTTTTTCTTCTTTTCTTATTTGACAAAACTCTTCATTATCGCCAAATTGGTTGCTCTTGATTTGAACACTCCTTGAATCATGTCTTCATTCTCGCTGAATCATTGACTCTAATACTACTTGTTGGGTTCGAAAATAATCATAGCGTCATGTGAAAGCATATAATTGCGAACCTTGACAGCGATGTATCAAACGACACAAAAACTATACTAAAAGAAACATACAAATATTTAATATGATTAGATCAATTGATCTACTTATCAAAAACTAATATAAAGAAAGATTAAAACAATTGATAGAATAATCTCTGTCTAAACAAGACTCTTTAATGAATACATTGTAGATGCTATTGTGTTGTATATGGGAAGAAAATATATTATATGATAGAGTCTTTTTCTACAAAGAAATCTTTTACATCAAGAAATCTTTTTAAAAGTAAAACACAATTATGATAGAATCCAAATAAGATAGGAAATTTAGGGCAATTCTAACAAATACATGTATCTTATTTCATATACTTAATTATGTACAAATCAATACAATATATATTTTGAGTTAGTTTCTCACAAAGTTATCAAAGTCACCGTTTTTCCCTATTAAAGTCATTAAACTATTTTTAATCAGAATACCATATTGTCATTCAGCTTATAGATAATTTCTATAAAAAGAAGAAATTGTGACCAAAACAATCAACTAATCCACCGAAAAATCACATAAACAAGCAAAAACACCATGTTCTCTCAAATTAGTACTTCAAACCCATTTTTAATCATAATTCTCATGCAAACTCTGCTTATTGATAAGAAGATTGTTTATCAGAGTTAAAAGGCTACCATGGAACTTCATGGGGAATCGGAACAGTTTTTGTATATCTATTGCTTGTTAATCTAATTGTGTGATGTTCATGATTGGTTCTATAATCCAGCCTCTGGTTATGCACTTTTTATTATGTTTAGGAATCCTAGCCAATAAAACCAAAAATAACATTTTAAAGACAGAAGAAAAAAAATGATCCTTCTGTTTCAAATTATTTATTATTTTTTTATTTCCCACGCTTCTTATCAAATATTAATTAGAAGAGATAATTGATTTATTTTATTCTTATTTATATCTAAATTATAATTTTTTCCCGTTAAATGTTTACTCTATTTATGTATGATCTTTATTAATGACAAATGATAAAATGAAGAAAAATTAATTAATTATATCTTAAATTTTTAAAATAATATATAATTTAACGATAAATAATTTGAAACGATGGAGTATTAATGGATGTGGTACAATTGCTACAGTAGGATAACGTACAGAAGCTGATACGCCAAAAGCGGGGTGTGTCAATCAACGTGTCAGTTTTGACAGGTCAGATAACCTGGAGCCCTCTTATTTTTATCCTTTTAAGTTCCTCTCACACCTTTAACGCCAAAGAATGGTTACAGGATACGTGGCGTCAAATTGTTTGAGGTGCTCAATGAGCTTAAGGTGCAAGATAGCTGGACTTATATCCTTTATCTTTGTTTATAATAATAATTTTCGATCTCAATTTATATGATATAGTTTAACCGAACATGAAATTTAAAAATAATGAAAGATTTTTAAATTTTATAGTCTAAAATAAGTTAAAGATATTTGTGTGGTATAAATTATCTCGTTAAGCGTAAAAAATAATTATAAAATTAAATTACTGTGCGTCATTCTTTTTGGGACCAAGAAAATGCGTCATTCTTTTTGTAACTAACTAAAAAGAAAAGAGTGTCATATAAACTGGGATACATGGAGTGGGTGTTTACCGCAATTGAAAAAAATGAATTAAATGGGGGAAATCGTATTTTTTATTTGATTTGATTTCATTTAGAATGTTTATAATTCTAAAATTTAATAACTTTTATTTGATTTTAATTTTAAGCAAAACAAAAAAAGATTTGGTGTGAATTTTAAAATTTTCTAGTTTACACAGGAGTAATATTTTGCACTCTCAAGTTTGCATCTAGTTTGCCTTTATAGTAATTTAGTTCTTTGTCTTTACATTCTTAATTTATTTAAAATGACTTGACTTTAATCGAATATAGTTAATTATTCATCATTATTTAATTTAATTATTATAAGATATTTTGGTGCAAAAATGATAGCTTTCTTAAACATAATTGATTAAGTAGTTATGCCATAATATACGATAAAAACTTATCCACACCCAGTGTTTAAATCAAATTTAGCTAAATTAACCATAGAAAGAAATCTAAGATTTACTAGAAGTCCTATTTTTAATAAATTGAAAAGTTAAATAGGAAGTAAAGTCATAATACCAACTGTCCGTTTCTCTTTCTTTTTTCTTCTGTTCCTTTTTTTTTTTTTTTTGATAATCCAGGTTTCCAGGCTTGCGCCTGACTACTTCACTAGTTCTTCTGTTCTTCTTCTAGTGTTAAGTGTTCTAGCTAAATTCTGAAATTCTGCATTATTCTTTTATGTCTCCATTGAAAATCAAAAGGTTGGGGGCTGATTAAGAACAATAGGCATATAGCAAGAATTGACATATTCAGTAGAATAATTCAGTTGATTTGTTAATTTTTGTTGAAAATCTTTAAGATGTTGACAAAAACATAAAAGATTTTTTTCTAAGCTTCAATTCGTTAACTCCACTAAATCTTATGTCGTCTTTAAGAGAATTGTTTAAAAATAAGTATAAATATTCTTTTCCAAATTAAGTTTGAAAATATTTTCATGACATATAGCAGTGTAACTATACAAAACCAAGTACTATTCTGTGGTATTAGTCTATTACTCCTTTGATGAATTACAATGATGATATACAAAGATAACTATTGGTCTACTTGACATTAACGTTACGAACTTTAAGGAGAATAACAAGATTATTAATTATTTATTTTATATTTGGGATCATGTGCAACACACATGTTAGTAACTATTGGTTAAGTATTATAATTATAGTTAAATAAAGTGACATGTATTATTTGTTCATTAGTTGAGTGTAAACACTGTGTACGGATAAGTTTTTATCTATATTACATGTGCTTTGCAGTGTATGTTATCTATTTTAAAAAGATTGACAAAATCACCAAAACTTAAATCAATAAAAACATGATTGAATTTCGTTTAGCTCTAATATTTGAACAATCACTTAACTGATTTGGTTTTTATCTAGGAAAACGAATCAAATCGAAAATATGGAGAGTGTAATTGAAAATATTTTGATCATCAAAAGAAAGAGTTGGAATGTTATGAAATATGGAGAGTGTAATTACGTCCTTTTCAATTATATCTAATTCTTTACTAATTAAATAATTATTTGGTCAAACAAACATATAAAATGTGTAACTACATCTGATTACTCAAATCCAATTCTCATATGGCTTTAGGAAAAGACTCTTATTTACAAAAACATAAATACTAACTTTGAACATAAATGCTAACTTAACATTCAATTTCTTTCTAACTACTCCCTCCTTTTCACTTTTACTTATTTTCTATACTAAAAAATAATTTTTATCTTTACTTGTCCACTTTAACATATTAAGAGAAAGACAAATTTTTTTTTTTTGTTTTATCCTTAACATTAATTATTCATTTCTAAAAAAAAAATTCAAGTCTATTGAAATTATAACCCAATTAATATGAGTATCATGATAAAATACATACTTTATTTATTACTTTGTTCGTCTCAATATATGTGACATCATTTAATTTGACACGGCGTTTAAGAAAGAAATGAAGATTTTTGTAATTTGTGATCCAAAATAAATCTTAGATATTTATGTGACTATAAATCATCTAATAAAATTAAATTGTTACTAAATATAAAACGTTTTAAAATAGACTAAAAATAAAATGATTTGACACAAAAAAAAAAGTAATTTTTAAGGTACATGTAAAATAAAAAGTGAACTAAGTCAAACTTTGTAGTTACATTACACCAAATTACTCAAATCCATTCCCTTGTGACCTTAATATAGTTATAGACCATAGACAGCGGTTAGATAGAGACAAAAAGGGGAGCGTACTGCGCACCCTGCCCACTATACCCTTGAGGCGGAGGCCTCTGATGCATGGCATTACTACCTGTATATATACCACCCGCATATCTCAGTCTTTTGCTTTTCTTTCTCCATTTCTCCCAAACACACAAATATCTTCACTCCATTTTCTGCAAATCGCCATTGAAGCTACAATACAATAAAAATAATGTAAGTCATTAATATCAAATCTCTTTCACATATACATACACAAAAATATTCATATACAACTCATTTCCATGCATACGTGTTGTAAACATTGATATGGACTCAAGTCAAAGCATCAATCAAAATCTATTCTTTTTTCCCTTTTAAAATCTGCTTATTTTGCTTTATTAATAGCTTGTTTTCTGTTTTGAGAACACATCTATTTATGTATATTCATGATAGTTTTTTTATTTGTATTTCTCTTATGTTTCGACTGATAATTGTGATGTTTTTGCTTTAAACAAAGGCTTTTGTTGAGGTTGATTACATTTAAGTAGAATCTGTTTCTTTTGCTTTATTGACGTCTTGTCGCGTATTATTTCCTTCCATTTTCACTATATCGCTTGTTTTTTGACACACCTATGTATGTATGTCCATGTTAATTTCTTGATTTGTATAGGGGTACTGAAAAAAAGAGATGCTCTGTGTGTTTCGAGTGTTTATCGATATGTTTTTGCTTTTAAAAAAAGATTTTGTTAAGGTTGATCACATTTAAGTAAAGTTTTGTTTATGTTTGTTTTCGGTTGTGTGGCAGGTCGAGCAAAAGGCCTTGTGAAGATTTTTCATCCGAAACGCCGAGAAAGAAACAAGCTAGAGTTCTAAGAATCCAACTCAATTCAGATGATGATGAAGTTGGTAATGAAGAAAAAGTTTATTATTTTCGGGTTCTTTTACCTAATGGGATAACTCTGGAGTTGCAAGTACCCGGACCAGTACCCAGTGAAATGCCTGTCCAGGACTTTGTTATATTAGTCAGGCGAGAATACAATAATCTTGAAAGAACAAAGTCCACTAAGCCTAAAAGACAGATTAATTGGACTAGCAAGAATTTGCATTTTGTAGATACTTTTGAGAATAAGATAACACATATGTTTGATTTCAAGAATTTTAATCCCAACAAGTCTCATATGTTAAGGCTTCGTGTAAGTGTAGTATCTGTTTTTAGCTTCAATTTATCATTTATTTTGGTTGTATATGTCCTCATTTGTTTTTGTTATTTCCATTTTCCATACAGGATGGTTCAACTGAGGCAGATAAATATAAGGTTGGCTCTACTATTCAAGAATTTATGTTATATTATATGTGTTAACTGAGTGTATGCTTTCACTTGGCAGAATATGTGGGATCTTACACCAGATACTGATTTGTTAAAGGAGCTGCCCGAAGAATATACGTTCGAAACTGCACTTGCAGATTTGATTGTAAGCATTTTTGCATATAACTTCTATTTTTCTGATAGGTCAAATAACTTTCTCTATTTATGTTGATTACTTTAAGCATTAACTTCATTTGGATGGTGTATTAGGATAATTCGTTGCAGGCTGTGTGGTCCAATAATGCAAATCAGAGGAGACTAATAAGGTACAGAATTTTGTAGTTGGATAGCTCAGTAAAGCATGTAATCGACTCAAACTCCTCTTAAATTGTAGTAAGTTATTAATGTATGGAGATAGTGTATATTCACTAAAGAGTAAAGACTATTCTTTTGGAAGCTGCCAATATATACTTGAAGAGTATTCGGGTATATTGTTCACCTTGGGGAATGAGTGCCAAGTGTTGTCTTAAAATGGTGATCCCGACATCTAGAAATAAAATCTCAAATGTAACGTGTATCTTGTTTGTGTCATGTTCAGTTAAAATTGCATTAAGTACACATGAATCTTTCCTGAAACAGATTAATTTATTTCCCAAAGGAACTTCTAACTCACTATTCTTATTATTTTAATACCTTGTAAGTGTGCCCTTGTCAACAGTATCCATTCTCCTTTGGGATATTATACAGGATGCTTCCAATTTTCCCCATTCAATTCAGTTCATGCTTCAACCAATATCTTAGCTAAATGCTCCTTTTTTTTTTAACCTAACAATGAATTCCAAGGATGCACAATTAAATATCAACTTTTAAACTTAGACACTTGCCTCTTTTCTTCTCTCTTTCTAATTAAATTTATTCTTTCCGAATGTACTAACATTTATTTATTTGACTTGCTGTCGACAGTAGTTACTTAGCCCTGCTCTTCTGGTTATTGTAACTCTACATCTTAGTAAGATTGGATATCCTGTTATGCTCCTGTTTGGTCCTACTTCTCTTTCTTTTCACTTGCTTTCACTTAACTTGTGTAAATGTGTTATGTCGAATGGTGCCTATACGGCTGTTTCGTTGTCTTTACCAATAGCTCGTGTTTCATACAACCCTGAAACTGTTCATTGTTTCTCTTCTTTTGCAGTCTAGAGTTAACCGAGAGTAAGATTACAATATTTGACACAGGCCCTGGAATGGATGGAAGTTATGAAAACTCTATAGTGAAATGGTAAGTTCTTTTCTCTGATATAGCTAGGATCAGGGGCAGAGCTAGCCTTTAAATTACAGGTCTAGTAGTTTTGGCGTATACCTTGCATTTTTTGTTAAAAAATCTACTTAATATTATAAATAATTTATCATAGGATCATGTTAGCTATCAGAATGATGTGTCTAAAGCATAAGTTAATGTTGAGAGCTACATTATCAAAATACTATCTTATGGGTGTCATAAGTGGTTCTTCTTGAGGGTGACACCAAGACACTAGAAATCACTTCTTAAAATTGGAGTTGGTGTCTTAGATGGTTCAAGTTTTAATTTATATTGGAGCATTAAGGTTGAGGAGGTTCAGGGTGATGTTCGCACGATGCGCAGGGGACGAGCACCGGGCCTGACGAGATCCCAGTTGAATTTTGGAAGAGCGCAGGTAGGGCAGGTTTGGAGTAGTTGACGAAGTTATTTAACGTCATTCTTAAGACGGCGAGGATGCCCTAAAAATGGAGGTGGAGTACAATGATTCCTTTGTATAAAAACAAAGGTGATATTCACAGTTGCAACAACTATAGGGGTATCAAGCTTCTAAGCCACACTATGAAAATTTGAGAAAGAGTCATTAAGATGAGGGTGAGAAGATACGTGCCTATCTCCGAGAATCAGTTTGGATTCATGCTGTGACGTTCGACTACAGAAGCTATTCATCTTATTAAGAGGTTGGTGGAGCAGTATAGGGAGAGGAAGAGAGACCTATATATGGTTTTCATCGACCTCGAGAAGGCATACGACAAAGTCCCTAGGAGGTTCTATGGAGATGTTTGGAGGTTAGAGGTGTACCTGTGGCATACACTAGGAAAATCAAGGATATGTATGATGGAGTCAAGACCAGGGTACGGACAGTAGGAGACTCGTAGCACTTTTCAGTGATGATGGGGCTGCACCAGGGATCAACTCTTAGCCCATTCCTATTTGCCTTGGTGATGGATTGACTGACGCGATAAATCCAAGGGGAGGTGCCATGGTGTATGTTATTCGCAGATGACATAGTCCTGATTGGTGCGACTCGCAACGGAGTGAACGCTAAGCTGGAGGTTTGGAGACAGGCTCTAGAGTCTAAAGGGTTTAGGCTGAGTAGGACCAAGACAGAATACTTGGAGTGCAAGTTCAGCAACGGGAGCGAGTCTGAGACAGGCGAGGAGGTGAGGTTTGGTACTCAGGTAATTCCGAAGAAAGGAAGCTTCAAGTACCTCGGGTCTATTATCCAAGGGAATGGAGAGATTGATGATGATGTCACACATAGTATTGGGGCAGGGTGGATGAAATGGAGGCTCGCATCTGGAGTCTTGTGCGACAAAAGGTGCCATCAAAACTTAAATGCAAGTTTTATAGGGTGGTGATTAGACCGACAATGTTGTATGGGGCGAAATGTTGGCCAGTCAAGACGTTGGACGTCCAAAAGATAAGAGTGACGGAGATGAGGATGCTGAGATGGATGTGTGGGCATACAAGGAGGGATATGATTAGAAATGATGATATTCGGGACAGAGTGAGAATGATCTCGGTGGAGGATAAGATGCGTGAAGCGAGGTTGAGATGGTTTGGGCATGTGCAGAGGAGATACACAAATGCTCCAGTACGGAGGTGTGAGAGATTGGCTATGGACGGGTTCAAGAGGGGTAGAGGTAGGCCGAAAAAATATTGGGGAGAGGTGATTAGACAGGATATGACACAGGTTCAACTGACTGAGGACATGACCTTAGATAGGGGGTTGTGGATGACACAAATTAGGGTAGTAGGTAGTCCAGCGTAGTCCTACTTACGCTTACAGACATGTAGTTGTAGTGTTATTATTGTAGGTCCGCTTAGCATATCATACGAATAGGCGTAGTATTGCTTTATAGTCTCATGTAGTTTGATTTCTGCTGCTATGTGTTAGTTACTTTTTTTTTCAAAATGCGCTATCATTACGTATTCGCTTTTGATACTAGCATTTTCATACTGCTTTAAATTTCTTGACCATGTCTGACTGTTTTCTCTTGTTTTTGCTTGTGCATATGCCTGTCTTGAGCCGAGGGTCTCTCGAAAACAGCCGTTCTACCTACCAAGGTAGAAGTAAGGTCTGCGTACACTCTACCCTCCCCAGACCCCACGATGTGGGATTTCACTGGGCATGTTGTTGTTGGACATCTATTCCTCCGAAAGGCGTCAATTTATCTTTTCTTGACTGTTTTAGATTTGATGCCTTATGATCTCTGTCACATATTGATAGATTGTTTTGCTTCCATGTGTGGTACTTTTAAAAATAACTTCCAGAAAAGATCAGAGATCTGTTTTTGTTTCTGCTATTTGAATTTATGTTAGGTCTATCTGCACTTACTAAAAAAGATGTAGTTTATGTTAGGTATATTTGTTATGATATTTGTCATTTTGAAAGAACTTATATTGAATTGAGGGAAAACCTCTAGTAATACATGAGATTGATGACTTAATTTTTTTTTGAGAAAAGAGGATGTCAAAAGAAATTGAGGACTTCTTTGATGCAATATGATGAGAGATGTAAACATTTTGTGTAACACTCGGGATCTCCAGAAAGGGATTGATCACACAGTGCCCCCAGTTTGTCTAGGCTGCAAATCAGATAAATAGAACTGAAGAGTTGATGCAGTGAAAAGCTGCATGTATTTATTAATTTGCGCCTTAACTGCAACTATCTTCATTCTATTCTCTCGTGATTTCTATTTTAAAACCAGCTTGGAAACGTGATATTTCTTTCTTAAATGACATAGTTAGTTCTTCTATTCTCTTTTTTTACTGCACTTTCATGTAGTTTTTTTCCAATTATGTGTTGCTATATGTGTTTCAGGGGAAAGATGGGAGCTTCTCTAAATAGATTATCGAGAGACGCAGGAAGAGGAGGAAAACCTCCATACCTAACGGTTGTTGTGTCATTCCAATACATTGTTTGCTTAGCCGTGGTCAAAAGACTTTTATTAGAAATGAACTTCCAATATACAGATCGAGATATCCATTTGCTGTTGCATTTGTTGAATTTTGAAATCTTATGCTAGTAATGGTTCCAGCTTGAACATAGAGATAAGTAGTTACATATCATAATGAACTCATGTTTGATTTTGGTCTTGTCACTTCCTTGCAACTTGGCACTGTGAAGTATCCTGTATGTTATCCCATGAATGTTTTGAACATAAATGAGTCAAGTAACATAAGATAAAAACAAGCAAATTAATACCTTTTTTGTAGGGAGAAAATAAACAAGAGCATTACGAGTATTTAAATGCAATATATAACTATTTCTATTGGTATATCTTTGAAATCTTACCAACTTGTACGCATAACTTTCTATCTTCCTTTTTTATTCCCTTTCCTTTACAAATGTTCCTTATTTCTTAATAAAAACTGGGGCTGTTTTTACCTTATATAATTTGATTCTTAATTCATCTAACTTGCAAACAAGGAATCCGACTACGTTTTGTTTCTATATCTAGCAGTTTCTCTATACTCTTGGCTGACATGGTGGTTGCTTTTACAGCCTTTCTTTGGTATGTTTGGTTATGGAGGACCTATTGCATCTATGCATTTGGGAAGGTATGTCTTGCTAACATTTATAATGACTTCATTTTAGACAAAAAGAAAGGACTAATATTTTTCATGCTGCCTTTTTTGTAGACGAGTCTTAGTTTCTTCAAAGACAAAAAAGTCTAAGAAAGTATTTGTGTTACATCTTGAGAGAGAATCTCTACTCCGCTGTTCTTCTTCTCAACAAACTTGGAGGGTGCTCATCATTGTTTAATATTGCTATCTTCTTATCATTTGCTCTTGTCGTTGTATACAATTCTTTTTCTTTATCTTTCTTCTTAAGTTTATAACTTTTTCCTTTCATTTAGACTGATGGAAATGTTAGAGACCCCCTGGAAGACGAATTACGCGAATCAACTGATGGTAGCTTTACTAAAGTAAAATATTCTTTGGACTCTTGCTGACCTTTTGATTATTAGAGTTCTTTAGTATCATCTTCCTACACAGTAGAAATTTGCACCGACTTCCTACGAAGTCAATTTTGAGTTCATTTCACATCCTAATATTTTAACATGATATGATTGATATCCTAATAGATACTTGTCTGTGCAATCTTTATGGTTCTTGATAGTGTTGTGGTAGGTTGTATCCTCTTATCCATGGACTGAGACCTTTCTCAAGTCTCTGAAAAATAATCCCTTTTATTAAATTGTTTTTAAAATGGATTATTATGGTGTTGTCAAAATTATTTTTACGAAGAACAAATGTCTATAATCGTTTTGTGGTTTAGGCTGCTCTTGCCATTTTGATGTTTTAAATGCTTAGTTGTTTCAGTATATGATAATACTTCCATGAATCAGAATCAAACATGCTATGGAATTGTTAGGGGTAAATTTCACAGATGGTCACTTAACTATCACTTTTTTTCACAAAAGTCACTTTTAACTATCTTTTCTAACAGCTTTGAACTTCGTTGTGGCTAACCTTATTGACAGGTTGAAATTTTTTATCCAAAAATGAGAAGCAGAAGCGTACAGCTACTACAATACAAACTGAAAGATATATACTTCCCCTATATTCAGGTTAGTGGCTTATAGAGTTTTTCTGATAAGTTGGTTTTAGAGTCTCACACAGTTGCACCTTCTGACCAGTGTTTTCTGTTTTTCACTTTCAAATTTGATTCATAACATTGCTATATAAATGCAAATAGCAACTTTGCTACTTTGATATGGACTGAGTACTATTGTGCACGTGGAGTCTGGGTATTGTGATTTTGAAATTATTACTTGTTGCTTTAAGCATACTAATTCATTTCTCTTGCTTAATACCTATTCCATTTGTTATTCCAACTTTTGTAATACGCTTCGAACATGCCTTGCTGGTATTACACACTTCACACGTCTTCTTTTCTTTGGTTTGCATTTCGCTCAGTGTATGTTACAAATTATAAATTTCCAACTATTAGTATGAACATTGCAGGTATGGAATTTTGTTGACCTGTTCAAATTCTGAT
The DNA here is from genome assembly GCA_034509755.1 of Anisodus tanguticus. Lineage (NCBI taxonomy): Eukaryota > Viridiplantae > Streptophyta > Magnoliopsida > Solanales > Solanaceae > Anisodus > Anisodus tanguticus. The sequence goes on along the minus strand of CM067554.1, from coordinate 18,470,309 downwards.
AGCTCCCCATCTTGCTTGGGATTGAGGCATAGTAGTTGTTATTGTTCAAAATTTGAGAATTCTTTTCCAGAATTTAGCGTCCTGTAGTCATTGTGATAACTATTATTTTAGTTAGATAACAATCATTAGAGAAGGTTTATCTGGAGCTACAGCCATTGTTGTTGATGATGGTACCATAGTCTGGTGTATTTGGTGATATGATGATAATCTCTGCCTTACATGATTTATCCTGTGCCCTCTGACAGTAGTATCTTATTCATTATTATGTCTTTGGACAGTGTGATGAAGTATCAAGTACAGGAAGAACCATGATGCCTGTTGAGTTTCAGGTACAGTATCTATATGTTGTTGTAACTCAGGGATAATTTTCTTAATCCATGCAGTTGATATTTCTATAAAACGCTAGGGTAACGTTTATAACTTTTTGGTAAACCAGGATATACCAATTAGTATCAGATGATTGGTTGCTTTTTGTTGAGAATCATCTTAAATGTCCCCTTGGACTTTTGTATACCTATTTTATACAGGATCTTCCCTTTTATAGATATAAAATGAAATAATGAAAAGTCAGCATGTTACTTCCTGAGCCTGATTGCACCGAACTACGTCTCATCTTTAAAGTTAATATGGAGGACTAACCTTTCCTTCATGGTTTCTTTTCTTGTGATTTCACCACACCGAGTACCTCACTGCATGGGTTTTCACACTCTTGATCTCAAAGATCGCCTTGTTCTGGCAATGTTCATCTCATATCTTGTTGAATATTTCTTTTAGGGTCTTTTCTGAAGGTTGACAAATGAGTTGTAATGCAGATGTCACCATGACCTCTTATATCTGGACGCCACATTATCATTTGGTATTTTGATTGTGTATTGATCGTGCATGCCGCAAAAATCTGGTTACTTGTGAACTACGTTTACCAACTTTATCCTCTTCCTCAGCACCTTGTTCTTTCCCTTCTCTTACTGCTTTGTTCTTCTGGTTTCATTCCATTTTTCCGTTCCCTTACTGAAAGTGCTTCTATAGTTCTTAACGTGCTCTTGGATTATCTATGTGGCACTTAATTCATTTTTTTAGAAATGAGTATGTGCTTTAATTTTTGTCCCTTTTTTTTCCTTTTGTTGCCTTTCTAAATCATCATTGGAGAAAGCATTCAAAGACAAAGCATGTGGTATGTTCAGATAGTGGATATTTATTATGTTTTCTTGTCGAATTTCTTGAAGAGCCTTTTCTGGTAAGAAATTCAATTCAGTCTGTTATGTAAGTTAGTTGTCTAAACAGATGCGGCACAAATGATATCGTTTTCTCTTTACGTAGAGAGAGCTTCTTTCTTTTTCTCATCTCTAGCATTTCACTGACAGTTGCCCTTGCCTTTTTGTTTTATGATGAGTATCCTGGTCTTTTTGTCATGCAGTCTTAGAGATAAGCTTTACTGACCACAAAAATGGGAAAACGATCATTTGAGTGGGAATTTTCAGCTACTATCAAAGTTTCTGTCATACCTTGTGAACTGTTGGCTGCCTTATCACCACAAAATAAGTGGCTAGTTGGTCAAAATATTCGGAAATCTCAATCAGAGCACCTTTACCTTTTCTAATTAGAGAAAATTCTAGTATTTATAGGAAATCTCAATCAGAGCACCTTTGCCAATTATTGCTCTAGTAGACAGTCTCTTTCTTTTTCAGCAGATCTTTCCGTTGATGCAAATTTTCAGGTCAACGGCATCAATTTAGCTGAAATTGAAGGTGGAGAGGTGGGAACGACAAACTTACTATCCTGCAATGGTCCCGAGTTTGTAATGCAACTTACCTTTCATGCAAAGGATAGCGATGGTTTAGAAGTTGGTTCAGGTAACATATGCATCTTTTGTCACGGCAAACATCTACCAAGTATTTTCCTCAAATCCTGTTATCAGAGTGCATTTTATAGTCCGAGATCAAATTTCTCAGGAAAAAAATCATCCCTCGAAGCACATGCTCGCCTGAGGTGTGTTTATTTTCCAGTGGTGCAGGTAAAACTATATTGTATAGTTCTTTACTGTGTCATTGAACCTTGGAATTTCCTTTTGATGTCATACAGATTCTACACCTTATAAAAAAAGATCCTGCTCTTAAAACCTTTTTAAGGATGTGTGCATGCTTTTAATTACAGGGTAAAGAGAGTATTGAGGGGATATTGGAAAAACTAGAAGCAGATGGGTATGGAATTACAGAGAATTTTGAAAGTTTCAGTCATATTTCTGTCCGGAGGTTGGGTCGTCTACTTCCAGATGCTCGATGGGTTAGATCAGAATCTTTTCAAATTATATTTCGTCAATCTTGTATTCAGTCACTATCCATAATCTTCCATAGAATACTTTCAGAATAAAATTACTCCAGACTTTGAAAGAAAGAGCATGTGTGCCTATTTTTATGTTGTTTACTAGAACCTGTGTATATTGTGTTATCCTATATGAACTACTCCCCCGTCTCAATTTATGTGATGTAGTTTGACTTGGCACAAAGTTCAAGAATAAAGGAAAGACTTTTTAATCTTGTGTCTAAAACAAGTCAAAGATATTTGTGTGGTTATAAATCATGTCGTTAAACGTAAAAGGTAAGTTTAAAGTTAAATTGTTGTCAAATAAGTAAATGTGTCATTCTTTTTTGGAAGTGACTAAAAAGTAAAGTGTTTCGTATAAATTTGGGACAGAGGGAGTACTTGCCTTTTGTCTTGCTACCCAATCTTAACATCTTCTCCTTATTTTTTATCCCCTCAAGCTTGAAAAATGTTCTGTTTTGTTTCTTGCAGTCATGGCTTCCCTTCATGGAACCTAAGCTAAGAAAGAGTGACAGGGCTGAAGTCTTGAAGAGATGCTGCTTTAGAGTAAAATGCTTTATAGGTATAAAAACCATTTGTACCAAACAAGTACTCTCCTGTTAATGAATACACAATTACTTTGTCATTGTTCCAAGCATCACAGAGCAATATTCTGTTTGCAGAGACCGATGCTGGTTTCAACCCAACACCGTCAAAGGTACAAGACAACTTTGTTAAACACACTCTGATTGCTTGACAAAGGATTTAATTGCATGTATAAAGACAGAAACTCATTTCCTGGAATGCAAAATGAGAATATATATATATATATATCAATGGAGGAACTAACTATGTGGAAAACAGGAGAAATATTTGTTGTGTAGACTAGGGGAACCCAAATATGCAACTAACAGTTCTTTACTTGGGAAGCTGGAAATTTTCTATTCAATATCTTCTGAAACAATCATTTATTCTGCAACATATTTTTCTTATATCTTCTGGAACAATCACTAACCCATTTTTGAATTTCAACCCTCCCTCCATTTTTGTGTTGTTAGTAGGCCTAGTATTTTCGGCAATTGCAATGATGAATCTTACACCTGTTGTCTCTGTAGCCGCCTGAATCTAACAAATAGTTTGCACTAGTGGAGGAAAGTCGAATCCCTGATGTTGAAATAGAAGGTCGTGAGTCCATCGGTTTCGAACCTAACCATTATGTAAGAACTTATGGGCTTGGTTAGCTGCGGCATCCCGACATTAGAGGTACTCCAGATATAATAACGAAAAGAATCGGGACAAAGGCAAAAGTTATTTTTGTAGTTATCGAAATTAGAGTTATCAGTATGATGGATTTAGGCCCCACCCCATCTCCACTAGACCTCTTCCCAGTAGACTCCATTTGATTGGAAATAATAATATCAAAGTGGCATTATTGGAATGAAGGAGTTCCAACATAGTGAAATGGATGTAGAGGATCCCTATTGCCGACCCCGGCAACTTTGGGATTGAAATCTAGTAGATTGATTTAAGTTAGCAAGTCCTTCAAAATGGCTGCTTTTTGGCATGATCTATCTCTCCACTTTTCATTAATCTCAAAGTGGCATTATTGGAATGAAGGAGTTCAATTGAGCGAAATGGATTTAGAGGATCCCTATTGCCGACCCCGGCAACTTTGGGATTGAAATCTAGTAGACTGATTTATAATTGAGGATCCATTCCAATAGGATGTGGTATCATATTTTATAGAAATGGCAGCTTTTTGGTGTGATCTATCTCTCCACTTTTCATAGTCAAGATGTGCCCGTGGGATGAGATTTTAGGGCTTTTGGGGGGAGTTACACGGGAGATTTCCCGGTGAAAGTGAAAGGATAGCTGTATAAGGTATGCTAATAGGAAGTGGTACTCTGCCAACTATTTGAAAGAGTAGGGAAATTGTAAGGCTACCTGACTACTACACAATGTAAATCAACTAAGCCCGAACGAGGCCTTCCCCAACTTCAAGTCTCCAATTTGTATTTCTTAAGTCTTGTTTCGATATACTGTATGTGTGATTCCAAGAATCATATGATGGTATGTATTTCCCTCTTTTATCTGATGAAATCTGCTGTATGTATTTACTCAGACCGACTTAGCACATCACCATCCTTACACCATTGCATTAAGGAACTTTGGCAACAAGCCTTTGGAGAAAGATAACGGTAATGACTTTTGGTTTGTTGCGCAATGTTGAAATAATATCCCACTACTATGCAATGATGTCGCTTTGCTTTATGCTTCAAATCCTTTTAGATGTTCACCTTGAGATATCCAAAGATGGAAAAAAGTTGAGTCTCTTGCAATTGGAGAAGCAATATCAGGATTGGATGTTTCAGATGCATGATCGTTATGACGAGGAGGTTGACTGTGGAGAGGATCAACCTACTATTGTAATCGACCCTTCACACAAGAAAGAGCTTGGCATTTCTTCTGAAGGTATAGATTAAAAAACAAAATAGGAACCCTATGATAAATTTTTACAGCTGCATCATTTCACTGTAATCTTGCAGCCTGTTTGAGAATTGCAACTTGTAGTTTCCCATTGATGTTTTTATATAAGATTGTTTTTCAGTTACAAGTGATACTTATTGTTGGTTCTCTGTTTTTGACTTCTAGTTCTGAGAATTCATAAGGTTTTCAAGAGGAAAGGCATAACTTGGAAATCAGGGCAGAAGATTAAAATTTTGAAGGGAGCTTATAGGGGTTTCCATAAGAACAACGTTTTCGCCACATTGGAATTTATTATCATTGAAGGATGGCAGGGGGATTCAGGCGGTAAGTTTTTATATGGTTCATGAAGCATGCCCTTCTGCATGCGTGATCCTGAGTAGCTTAATATTTTGCTATCTTATAGCTTGGGTTGGTAATTACGTTTCTACTGGTAGCTATCCGTTGACACAGTCATGATGTTTTAACATTTTTCTCTATATGTTTCAGGTGAGGCTCGATTCATCTGCAGGTTTGCAATTCACAACTTATATTTCATAACACTACTTTTCAAGACGTGTTCCCCTCCTTCAACCAGTATTATCTAAAAACTTGTGTTTACCATGTCATTTACGGGCCGCTAAATGTCCCTGCTGAGAGCGGTTGTCGCCTCACATTTGATAAAGGGTGTGCTAGCTTTGAAATCCGTGACTCAAAATCTTTGCCGATTAGTGTGATTGACGCTGGAAAGGTTATGACTTTGGCTTCATATTTGCTGTTGCTCAATTATGTTTTTTTTTCTCTCTCTACATATCTATCCTTTCTGAAGAATTAGTGTCATCTTTTGCAGTGCTTATCTGTTGATAATACAGAATGGGAGAGCCAAATTTTGAAACACAAAGAGAAACATACTCCATCATCAATTGACATATTGGATGCCGAGCAATGTCAGGATTTGGGCATTGAGGGGGTTAGTTCATATAAGCAGTTTGCTTCTTCTAATTACTGGTTTATTTTTCGCTTTTTAAAATCAAGTAAGGAATAATTTCATCAATAAAAGCGAAAACTCCCGTGTACTAGTAATATACCAACCAAAAGAAAAAGATTTACAAAAATAAATTGTTCTATGCAATAGTCGCCCAATCATCTGTACAAATAGGAATCTCATGGGTGCACCAAAAAGAAATGACGGATAAAAGGCTATTATTCAAATGTACAAAATCATTTTCAGTTCCTTCAAAAGCTCTCCTATTTCTTTCTCTCCTCACTACCCATATGAGAGCTAATACAATGTCCCATGCCCTGCTCCTTCTCCTTCGTCTCCGGTATAATCCACAGTTGTCTAAACCATCTCAGAATCATCCACCACAACCTTGAAGCAACCTGACATTGTAGTCAAAGGTGATCCACATCCTCTCCCGATCTTTTGCACATAAAGTACCAACTAACGTAGGTGATCCTCTGGTTGGTTGCTAAATTTCTTTTATAGTACTCTGTAAATCTGTCTACTTCATCTACTTGGGGTCCAAGTCAGACCGCATGGTGTTTTTGCTAATGGAAAACAACCTGAACAGGCCTGTAGGGTTTTCAACTTATTCAGCCTGGTAGAAATTGTTGTGTGTGTGTCTAGTAGAACATGTTTCTCCATTTCCTTCAAAGTTTCCTGCGCTTATTGAGCTTCTATTACTTTGATATCTTCGAAATTGATCAGATCAGCTGTGTATGATCTTAGATTGTACCGCATCTTTATACGTTTTCATTGAATTGCTTAATTCGGTTGCAATTGAAGGCTCTACCTCAGGATGTTGTTGATGCTGGACATGAACCTCCGGATGAGATTATTGCAGTTGTTCGTCCAGCTTCTTTTAGTTCTGTTACTGGATCCAAAAGTTTGGATCAGAAATACATCATGAACGAAAAAATTGAGATGACTCTAGAGGTCAAACTTAAAGCAGATGAGAACGAGAAAGAACTTGATCATATTTACTCAGGGCAATTGATTCCTTCATCGCTTAAAGGGTTTCATGGTCTATATATATTCCCCCTGAAGAAGAAGTTACCAGATATATTTCAGAAAGCAGGCATTTATCTATTTCGATTTTCTCTTGTAAGTTATTTGATCTGCATATCTCCATTTTAAAATATACTGAATAATGTATTTCACTTGACTTTCCTCGCTGTTGGATATCTTTTTTCAGATAGAAAGTAGTACAATTTCTGGAAAGGAAGTGCACGTGAAAGCATTGTCTGAGGCTGCTAGTTGGGAACTTGTAAGTGATGGGAAGAGTACACACAGTATAAGGTGGGGCTTCTCAAGTCTAAATGAACTTCTTAGATAAGTTGTGCAAAATGAAAAAAACTCCAACACCGAGTCGTAAGATTGCCATACAAATGTGTCATATCTTTGATGTTCTTAATTTTCATACAATTTTTAAGTTTGAAATTGAAGGGAGCCTTGGCGTAACTAGTAAAATTGCTGCCATGTGACCAGGAGGTCACAGGTTCAAGCCGTGGAAACAGCCTCTTGCAAAAAATGCAGGGTAAGGCTGCGTACAATAGACCCTTGTAGTCTCGCCCTTCCCCGGACCCCGCACATAGCGGGAGCTTAGTGCATCAGGCTGCACTTCTTAAGCTTGAAACTATAAGGAAACATCATAAGAACAGCGAAAGTAATTAGTACCCTGCATCAAAGCAATAAAATATGCTATGTTCTGCAGACAGGAAAATGTGAAGATAAGATAAAGCAAAAGAGAGGTTGTAAAAGATAGAGGAGAACTGCCTTATCTTAAGGCTAGTACGGTTAAAGAGATGGCTCTTTTATTTGTTTATTTTAGTTCTTCAACATGCTTCCTTGGCTGATTCTTTTCATTGGGTTAAGCATGTAGAAATATTTTTCTTGAAGGTTGGCAGTGAGACTAGAACTCAAGACCTCTTCATAAACTAAATGCCTGAATTGGTGCATCTAATATTTTAGCTACTTAGAGAGGAGACTTTTGTTAACTTTTAGGACTTCAACAATATTTAATGCTCATTTTCTCTTAATTCTTTTGCATTCAGTCTATGATCTAATGGATTTTGATTTATTCCATTGAGAACTTTATCAAATTGTGAGATGTATAGGAAACAGGAAAAAATCTTTTTCCTGTAATAGTTGAATGAGTTTCATAACATCAGTATGATGTTACCTTATAAAAACAACATCAGTATGATGTTTGAGCTATTTCCTTTAATTATGCCTCCATCCAGTATTTGTGAAGATACTTTAGATAAATCTATACACCAAATTATTCAATATAACTTAAGAGCGTCGTGCAGCATTTTATTTCTTTCTCCATTTGCCTTAACTATCTTATTTATCAGAAATTGAGACTCAGCATCTGTTTTTTTTAAGACAAACTGACTATTTCTTTCACCAGTTTATAAGCAACTCTTGCTACTTCTTGACAAAATTATGTTTGATCTTGTCTAAATGTGTATCTTTGGCAGGGTTGGTTCTTGTTTTCCAGAGGTTTTGAGTGTTTCATGTTGTGATAGATTTTTCAATCGTATACCATTCAAGTTGCACACAGAGATAGAGATGAAGTTAAGTTCTAGCGGCAGAGCTATTGTCTCTGACTGCAGTTACGATCAATGCATTACACGTGACAGATATACCATGAAGTTTAAGGTGACGTTATATGTCCCAGCTTCATGTCCTCTTCAATATACCTATCAAATCTTCTTGGATAATTAACTGTGTCAAAAATTTCCACTCTACAGGATGTAACCATTGAAAGTAGTGAACTGGATACGATTCGACCAAGTTATAAAGCTACATTAAATATATGTTCAAAGGAGGATCCATTTTTTGTAGCTATTCCATGTGCAGGTAGTTGATATATTATCTTGTTGTCCATTGTCTGAGGATATATAACATTCTGTTATTTCTTTATTATTTTCCTCTGTTCACAGTTATTCCAGGACCATTGCAACGTGTCCTTCTCCGTCCTGTAGATTTTGGCAAGAAATTGGTTCCCGGGATGATAATTAAGGAGCTCGCTCTTGAGGTCTGTGTAATGCATTTTAATTGAACATCCTACTATCACCATAAGGTGTCTTAAGTGTCACATAGAAGCAAATTTCAGCATTTCTATCAAGACACGACTCTATGTTCAGTGAATAGTTCTTTAAAACCCTTTCATGCTTGAAATTATGAAAAACACAGTTAACTGAAGTGTCGCTTTGTGTCCATGAGAAGTATAGTAACAGAATTTTCTTTGCAAGTGTATCATAGGAAATTTTATAGAATAATGAGAAAGGGTGTACCATTTAAAAAAAGTTGACAATATGCAATTTTATTTTTAAAAAGTAAAGGTCTGGTATAGGATAGTAATTTAAGGAAGCAAGAGAAGCCAATACTAGTACCAGAAGATTGTATTATTTGATGTCTTTGATGGTCCAATCATCTTGGAGAGTGTTGGATGAATTAACCAAGTACCAGTTTTTTAGGTTTTAATGAGAAAAATAAAAATTGACAATTACTTTTATGTTGCATCTGTATGTTGATTTTAAAGGAAAGAGTTCAAGTTTCTTTCTCCTTCTTTAAAGGATGAGATATTTGTGCTAGTGGTTTAAAACAAAAGCAACCACATCCGAATAAAAGTTGCTCGAAGCAAGCTCTAATGAGTCCGCTTTTTGCTTCCCGGTATGACCAGTTTGACATAAGTTCTTCGTGACTGGTAAGCTTTCCTAGATAGTGCATTATATTCATCCTTGCATTTTTCCTGAAAGGTAAATACAGTCATCCTTTTTTTCATGAAAGGTACATACAGTAATCCTTGCTTTTAATCTATGGATTACAGAGTTCCGTATGTGCGCCAACGAGCATTGTTATATCTGCTTCTAATAGTTACTACAGGATCGATATAAACTGAAACTAATGCGACCTGAAAATGGTCAGGAATTTACCAGAACAGGATTGATCAGTTCAGTTTCCATCTGTTGAGAATATATAATATTAAAAGTGTGTTCTATCTAAAAGCTTAAGCTGTTAGATAGAACACACTTTTAATATGGTATCAGAGCAGGTCAAAGGTCCTGGGATCGAACCTCACCGCCACCCATTCTCAAAAAGAATTTCCACGTGCTTGGACCATGAAAAAAAATCAGGTCAGCACGTGAGGGGGCGTGTTGAAAATATATAATATTAAAAGTGTGTTCTATCTAACAGCTTAAGCTTTTAGATCAGATGATCACACACTTCAATACCATCCTTGACAGAGTTTATAAAGTATAAATCTCTAAGCAAATCTGTACAATCGACCACTTATAATGTTTAGCGTCATCATAATACATTTTTTCTTAACTACACATCAGTGTTGATGGAAAAAATGGCAACCTTGCATCACCAAAATCAATCAATGACAGTGTACAACATGAGGAAGAGCATATGCTAGTTTGCTACTGAAAGCAAAAATAGCAACCTATACAGCTGCTTGATAAACAATAAAATCTTGTTCACTTCTTTGCAGTAGAGAAAAAAAACTCTGATGTCTCACTTGTTTATTCTTGTTTTCTGGTTTATTTAGTGCATGTAGCTCCAGTTGTTTTTCCTGATACCTCTTTCTTTTGCGTGAACTTTGTCTGGTTGTATATATTTTATTTTGTTTTTGATACAGACATTTGACAAATATGGTAATCATATGAGAAAAGATGAGCACATCAAGCTGATGCTGGAAGGATTACATTTACTAGATAAAGGAGATTCTTTTTCTAAGGTGGTTTTCCTTTTACTTTTTGTTTTTCACATCCAATGTTCTAGTTGGTTAGAGGAAAAAGCATATTTAAGAAGTAGTTTGTACTCTCTTAACTTAATTTATTACTATCTTTTTAGCAATTTGTTGAGTGAAAAATATTGCCTTTCCTATTTGACTTGCTCGATCTGATTATGTACGACAAGAACTGTATTTTGGGGTCATTTCAAAGTGTCTCATACTTCAAGAAGTTTTGAAGTTTCAAGAAGTCAGATATATTAAGAAATAAAATTACAGACTCTTCCTAATTTGATTAGTTTAATCTATGCCAGTCAAATCCAACTGTAGAGACCTTGTATCCGAGATGTTGTCTCACTTGGTAACTTATCAATGCTCAATTGCTACATATAAGCAGGGACCCCTTATATGATGCTGAAACTTGGAGAATATGTTTATGGTTTGCAGATGACTAGTGCATTGAATTTTCTAGTCTAAAACGGTCCAAAAATTGCAAATCACTCTTTTCGAGATTGACCCATCACAATATAACTGGTTTAATACCATCAGTTTCCTTTATCCATTTATTTTTGGGGCTTAGCTAAAATTAAGAAAGTAGGTGATTTCAATGAGATCTGAGCTAATCAGGATTTATCCTATTTTTACCATCTATTATGCTTGTTCATGTGTACATCGGCGCCACAAGTTTTTAAATTTACACCTTGAGACACGTGGATTAGTTAAAGCCCCTATATTTGTGTTGGTGGCTGCATGCCAATTTATTTTTGATGTCTAAGTTCTTCTGAACTTGTTTGTTTCCATACTCCTTTGCTCTTTTCCAGCTTTCAAATGGTTTACATTCATTGGGTTTCATGATATAGGTCGATGATCATGGGTGTGTAAACCTTAGTGGAACCTTGAAGGTCACAGCAGGATATGGTAAACCTGGTATGTACTTTTAACATAAGTTGTTTGTGTTTATTATCTACTGTCATGTATGAAGATCCATCACCTGCCTATTTTTTTATCGGTGGCATAATTATATCAGGCTACCAGTATTAATGCATAGCAATGTGCCGAGTGCTGGTAATCTTGCTTCTGCAGTAACTCCAATTGTCTATTTTGACTGAGACATCTTTGTGGAAGAGTCTTATAAAGAGACAACAACTCATTTTATCTACCAATATGGGACACTTACACACACACACACACACACAGAGCCCCCTCCCCCCGCCCGCCCGTCCGCCCAAGGCTGTATCTGGACATCGAGCATGGACAACATGACATGGCTCTATTACCATACAAATTGGACCTTGGGCCTAACTCAACTCCAAAAATTAGCTCATGAGGATGAAGATTGCCGAAGAGCTTATAAGGAGACAAATAGCCAATGTGTTTTGGAGAGAGGTGATTAGACATGACATGACACAGTTCCAGCTTACCAAGGACATGACCTTAGATAGGAGGTTATGGAGGACACGGATTAGGGTAGAAGGTTAGCAGGTCGTAGAGCGTTATCTCGCTTATCCTTTCATACTAGTAGTCGTAGCATTACGCCTATAGTTGTTTGTCCTTCGATTCCTGTTACTATCTGCTGCTTCTTGTACTTCGATTAGCGTATTATTCTTTTGTAGTTACTATTCAGAATGTTATGTCATGCTTTCTATAGTATTTTTCCATGACTTCTTCATTCCGTTATTTCCTTTTCCTAACTGCTTTGAACTATTTTTCCTTGAGCCGAAGGTCTATCTGAAACAACCTCTCTACCTTCAAGGGTAGGGGTATGGTCTGCGTACACTCTACCCTCCCCAGACCCCACTTGGGGGGAATACATTGAGTATGTTACTGTTGTTGTTGTTGTTAGCTGTGTTAAAGTCCCTTTGTTATTGTGGAAATGAGGTGCGGAGAAAGTGGTGTTTGAAGAATAGCTAGATCAATTGTCCCCAGTCCTTTAACCAGTTATTAATTCTGCCCGCAGTTTCCCTTTCTGTTTTTTCTGGCGATGAAATAATTTTCAAGAAAGAGTTCCAAACCGATAGCAGATTGTTGCGAGTTGCATCCAAGGTTTGTCCTCAAATCCCATAATTTTTGCCAATAGTTCAACTTTTCTGTGTCACAAAACTTTGCAGACTTTTTTGCTTTCTAGCATTGCCCTTAACATACAGAAGAGGGGGCCCAATATTGTTAAATTTCTCAATCTTTAAAATTGGAAATCACTTGGTTTTTCAGTTTCTTGACATTCTGAATCATGTCTCTTTAAGAATTGAAGTCTCAAAGATAGACAAAAACGATGGGACAGAGAACTATTTGTTTGTTATGGAAATGATCAAATGATTTAAATATTAAAGTGCCCCAACCTACATCAGGTACCTAAAGTTTGTGCTGCTGGTTCTCATTTGGAAGATGTGGTATTTGAGGTTATAAATTCTGCTGGTGAAGTGGACGAAGATGTCGATGGTGAAGAGGAAGATGGCCACTCCCATACCCTTCTGATAAGGCAGGACTCGTTAAGGGGAGAAGACAATGTGAGGTACAGCTTCCGTCGTGGACGCTGCACTGTACGCTCCATTCCTCTTCCAAATGATGAAGGGCCTTACTGCTTTGTAGCCAGTCACTCTCGTTTCCACGAGCTGCAGACAAGCATAGAGGTTGTATGCTAGGTGATTTACTACTCTGTCTTGCTGCTATCCCAGCCTCAAACTTTTATCTGCAGGTACATGTTGAGAAAGCAGTAAAGAGTACGCATGAAATTACCCAACCTAGTAGTCCGAATAAAGAGATTCTGCTTCTTGAGGATTCATATTATTTAAAAGGTCCAGGAACAGCGTATGATAACACCTATGATGGAAGTATATTGCCCTTCAAGGATTCACGGGCGTCAGTGGATCTGGAAGACAGACTACAAGTATGTGCTCTTGGATTAAGAATGATAGTCTCATGAGATAATTAATATTGTTTTCTTTGGTGAATGGCCTTTTTGAATGTGTGAAGTTTGAGCCACGTCTTTTTGAGGAAAATGGTTCGATCATTTTAATGTATGTCTCCAAGTGCTATAATTGTCTTGGTAGTAATAGAAGGACTAGAAGCAGCGGCAGGTCCTACATGGACGACTAATGACATATCTACCATCTTTCTTTTCTTGGCTTGTTCACTATCTTACATTGCTTGCATTGTTGCTGCGTAGACTGTCACTAAACTTGAGGTGTGTTTCTCGACAGAATCTTGGGGATGATATTTGCAGATATGGCATATGCATCAGTCAATGTGAAGCAAATGTGGAAAGACTTAATTTTAAGCAATCAAATATTGTGCTTGAGATGTCCATCTTGGGAGGTATTAATTCAAATGATTCTTGTATGCTAAATTACTGTCTACACCTCATGCCTTCAGCTTTTAATATAAAAGTTATTATGATTCTGCCATGCTAGTGTGTTGCTGCAATGGTTTGGATTTATGTAGTATGGAAATGTTTAAACTGGCACATGAAATCAAAGCTTAATCTTTTGTGATGTGCGCATCATGAACCATGCCTATTCTATGTCATCTTTTTGGCATGTTTGCATTATTGTCTCTGCTTTATGTTTAATATTTTGCAAGTTCCAGGGATGCATGCAAAAGGCAGTGGTAACATCTTCTTTGAATTAATATATTCTTTAGGTTAATGATAAATCATGATCTTGAACCTTGCAGGCTTAGAGTTTAGTAATTACTATTTGTGGAGATTCCAAATCTGTTTTAGATTTTGCAATATTTTCTTGCTTTCAGTTTGTCTCTACATATTAATATGGTGTTTATGCAGCATTCTGAAATAATTTGACAGAAAAATCTCTGAAACTGACTTTGTCACTTTCCATAAAGTTGCATCTAAAAGACTTCACTATTGATCTTTTCTTCTCCTTTTTTTAAACTGAATTTAAAACTATATTTGAAGAGAGAAGTTTCATGGCATGTCGAACTTGCAGATTCTCTTGTTATTACAAGTTGTCTTCTTTATTTTACGTATAATCAAGATGCTGTGTAAATTCGCAAAAGGGTATTATGGTATATACGATGTTTTGCTGAATCATCCCAGTTTGATTGCTATTTGAAGGCTCTTTCTGTGATCCCGAGTCAGTTTTTGTTATTAAACAGAAGAGCAACATGTGTATAATTCCCAACGCTTATCCTTTTAGATTTACACAGAAGACTGCATTTGCTTTTTAAACTGTCTTCCTGACTGTACACTGACCCTTCATAATTGTAAAGGACAATAAATACCATAAAGGAAATCTAAACATTTATGAGGTAAGCCTTTGAGGTGGCTAATAGAGGAGGTATTTGAAGTTGTCTTTCTCTGATTTAACTCTGCATAGTTATTCTATGACTAAAACATTTCATATTGTGAATGTGAGTGAAAGAAGTGTACCAAAGAGTAGGAATATTGATTGGTCGTAGCAGGTCACTGTTGCCATCTCTCCGGCAATTTCAAGTTGATGTTTCAAGGTGGAAAACTAATTATTTTAGGAAGAGCATCAAAGAAAGAAAAAAGGAAAATTGATGATGGAGAAACTCTTGCAAGTTTCTGTTACTTCAGTATGAATGTTGGATGGTTTAAAGGTGGTCCTGACATTTCTTTTCTGTTCCTTGTGTCTTTGGAGTTCTCCCAGAACTTCTCCTTTACTTTCTTGTCCTGGTGCTATAAGTAATCCTGCAATTTAACAGTCTGTTAGATAGGAAGAGATCCAGTGGTTACTTCCTTGTAGTAGAGTGATACCTAATTAGCAACAGAGTGTCTTACCTTCTTTTGAATATATTAAATGCATCTTAGAAATGGTAACATAACATGCTTATGGATGCAGGTCACATCGGTCTTGATTCTTTTCACGATTTGGGCAATGATAAAGACATGGTTGTGGAGAGAATTGAAGGAAAGGCGGACAGTGCAGCTGCTGTGGTCCACAGGCTGCTCAGGTCACCAATAACTGAAAAGCTACATCTTGAACATGCTCATGACATACTTGGCGTGGTTGCACTTCTTGGAGAGGTTCGGACCCATAAGCTTAGCAGGTTGGTGCTGGTATCCTTTTCTTTAAAAGGATTGAGTAGTAGAACTTCCTTGGCAGTATGGATGTAATTGAGTGTGTTTTCTTGCCATAGCATGCTTTCAACATATCTTGGAGAAGATCAGATGCTTGCTGTAGTATGCAAATCCCGTGCAGCTGCCAGAGCTCTTGAAAATTATCAGATGGATGGAAATGTGAATTGCGCCAGTGCTCTTGACATATTTGCAGCTAAGCTTGGAATTTCTATCAATGGTCTATATTTGGTTATATGCCTTGAGGATATAAGGTAAAAAACTTTCTTTCTCTGGATTACTTTATACTCAGCTGTTTTTAATTGTTATGATTTTAGGTTTTTAGATCCAGTTAATACATCATGTTTCAGCCATGTCTGGTCAATGCTCTTTGGAAAAAGAATGTGCAAGGACTAAGGTGGTTGCTTTTTCTTTCAGGCCATTTACGCAAGGAGTCAGCAGTGATCCCCAAAGAGGACTCGCTCTTCCGCAGCCTATTTTATCAAATGGAGAAACTCCCCCAGGCTTTTTGGGCTATGCAGTTAATATGATATTCCTTCCTGCAGAGCATTTGCACTTTAGAACTGCTTCAGGTCATGGTCTCCGGGAGACATTATTTTATCGTCTGCTTGGTAAGCTTCAAGTCTACAAGTCTAGAGAGCATCTTTACATGGCAAGTTCCTGCATAGAAGATGGTGCCGTTTCCTTGGATGGTGGAATGATGAGAGGAAATGGAGTTGTGTTTGCTGGATCCAAGTATGTGCTTTCTTTTTCCTATTTCTCTACCATTTATTTGTTTCTCACAACGATGAGGAGATTTTGCATGACATCCATGGGCTTTATCTTTGACGTCTCTCGTTGTTTTTCTTCAGGGAACCATACATTCTATTTCCAGTCAAGTGTTTGGAAAGTCTGTTGCCCCTCTCTTCTGAGAAAGTACATATATTGAAGCGAATTGAAGACAAGAAGCTGGAACTAAGTCAAACACAAGATCAGATACAAGAACAGATTAGGAGTAGTGCAAAGTACAAGAAGAAGTTGGACAAAAAGCTCAAGTCTAAAATGCAGATAGAAGAGTCGGGACCTTCGCCTGGAATGTACAACTCTGACATGCATATTAGCCTGAGCTAGTGGTTGATGCTGGTTTGCTTCTTCCGAAGCCTGTACATGTAATTACCTAAAAGCAAAGACTCTATGTTTATTTATGCTGGAGACTGAAGAGGTTTTGTTGGGTTCAAAACACATAAGTAAGGCACAGCGGAAGTTTAAAGTTTTGTTCTTACTTACTCCAACAATTACTTATGGTATGGTTATATGACAACCAAAACCTGTAACATAATGCATGAACACTTACATGTTGTATTATCTGAAATCTTTATCAACTGTGGGTTCGCACGCAAATGCCCTTACGATTGCAAGCTCCAAGCTTCAATGTATTTCTCTTTTGGAAAGCTAGGAAATCCGACAGAGGTTCGAGAGAGTGTTTTGATTCTTAGTCTCTAAGACTTAGAATAATAATATGAAATTAAGTGTATAGAATAATGAAGTGAATGCCTGTATTTATAGGTGAAAAATTAGGTCAAATTAGGTCATTAGCGCCGCGACCCTATGGTGTGGGCGTCGCGGCGCTTGACGTGGCCCTACACTATCTCGATTTATTTTTCGCACATTCTTAATTAAATTTAAAATCTAATTTTGACTTAATTAAAACAATCATTATTCATTTAAATATCTCGATTCTAAATCAAACACCCTCTCAATACATCCTTATATTGAAAAGACAATCGACATAGTGTGAGCCTACAGGCCTTCATATATCGGCATTAATCAAATTAAGGTCTACGCGGAACTCCTAGATGGCGCCGCAAGACGAACTCAATATGTGAAGTACGTTTACACGAATTCAGTAAACTTAACCTCTATGTGGTAAGATAAAATTCTTTCATTCACGACACACCCGATCAAGCTTAGATTTGTCAAGTGTCTATCCAAATGGCTTGATCATTGTATCTCATCTATATTAGTTGACAACTAGACTATATTCTAAATATGTCTATTGCGTTGGCCAACGACTTGGTCAACCTAATATCACTGAGAATTTGAGTGTTCTCTCGAATATACATTCGAGGAATGAATCCTAATCTTGGCTCAACTACCACCTTTAATCCACATCGTAATGTACCCAATACAAGCCGTATCTCAACCTATAATGCATTTGAGCTTAGGACAGGATCAAAGTATATTACTTTGTAGACAAGGTGCATATTGACCTCAAGTCTAAAGACTTCTATCTCCCACACGCTGATCATACTTTAGACAAGTATAACAAACAATATATCAGCAAGGTATACCAATACTTCCAAAGTATCCATGTGTCAATCACGAGTAGCCATTACTCGTAGTAGGTGAGACATACTATATCCTCTAAGGATGTGATGCAGATCACATGTCGACTTATCATATATCATCGATACCCCATTCTCGATGATCATTAGTCGAGGCTATTTTAAGAGTTACGTTATAATATTAATATCTCACATTATTAATAACAGCGTAACCTCCAGGGATGCATATTATAGAATATTATAAACAATTAATAATTCAATAATTGCAAATGCCAAAATATTAATCTCCATTAATAAAAATACGAATGTATATTGTTAAATATATATAGGATATACACGATATACACGCGTGTATATCCTATGTATATTGGTTCTCGGATTCCCCCTCTACCGTGTATAGTTAGGTAGTATTTTAGTATCCTAGTTTAGGTAATGTTGTAATGTAATTAGTAGTGTACATTTATCATAATATTTGTATTACCATAATTGTATAGTTATTATCCAAGTAGAATAAGGTTTTAGGAGTAGAATAGAAATATGATTCTCCTATTATGAAAATATGTAAATGTATATATACTCTTTCAATCAATGAAAATAATAAAGGGATTATTTCTTTCATGGTATCAAAAGTCTAGGTTATATTTTTCTCTCCCAAATTCCTCCGTCTCGTGCACCATTTCCGAGACTCCATTCTCGGTTTCCGTGCTCACTGCCTTATTTCTTTCCCAATTTCTCTTCCAAATCCCTCAATCACATATTGTTCTATCAATATGTCTACATCACGGAACATGTTTCATCCTGCCCTTACAGTTTCAAACATCAAGAATAACATCCCTCTTGTTCTTGAAATAGAAAACGTCCAATATGCGACGTGGGCCGAACTGTTCAAAATTCACGCACGCTCGCATCAAGTCATCCATCACATAATCCCCGCAGCTCCTGAGGATACGGAGGTACCATGACGCAAGGATGATCCTAAGTTATAGATGACTTTTGATGCCACCGTCCTTTAGTGGATATATTCCACAATTTCTACCGACCTTTTGCAAACGATTATTGCGGCACAGGCAACTTGGGATATACTACGTGACATATTCCAAGATAATCAAAATTCTAGAGCTGTAACTCTTGAGCAAGATTTCTCTCACGTCAATATGGAAGATTTCCCTACCGTTTCGGCTTATGGCAAAAAATTGAAGGAATTGGTGGACCAACTCCGCAATGTTGGCGCGCCAGTTTCGAATGATCGTTTGGTCCTCCAAATGGTTTCAGGCCTCTCCGAGGCCTATAGTGGTGTTGGCACGCTTCTTTGTCAAAGCAATCCTCTTCCGCAATTTTATCAAGCTCGTTCTATGCTTACACTCGAAGAAGCGGGCATGGCTAAAAAGGCAGCTAACGGGGCTAGTCCCGTTGTCATGATGTCCGAGTCCACTTTTCATCCTACCGGTTCCAATAACTCCGGCCAAAACCGCAACAACGGTGGCGGCAAAAAGGGACAAAATAAGAAAAATAATGGCAAAAATCGCAGCGGCAACACTGGCGGTAACCGGAACAGTGGTGGTGGCAGCGGTGGCCCTCGGGGTGGTCAGCAGCAGCTAGAGATGTCAGTGGATCCTGGACCCGATCCAGATCCGTTTTATAGGATATGGATCTTCAAAATCTGGACTCGGCGGATCCGGATCGGACCCGGATTCATTTCTGACGGATCGAATCTGAATCTGGATCTTGTATTTGATATCCGTATCCGGTCCAGATCCGACCCGTGAATCCATTTTTTATTAAATATATCCATAATCTAGAATGAATTTAGAGAGCCTAACTTATGTTAAACACATAAGATATGATCACTGATTTTGGAGAGCCTAACTTATGTTAAAACAACTCCGGACAATCACAACTTGGTCTTATAAGTATCAGCTACTGGTTTGTGAAGATGTAGAAAAGAGATTTCGAGTCTTGCTTCTTTATACATAACAACCTATAAATAAACCCAACATATTTTGGAAAAAGGAAAACCTAAACAAGTGTTAACACATTTGTACTGATCTGGAAAATAGCATAAGTAGACATTATTATTAGTACTATTTTTCTTGAAATCCTTGGGAACTTTATCAGAATGTTTGATTTAATTTCTAGACAAGCAAAACTGGATAAAACCTTAACAAACTATTCATAAGCTAGAGATTTTAAGAGGGACCTTAACATTTGTTACCCTCTCTGTTAAGCTAGGGGGAAGATAGATAAGTTAAGGCCAAATAACACAGAAGAAGTCCTCTGCTAAGTCTTTATATTTATCAAGCAAGGAATTTGAAAGTATAATCCTATATGAAAAGAACCAAATGGTTTCACAAACTAAATTTTATTAGAATGTTTGATTTAATTTCAACAGGTGGGAATATTATTCAAGGCAAAAATTTTATATGTGGATCTAGATCCGATTCGTGGATCTGGATTTGGATCTGATTTTTATGGACCCGATGGATCTGGATCCAGGTATGAAAAATGAATCTGGATCTGGATCCGGTCCAGATCCGATCTGTTGCCATCCCTAGCAGCAGCAGTTTTGGGCCCCACAGTGGGCCCCTATGAAGTGGCAGTGGGCCCCGCAGTCTGGGACAAACAGTGGCAGCCCAATGTATTCACCTCAATGGCAGTGGGCTGGTCAAGGGCCCAGTTTTAGTCAACAGCAGTCGCGGCCCATCATGCAGTGGCCTAGTTTCAGTCAGCCTTCTGGGTCGAGGCCGCAAGCAGGGTGTTTGGGCTTCGGTCCCCGCAGACCATCACGTAGTGGCCCCCACTTCTACCGACATCGAAGCTACAATGCACACGCTTGGATTAAATCCTCTGAACTCGAATTGGTACATGGACACCGGAGCCACTACCACATGACATCCGACCAAGGTACGATCTCGTCTTATTCTAATTGAGCAACCCCCGGGGTATAATTGTTGGTAATGGTAATTTTATTCCAATTCGTGGTTATGGTCATAAAATTTTATCTCCCCCTCATCCACCCCTTATCTTGAAAAATACCCTACATGCCCCCAAATTAATTAAAAACTTAGTGTATGTCCGTAAATTCACCACTGACAATTCCGTGTCTATTGAATTTGATCCGTTTGATTTCTCTGTGAAGGATTTCAAGACGGGGAGTCATCTCATGAGGTGTGATAGTAGGGGAGATCTTTATCCTATCACGACATGTTCTAGTCTATCGAGTCAAGCCTTGCCATCCGCATTTGCAGCCCTTGCTCTTTCCTTGTGCATGCTCGTCTTGGTCATCCGGGGTCGTCTATTTTGTCTTCCTTAGAAAAAAATAATTGTATTTCTTGTAAGGGTACGAGTAGTACTCCGAATTGTCATTCTTGTTCATTAGAAAAAATTGTTAGGTTGCCGTTTGTAGCCTCTAATTCTCATACTTTAATGTCATTTGATATTATTCATAGCGACTTATGGACGTCTCATGTTCTTAGTTCTTTGGGTCATCAGTATTATGTTTTCTTTTTGCATCATTATTCTATGTTTTTATGGACTTTTCCGATAGCGAAAAAATCTCAAGTTTTTTCCATCTTCTTAAAATATAGAGCATTCATTAGAACTAGGGATGGCAACGGATCGGATCTGGACCGGATCTTACTAGATCCAGATCCAGATCCGTTTTTCATACCTGAATCTGGATCCAGATCCAGCGGGTCCATAAAAATCATATCCAAATTCGGATCCATCGGATCTGCCGGGTCCACGGATCGGATCTGGATCCACGGATCGGATCTGGATCCACATGTAAAAAAATTACCTTGCTAAAAATGTAACCTTGCTAAGAATTTTTTTTTAACTGACAAACGATTTTTACTTAGCTAACAATTTACTGTTTTTCAATTTTGAAATGTTCATATGAGATATTTTGTTCGTTGTCTCGTTTTGATTGTGAGCTATTAATTAAAAATGTTGGACAATGACAATAGTTGTGGAAAATGTTGACTAGTATTTCCACAATGCAAAACTTGTATGTGCTTAGAATCTTCATAAATGAAGTGAATATAATTTTAACTACTTGTCTATGGAGATGTTAGTCATTCACTAATATAACATTGATTTTATTATTGAAGTTACCTCTTTATTTTTTTGTTTTTGAGTTAACGCGGGGATAAATTAAACTTGTTTTGAGAATTAAACTTGCAAGGATGTGCTTAGCAATTTTAAGAAAATACTTATAAAATTACATTCTAGGTTATGAATATATTTAATAAAAAATGGATCCACGGGTCGGATCTGGACCGGATACGGATCTCAAATACAAGATCCAGATCCGATCCGATCCGTCGAAATGGATCCGGGTCCGATCCGGATCCGTCGGGTCCAAATTTTGAAGATCCATATCCTATAAAACGGATCTGGATCCACCGGATCCGGACCGGTCCAAGATCCATTGCCATCTCTAATTAGAACCCAATTCGAACGAGAAATCAAAAATATTCAGTGTG
The DNA here is from genome assembly GCA_034509755.1 of Anisodus tanguticus. Classification (NCBI taxonomy): domain Eukaryota; kingdom Viridiplantae; phylum Streptophyta; class Magnoliopsida; order Solanales; family Solanaceae; genus Anisodus; species Anisodus tanguticus. The sequence continues at coordinate 18,447,937 of CM067554.1, read as the reverse complement.
ACAATGGCAAAGAATATGACAATGGGGTGTTTCGGGAATTCTGTGCTAATAATGGGGTCAATTTTCATTTTTCTTGTCCTCATACGTCTTCACAAAATGGGAAAGCCGAACGCAAAATTCGTACCATAAATAACATTGTTCGAACTTTATTAATTCATGCTTCCGTACCCCCGTCTTATTGGCATCATGCTCTACAAATGGCTACATATCTCCTTAACATAATTTCTTCCAAAGGTTTGACATATTCTTCCCCCCTTCAAATTTTATATAATAAGTCTCATTCGTATTCACATCTTCGGGTCTTTGGATGTTTGTATTATCCGTTATTTCCATCCACCACAATTAACAAACTTCAGGCCCGGTCTACTCCGTGTGTGTTTTTGGGTTTTTCATCTAATCATCATGGTTACAAATGCTTTGATTTATCCTCTAATAAAATCATCATTAATCGCCATGTAATTTTTTATGAATCCCAATTCCCGTTTGCTAAGGTGAGTACTCTCGTGCCTAGTTCGTATAATTTTTTGGATAATGATATAAACCCGTATATTATTCACCATTTTTCGGTCGTCTCCCGCACCCAAAATTCTCTAACGGGCCCACTACCCGCTGGCCCCACTACCCCGTCACGAGCTACAGTGCCCAGTATAGTCACTGGGCCAGTTTCAGGGCCAGTCCATCCCAATTTTGAAACTGGTCCAGTTCATACACATGTTTACCGTAATGGGCTAGCAGGCCCACTACCTGCTGGCCAGTCCATCCCGAGTCCAGAAAATTCCAAAATTCGCCCAATTCTTCCTCGAGTCATAGACCGGTCACTCGTAGTCAATGGGGTATTTTTAAATCAAAAAGATATTTTAATTTACATTCTAATGTTCTTAAATCACCCTTACCTCGTAATCCTGTGTCTGCATTAAATGACCCGAATTGGAAAATTGCTATGACCGATGAATATAATGCTCTTATTGATAATAAGACGTGGGAGTTGGTACCCCGTCCATCTGGTATTAATATTATTAAGTCTATGTGGATTTTTGCTCATAAGGACAATTCGGATGATTCATTTGCCCGACATAAGGCGTGACTTGTGGGTGATGGTAAGACTCAACAGGTTGGTGTGGATTGTGGTGAGACGTTTAGTCCAGTGGTCAAGCCGGCTACCATTCGCATTGTGCTTAGCTTGGCTCTTTCGAAAGCATGACATATTCATCAGTTAGATGTAAAGAATGTTTTCCTACATGGTGATCTCAAGGAAACAGTCTATATGCATCAGCCTTTAGGATTTATGGATCCCAAACATCCTCATCATGACTGTTTGTTGAAGAAGTCCTTATATGGGCTTAAGCAGTCTCCACTGGCCTAGTATACGCGGTTTGCCGACTATGTATCGATTATTGGGTTCACTCACAGCATGTCGGATAATTCTTTGTTCATCTACCGTCGTGGTTCGTCCTTGGCCTATATTATGTTATATGTGGATGATATTATTTTGACTGCCTCTTCTGATGCCTTACACCAGTCTATCATGACAATGCTCAGCTCTGAGTTTGCTATGAAAGACTTGGGGCCTTTGAGTTATTTTTGGGGGATTGATGTCACTCGTCATGCAGGTGGGTTATTCTTATCTCAACGGAAGTATGCAGCTGAGATCATTGAGAAGGCTGAGATGTCATCCTGTAAGTCCACTTCCACTCCAGTTGATACTAAGCCCAAGCTTAGTGCCGTGGCCGGCGCACCATACGAGGATCCGACCCGCTATCGCAGTCTTGCAGGGGCCCTTCAGTATTTTACATTCACGAGACCAGATATTACGTATGATGTCCATCAGGTGTGTTTGCTTATGCATGATCCCAGAGTTGAGCACATGAATGCACTCAAACGCATCATTCGGTATATTCAGGGTACATTTGACTATGGTTTGCATTTATATCCTTCATTGACGTCCACACTTGTCTCGTATACGGATGCTGATTGGGGTGGATGTCCGGACACTAGACGGTCTACGTCTGGTTATTGTATGTTTCGTGGTAATAACTTGCTCTATGGTCTGCGGAACGTCAGTCGACATAGTCCCGATCCAGTGCCGAGGTCGAATATCGAGGGGTAGCTAATGTGGTCTCGGAATCATGTTGGTTACGTAATTTGTTGTTGGAGCTTCATTGTCCTATTCAGAAGGCAACCTTGATTTATTGCGATAATGTTAGTGCCATCTACCTTTCTGGTAATTCGGTTCAGCACCAGCGCACTAAACATATCGAGATGGACATTCACTTTGTCCGCGAAAAGGTTGCTTGTGGTCAGGTACGCGTCTGCCATGTCCCGTCAAGGTATCAAATTGCCGACATCTTTACAAATGGTCTTCCCTCGGTCCTTTTTGAAGATTTTAGGGACAGTCTCAACGTTCGAAGACCGCCCGCTATGATTGCGGGTGTGTGTTAAATATACATAGGATATACATGATATATACGTGTATATCCTATGTATATTGGTTCTCGGATTCCCCCTCTACCGTGTATAGTTAGTTAGTATTTTAGTATCCTAGTTTAGGTAATGTTGTAATGTAATTAGTAGTGTACACTTACCATAATATTTGTATTATCATAATTGTATAGTTAGTGTCCAAGTAGAATAAGGTTTTAGGAGTAGAATAGGAATAAGATTCTCCTATTATGGAAATATGTAAATGTATATATACTCTTTCAATCGATGAAAATAATCAAGAGATTATTTCTTTCATGTATAAAGTACATTTGTCCTAATACAGATTGACTCTAGAACATAAATATAATTTCAAATACTTTCCCTTTTTGAACATATTTTTGTGTCCTTCCATGGTATAATATTTTGGTGAGTAACAAGGGGTAGTATATTGTACAGATCAACAACTACAGTCGTCCAAGAAAATCAATGATTAATGTGCATCTTCCCACCTGCTCTGATAGCCTTGGTGGGCAGTTACCTTTTGTAAAGTTTTAAGAATCAGTTATTTTTTTTTTATTTTTTTTTTTGATAATCCAGGTTTCCAGGCTTACGCCTGACTACTTCATTGGTATTACCCAGACGTCCTGGAGGTAATAGCACCGGTCCTTCAACACTATTACCAGGTAAATCGCGGGATGTGCTCCGGTGGCCGGTTTTACGGGAGCGTACAGCGATCAATGAGACAAGGTCAAATTCCCCAACATGCAGAGTTTCTTCGTGCTTGCGGGGAATCGAACCCACGCTGTCCATGCCAGAGCGCCTTATAGCACCCAGGCTTTGCCACTGGACTATGCCCCGGAGGACAAAACTTTGAGGGTAAACTTTTTATACTAGCCATCCCCACCGCATCACGCGGCTCCACACACAAGAAACCCCACCCCCATCCCGGCCCTACGGAGTGAGTACCGCAAGGCTTGCAGGCGAACAGTGGAGGGATTTTTTATGAGGCTTGGCACTAGTCTCGCTGGTCATGGGAATCGAACTCGAGACCCAAGGCAGCAATACCCTTAGTGTAATGACCACTTGGCCAAACACCTTGGATAAAAAAACTTTGAGGGTAAACTTTTTATACTAGCCATCCCCACCGCATCACTGCGGCTCCACACACAAGAAACCCCACCCCCATCCTGGCCCTACGGAGTGAGTACCGCAAGGCTTGCAGGCGAACAGTGGAGGGAAAAACTTTGAGGGTAAACTTTTTATACTAGCCATCCCCATCGCATCACTTTGAGGGCGAACAGTGGAGGGTAAACTTTTTATACTAGCGATCTTTGTTTGGAATGGAATTAAAAGTGAAGCTGCTGCATCTGGTTCTTTTTTCAGACACGACAGTAGGAATAACTACTGAGTATGTGCTTTTAGCCGTGTTGCAAAAAGGTAATATAAAGTTACTTCCTTGATTGAGGGAGAAAGCCCTTTTAGAGGAGGAGTTTACAAGGAATAGTTGGGATAACTTTGGCTAAAAAAAAGGCTACATATTATTAATTTGGGAAAAATACAAAATGTTGTAGCTTGTCAATCAATAATGTTAAAAGAAAGTCTGAATAGCCTTATAGTCACTTTTACTTATTTCGTTTTGACATCCCGACCCTTTTATTCTATGGAGTTTTATCTAGACACCTCTAGTAATTAATTAATAAAACACATTATCTTAAACCCCTCCTAGTTGAACAAAGTATTGAATTCCATGCACATAATGAGCATGAAAATGGAGATGAGTCGGTGGGGGTATGGATGGAGGAGTAAGGGGTGGCATAGAGGTGAGTGAGGGTGGTAGGGGTAGGGTGGCAAATAGATGTGTTTGGTTGGATTTGGATTGGTTGAAAATCGGTTGAACAAAGACGTGTTGGGTTTCAACCCGCCCATATTTCACGTGGGTAAAATATGGCTTGTGTGATGAATGAGTGGGTTGGTTATGGGTTAGCCCATATTATATAAGTGTAATATTATTTAAGTGTAATGTTTATAACTTTTTATTTTGTCACATTAAATTTATTTTTCATATGTTAAAGGTTTTTTATATTTATTTTACATTTTCATATATTTAATTTTTTCATATTTTAAGTTTTTTTTAAAAAAATATATGTATTAAAATTTATAAAAGTAAACTAAAATATATGAAATAGAAAATATGGGGCGGGGGGGGGGGAAGGTGGCGTGGTGGTGGGGCTAGGGTCGGAGGTAAAGAAAAGTGGGGAGGGGGCGGGGGGCAGGAGGTGGGTGGTAGGATGGGGTGTGGGGTAAAAAAAATTATATATTATTGGTCTAGTGAATTCATATATGAATATCCATATTTTATTCATATTTTTATGTGTTAAAAATAGATTGAAGCTCATATTTATTCTACCGAAATAAAAGTGATACAACTCATTAAAATATGAGTAAAATGAGCTGATTTCTAAATATGGATTAAAATTGCGAGCTCTAAGGCCGACTAAATAAGAAAAAGAAAAAGAGACTGACTCTCTTTCTCTCCCTCCCCATCCCCTTCTAGTTTGTTGCACACAACATTGCCATTTGTTTTAATCTAGCAGCACGTGACATGCCATTTAGGCGTCTTTATTTTCTAACGTGGACGCCAACATGCTGGCAATTAGAGATGTTTAAAAGAGTGACTTCAAACAAGCAGAGATGTTTATTTCAAAATTTGTGAAAAGTGAAAACACAGTTGAGAAAACATGTTTGTAAAGCCTTAAAGAAATTGAAATTGGATGTAATTATATTATTCAACATGCTAATTTTTTATTAGTAGAAAATTAAGTGTAATTGATAGAAAGTGATTATACTCTTTAATTCTCAAAAAAGAGTTGACTGTTGGTAATTTTCGAATTGCTCCAATTCCACGGATAATCAAAAGTCAAACCTACACTGAATCTCATCTTTCTATCCTACCTTCCAAAGGGAGTAATGTCTTTTTCTACACAAGTTGTATTGGAAAAATGTGCTCATTGGTTTATTTAATTCATAAATTTTAGCTAAGATTTGGATTTAATTATGTAAAATAATTAAAATTGTTAAAAATATAAAATTAGGAACCATAACTAAACTAAGGTTATCAACTACCCTATATATATTTCAATTTATGTGATATAGTTGCGATTTCAAGAATCAAACTTCTTTATCTTGATCGTGAATACCTACAATCTTTCAGTGTTTCGAAAAATAATTTATATATTTAGAAACTACATAAAAGGTACTATAAGTCACAATAATTACCAATTTAAAATATTTAAAGGGCGTACCAATAAATTTCGGTCAAAGATTTTTTTATTTTACTTTCGAAATACAAATCATATCACATAAATTAAATAGAGGAAGTAATTAAAATTTGAGTTTTAAGCTCATAAAATTAAAAGGCCAAAGATGCAAATATCCCTTGACATTGAGATATATAACAGATATACTCCTCATTAAAAAATAATGCATATATACCCCTGACGTAACACAAAATGGTACAAATATACTCTTATCATTACACAAATGGTACAAATATACTCATTTTGCTAACAGATTTTTTTAAAAATATTTAACTTATTTTTTAATTAAAAAAACGGAAAAGGGTCATGTATACCCTTTTACTATAACTCATCCTTTGTTACACTTTGGATGATCTTTACCCCTGCCGTTATCTTCTTTAATATATACTGTTGCGTCTAACGGCCTCTTTAACAAGGACACGTGGCATGATCTGAATGCCCCAGCACTTAATTTTTTTTATATTTAATTTTCACTTGGACCCAGCTAATTAATTTAACCCGACCCGCTCCATACTAAAACAAACCCAACAGAATTTGATCTCATGGCTTCGCCGAATTCCACCGATCCCATTTCTATCAAATGCCCGCTTGTGGTTATCACCGCAACTTCCACCGCCGTGAGCAAGTTGATAATTCGTCACCGACCAACTCTCTGTTTTACCACTGTACATATTGAAAAATGATCATGGTTAACTGAAAATAGTGAGGAACGATCAGATCTAGCCGGAAACAGTCCAACACCAATGAGTTTTTATGGCTGTTGTGGTGCTGCTCTGGCAACGCCGTAGTAGAAACGCCACCAGTCGTCCCTTCTCTGTCCGCTGTTCTTTTTTTTGATGTTGTTTCCGGCGAAACCTATAATTTCCCGACGAGTCTCCAATCTGCTTTTCTTGTAGCTTTTTATATAGTTGTTGTTGTTCATTGTTACTGTTTCATTTTCCTCTTCCTCTTTTTTGACGTTGTTTTATCATGTTTTACTGCTACCCGAATTTTGCTTTGGAATGGTGTTGCACCATTTTTATTTTAGCGAACTTGTTGATTTCTCCGATTATTTTTCGCCGTGATCTGCACTGTTCCTTGACGGACCTACTGATGCTACTATGCATGACTTTTGGACTGATTTTAATTTTTAACACATTTTTGGTATTAAGCGGGTCGAGTTAAATTATATATGTATGCTTGAGTCTAACAGCCCATTTAACAGGGACATGTGGCATGATCGGAATGCCCCAGGCCTTTATATTTTTTATTTGATTTTCACTTGGACCCAACTCGCTATATATATATATATATATATATATATATATATATATATATATATATATATATATATATATATATATATATATATATATATATTAATAAAAATAACGGCAAATATAACGGAGGATGTGTTCAACTATTTTCAAATAGGGAAGGGTATATATGACTCTTTTCCGTAAAAATATATCACTAGGCTTTAAAAAAGTAATTTTATTTACTTTTTTAGTAACTTTATTTTTCTAAAGCCACATAATAATTTTTTTAATGGATCGAATTTGATTTGTTTATAAAAAAATTCTCCGTGGCTTTAGAAAAAAATAAGTTCACCCATTTTTTTTAAAAATAAATCAGACTCAAAACATCTGAAAAATTATTACCACATGACTTTAAAAAATAAAATCTACTCAAAAAAAAAGGATAGACTTTTTTTTAAAGCCACATAGTATTTTTTAATTAAAAAATATACTAAATAATTTTAAAAAAATATTACTTCAGTAAAAGATATATTTGCAATACTTGTATAACAGAATATATATACATCAAACGTAAGTAAGAGCATCAAATTTGAATTTGTACACGTGTAGTGTGAGTCAGTTTTACGCACCAATAAAATAAGTCTATATTTGTCTTAGCTGTCACAACTCACGCGCATTGTTCTCTCCACTCTCAGTCTCAGTCTGCTCGGAATCTCCGGCGATTCAACGATGGCCGGCGACCAAAGGAGAATGTCGAAAGACAATGACAAGGTGTAGTCCTCCGTTTTCCTCTTCTAATACTGTTTAGTAAATTAAAGAACTTTTCAACTATTGCTTCAATTGAAAACTCTCATTTTGTCATAGGGTTTCAGGCTAAGACATATCAACCATAAAAACACTTAATTAATGCTAATGGACACTCGAAAATCTGTCATGCATGTGCTCTGATACAATTCTTAGTCAATTTCGATACTCCTTTTGCTGCTGGTTTAAGGTATCATAAAAAATAGTACGAATTTAGGGAATCTAGGGCTTTACTTAGAAATTTTTAAGATATCCAGCAACGCTTGGTCACTGCGACCTCTTTTGTGAGGAGGCATCCCTTTTCCCCAAGTTACGGGGCTGTTTTGCGGAGTTCCTTAGAGAGAGTTGTATCGCACCCTCCGTCAAAGTTGTAAGACCATGTATGGGGGCTGACACATGTTCAGTCCTTGAAGGTCAAGGAAGTTGGTGACCTAATGATTGGGAGTCGGCGACCGAAGCCCCGTTCAACGACGGTTGTAACTATACGGTCCTAAGGTAGCGAAATTACTTGTCGCGTAAGTTCCGACTGATACCAGTGTAATCTCACAAGTGGGGTCTGGGTAGTATATATGCAGACCTTACCTCTACCTTTGTGGGGTAGAGATGTTGATTCAGATAGACCCTCGGCTCAAAAGAAGTGTAAACAAAGTAGGATATGAAAGAAAATAAAGGCAACCGTTTTTAGGATGTCGAATTGTATCAATATACATCATAAATTGATCATGTAGGAAGGAGTATGTTAAGATCGAGTGGAAACTTCATAAAAAAAAATGTTAGGATCGAGTGGAAATGGGAATTGACAAAGAACTGGCGGGTGAGATGAAATGCTTTTTCTTTATAGATTGAGTCTTTGAAAAAGTCTCTCATAAATAAAATTTACCACTTCTTTTCTAGCGCAGTATATCGACCCTCAAGCTACTTCAATATCTAGGTTCCCTTTCCTTTTAGTGCCTGATTTTTTTTTCATTCACTAAAAAGTTAAATTAACTTAAAATATGCTCGACTAAGGAGAGGCTTAAATCTGAATAGTTTAGTAAGACAGTAAATCGGAATATGGTGGAACCCAGTGCCTGCTTGCATTTGGTGGACTGTATGGAACAAGAACTCTAGATGTTTTGAAGATAAAACGAAATCCATACAGCATATCACTCTAGTTGTACACTTTTGTTTTCTTTTTGGTGCAAGGAAGTATTTGTATATGAAGCAAAATCAATACTCAGCCGCTTAGAATCCCTACAAGATTAGAAAGGGATTCTTCTTTTGGTTTTTGCGCACCTGTACATTTTTCAGCACTTGCTTAGTGCTGTTGTTATAATAAAATTACCTTTTCTATAAAAAAAGAAATGGAAGAGAAATATACTATGAAAGACAAAACATTTCACATGGTTGGCCAATCAGACCTCCGTCCACAAGTAGAGAGGAGCAATTCACTATTAGATGTCACTCTTAATAATCTCAATAAGCATTAGAAGATAGAATAACCTCACATAATACAGTCACAAAATGCTCACAAAGAGGTTTACTCAAGTGTAAGGTTTGGGACTTTTTAACAAAGTTATTTCATCCAAACCCGAACACTGAACCTAACTCTAAAATCTACATCTTAATGTTGTTTTTATAGGCAGCTTCTGCCTCCATGCAAATCCTTTGCATTCAATATGTGTTACGTGTAAATGACTTTGGAGATAGAGTGGCTAATTGGAGTAGTTACGAGGTGGAAGTAAGGCCTTCTTTCATGCTTGCAAAGAAGTTGAAGTTGCTCAAAAAAGACATTAAGGTGTGGAATAAAGAGGTGTTTGGGAGGGTAGAGGTGAAAATGAGGGAGATAATGAATGAGGTGGGGGAGTTAGAAAGAATAGAAGTGGAAAGAGAGTTATATGGGAGGGAAAAGGAGAGGAAAGAGATTCTAAAAGAGGAGCTAGCCTAAGGCTTTGGCTCAAGAGACTAGTTGGAGACAAAAATCAAGGGCGTTGTGGTTGAAAGAAGGGGATTCTAACACAAAATTCTTTCACATAGTAGCAATTGCAAATAGGAGGAGGAATTTGATAGAGTCAGTAGAGCTGGGGGAGAAATATGAGGGGGAGGAGGAAGTAGAGGGAGCGATTGTTCAGTTCTATGAATGATTGTTCAAAGTGAAAGCGGAGTAGAGGCCAAAGTTGTGGGGATTGGATTTTAATCAAATTGGAGGGGAGAATAGTGAGTGGCTAGAGAAGGGCGTGTGGCGGTAGAGTATTGTGCGGGTGACAAGGGTCCAAGTCCGGATGGCTTCACTCGGTCAAGCAGGATGTTTACTATTGATGAGTACCATGAGAGGAGTGAATTTGAAAGGAGCTTAAACATGTCATTCATTGTCATTATCCCTAAAAAGGAAGGGGCTACTAGCATCGGGGATTACAAACCTATTAGTCTAGTGGGAAGCATCTACAAGGTTATTTTTGAGGTGCTTTCTAATAGACTTAACAGAGTGCCGGACGAGAATGTTTCTTCTTCGCAAAATGCAGTTGTCAAAGGAAGACATATTTTGGATGCAGCTTTGATGGCTAATGAAGTGGTAGATTCGAGGAAGAAGCAGGGCGAACCGTGTGATTTGTGCAAGTTAGATCTTGAGAATGCTTATGACCATGTAAGTTGGAAGTTCCTGGAATTCATTATGTTGAAGATGGGCTTTGGGGAGAAGGGGGAGTAAGTGGGTCAGCTTTTGTGTCTCTTTGGTGAGATACTCAGTTTTGGTGAATGGCAATCCGTGTGACTTCTTTGGTAATTTGAGGGGTTTAAGGCAGGGAGATCCTTTATTGCCTATGCTCTTTATCTTGGTGATGGAAGGTTTGAGCAGAATGGTAGACAAAGCGGTTTTAGGCGAACATATCAAGGGGTTCAAGGTTGCAGTTAGTGGTGTAGGTACCATAGTGGTAACTCATCTTTTATTTGCAAACAATAGTTTGGTCTTCTGTGATGTAGAAGCGATCCAGTTGGACTTCCTTGGGCAAGTCTTAACTTGGTTTCAAGTGGTGTCGGGGCTTAAAATTAACCTCAGAAAATGCGAGATCATTCCCGTTGGCGTAGTGAATAACATTGACATGCTTGCTCAAGTTTTGCAATGCGCAGTAGGGGTTCTCCCTACTACCTACCTTTGTTTACCTCTAGGCGCATCGAACAAGGAGCTCAGTGTTTGGAATCCGGTCGTTCAAAGGGTAGAGAAGAGGTTAGCAGGTTGACAAAAAATATATTTGTCCAAAGGAAGCAAAGAAGTGCTTATTAAGAGCACTTTATCGAGTATTCTTACATATTGCATGTCTCTGTTCAACGCACCTATCACTGTGATAGGTAAGTTGGAAAGGTTGCAAAGAATTTTTCTTTGGGATGCGGCGCATTCCTATTGAGCGTAGCTGATATGCGGCTACGGCAAGCTGATCATATCATTCCAACAAAAAAATCTGTATGTATAGAGAGATCCCCTAGATATACAAATAGAATATATGTTCATGGATAGACATACATTCCATTGATTCTTCGTTTTTGGGCTGAAAAAGGGGCAAAGAAGCTTCCATTTGTTTGGTGGAAAACTGTGACATTTCCTAAACGGTGGGGAGGACTCGGGATTAAGGACTTGAAGGTCTTTAACACAACATTGTTGGGTAAATGGCTATGGAATTTGGGATGGAGGGAGAAACTTTATGGAGAGGGGTGATAGCGGATAAATATGGAGAGATGGAAGGGGATGGAGAACAAATGCGATCACTATGCCTTTCAGGTATGGTGGAATATCATGAAGGGATCAGATGTTTTTACCGATAACATTGTTTTTAAGGTTGGGGATGGGAGTAGAGTTAGTTTTTTGGGGCAAAAGTGGTGTGGAGGTTTGGTGCTTAATGATGAATTCCTAGTATTGTATAGAGTCTCATGCCAAAGGGAATTATCTGTGCAACAAGTTAGGGGAACACATGGGGTCGAGATTTTTTGGGATATGAGGTTTAGGGGGAATTTCCAGATTTGGGAGGCGACCGAGCTTCAGAGATTGCTAGATCTTCTTCAAAAGCATTGTGAGCCAGTCGACAGGCCTGATGCTTTGAATTGGGAGCTGAGGAATAACGAAGTGTTCTTAGTTAAGTCCTTCTATGAGAAGCTTATGGTTAGGGCAGAGAATAATTTTCCATGTTTCCGTCTGGATACCTAAGGTGCCGAGGGAGGTGTGGTTTTTTTCGTGGTTAGCTACTAGAGGAGTGATTTTGACGGAGGAAAATCTTAGGAAACGAAAGGTAATTTGCATGAGCTGGTGCTTCCTGTGTAAGGAGACGGGTGAGGACATGGACCATATTCTGTTACATTGCAAATTAGCCACGAGGTTATGGGAGGATATATCTTTAGATGGTTTGGTGTGCCAAGATCCGTGAAGGAGTTGATGTTCATCTGGAAAAGTGGAGCTAGGAGAAGAAGATACAAGGCTTGAAACGTTACTCCTCTTGCTTTAATGTGGGTTATTTGGAAAGAGAGAAACGTGAGAGTTTTTGAAAGGCTAGAGATGAGCTTTGCTCCGTTAAGGAGTAGTTTTCGATCCGTTATTTTCTTTTGGTGCGCCCATGTAGTTCCTGTTTGTATGGATGAATGATTGCCTTTTGGAGAGAACCATTTGTTGTTAGTTTCTCCTGTTTTTGGTATACACTTGTATATGGCCACGTTGGCCTTATTAATATCAATGAAACTTTTTACTTGATCAAAAAAATAATAACAAATCTTCACAATACGACCTAATTTAATTCTTCAGATCACACTATCAAAGAATCTGCATGTTGCACCCATTTTGTCGAGTCAATGCATGACTTGCTAATGATTGTGGTACGTGCTCCTCACACCACAACAAAGTCCCAATTTAGATAATGACATCCCCGATCATATCACATCCGGCGGAATTAGATTTAAATGATTGTGCAGTTATTGTTGATTTTACTAGCTCATTACATAGCGTGTGATAGTTTCCTCTTTTGATTGTAAGATTTAACCTCTTCAAACATTCTCTTTTTGCTGGTATATCAATAAAGGTTACTCTTTAGCAATTAAAAAGATATATCTAGCGGAATTAATGAGCCTGCCAAGTTGAATAAAGATTGCCCACCAACTTGTTTTGAGAAGATATGCCAACTGAAATAAGGACGAAACAAACAAAGGAGCTTGCATGTCTACTTATAGAAAAGTTAAAGACTCCTAAATGCTTTTGGTTTTATCACCATGCCTGAACGTGGCAGTTCACTTTTAGTATTATGTTTATTTTATTTTTTTGTATTTCGCCCATCGTAATGGAGCAGGGTGGATGAAATGGTGGCTTGACTCCGGGGTGCTTTGCGATAAAAAGGTGTCGCCTAGGCTGAAAAGGTAAGTTCTACAGAGTGGTGGTTAGACCAATATTGTTGTATGAGGCAGAGTGTTGGTCAGTCAAGAACGTCCATGTTCAGAAGATGAAAGTAGCGGAGATGCGGATGCCCAGATGGATGTGTGGTCATACTAGGAGAGATATGATTAAGAATGAAGATATACGGGACAAGGTCGGAGTGGCCTCCGTGGAGGACAAGATGAGGGAAGCGAAACTGAGATGGTTCGGATATGTGAAGAGGAGGTGTGAGGATGCGCCAGTTAGGAAGTGTGAGAGATTGACGGTCGTAGAAGTCAGGAGAGGTAAAGGTATGCCTAAGAAGAACTGGGGGAGATGATTAGACGGGATATTGGCCACCTCCAGTTGACTGAGGACATGACCTTAGGAAGATTTGGCGATCGAGGATTAGGGTAGAAAAGTAGTAGGTATTTGAGTTTTGTCGCGTTGTGTGTGAGAGGGGTGGAGGACTACCTTTTCCATCTCCCCTTCTCTTTTTCTTAGTTGTATTATTTTGGTATCGCGTCGATCATTATCTTTATGTGTGTATCACTATGTTGTACCATTTGTTTTGTATCTTGATTTTTTGTTGTCTTATTTTTCATGCAATCCTGCATTGCTTACGTTTCTTTTGAGCCGAGGGTCTATCGGAAACAACCTCTCTACCCCGCAAAGGTAGAGGTATGGTCTGCGTACATCGTACACTCTCCAGACCCCACTTGTGGGATTACACTGGGTATGTTGTTGTTGTTGTTTATTTTTTTGTATTATTCTGTTACCTTTGACAAAGCTGCAAGTTATTTTATACTTGTGCATTAATTCACAAGAACTACTAGAGGCTTGATGTGCATGATAGTTGTGTTTCTTTTGAGACGTACATTGGAAGGGAGCCGACATGGATATAACTAACTGGCAAAACTGTCAGCTAATCAACTTGATCTATGGAGCAAACATGCTCTTTTTAACTTTGGATCTGATTACCAATTGAAGGTCCTATTACCTATCAAAAAAAGAAAAATTGAAGGTCCTTAATTTAGTTTTTATGTATTAGAATTCGTTAAGCCTGGTAATGGCAAGAAAAACGAGATTACTTATAAGAAATGGCATGTAAAATGGGGTTGATCTTGTGGTTGAGAAATAAATGAGGACTATATTCAAGAACTGAGATTACTATTTAGTCCCTGCCTTATTTTATTTGGTTTTATTAATCCATTTAACTGCTCGCACCTGGGATATGAGAGAGTCATCTTCTTCGCAAGATATGCCGCGGTGGTGAGGTTGGCTAAGGGTGTAGTTGACTTGCTTGGATGTTACTAGGTAAGGTCTTGGTGGCGGATGTTGGTCTGCTGGTAGTCATCTGCATGGCAATTGACTGTGGAAAACCTGAGAGTCCTTATATTATTTCTTGATCGGTAAAGGATAAGTATATTGATACTTGATGCTGAAGAAATGTACAATTAGCAACCTTACAAGGAAGTCCCACTATTATTTCATTTTTCACTTCATATTTATGTTGTTTGTGCTCTTCAAACAGATTGAGATCACACTTATGAGTAATTTTATCTTTCTGAGAACCGCTTTTCTTTCTGAATGGGATAATATCAATCCTTTTGCAGTTCCCCTTTACCAATTTCAATTTTATATCTGCAACCTTAAGGGACTTAGCTTCAACGCACCTCCATTAGTTAAAGTTGACGCTGGTATTTGAATCAGTACCCGAAATAGTCAAGTTTGTCTTCCATTGCCAAATAGTTGGTCACATGTTCTAAATTTACTAAAAATGAGAACTGTTAGATTAAAACCTTAGCCTCAGTTTACGCCTCTTTCCATCTATATAGTATATCAGCTGCAGAAACTTTTGGCATCCTGTAGTGGAAATCTGAATGCTGAACATTCATTATGTATTTTCAGAAGGAAAGTATATTTTTATATTCCTCCTAAATGAAACAAAGATAAAAAATGGCTTGAAGTGCGATTTGTGCGTTACTGTTACTTGTTATACTGTAGATGTGGTGGGCACTCTAGGACCTTATAATAGAAACTTGTTGAATCTTTTCTTAATAAGCAACTCCAACATAGTGATGTTTGCTTTTTTCTTCCTTTTCCAGCTACCCATCAGTCCTAAGGCACTAGTTGTGCATGATCCGTCGCTCAATCAAGGAGGTCAGATTAATTCCTGTGTTTTTGCTGGCAATCGTGATACAATGCAAAATGGAACTGCTGAGGCAGTTGTCTGCAATTCCAAGGTTGTTAAGATTATGAAAGATATCTGCCTAGGTTATTTTATTTTATCATTCATGGATGCAATATGCACAATAGTCTTGATAGTAGGTATAGATGTATCTACTTACAGCCATTATTGAGATGATAATGCACATGATAATATATTGTGAAATAGATGGGTCAATATTCATAACTATTTCATTTAATTACTGCAGAAACTTGAGGATGCAATGCAGGAGAGTGGTCTAAAAATTAAACACCATGAAGATAATATCAAATTTTTAAAGGCTCAGAAGAACAGGTTGGATGATTCAATTTTAGATATACGAGGTAGTGTTTCTGTCTTTCCAAGTTAATTAGGTGTCGTGTAAAATGCATGTGCAAAATCTTAAAAGGTTACTGTAGTTATTTTGTTCTTTCAGTAGAATATAATGTTTTTACTCTGTCTTTATGGAAAGGAAACAATCAAACATGGTAAGATTTTCATATCAAGGGATGTCTTTCAATTTTTAAGTAAACATTTTTTTTGATAATGTAAATAATTTTATTAAAAATTACGGGGAAAACGCCGTATACAAGCCGTATACCAAAAGAGAGAGCCTACATCAAAATATGATTCTCTAAAGAAGAGACCCGATCTTCTGTACAAATCAGGATCTCATGAAAACACCAAAAGGAAATTAGAAACAAAGACTAATTTGCAACTTTACAAAGTCTTGTCCAACCCCTTCAAACGCTCTCCTTTTCGTGATTACCTGTAACACGAAGTATCAGGCTCCAGCTTGTTTGAATGAGCTGACAGAGGCCCAATTTATTGTTCATAGGTTTAATGCTGTGTATTGCCTATTTAAAAGTACTCCATGTAGACTATAGCATTCAGTTTAATTTTTTGTCTTTCCTTTTTTGTATATGCCTTTTCACTGTTTCTCAATTTTAATTCCTTGTGCTTGTGGGGTATTGTAGTTGCTCTTGGCAAGATTCATTCAGCAAGTGGAACTGATTCTGAAAATAAAGAATCTTCCAATGGGCGGAATGAGGAGGAGATCATTGAACAAATCTTAAGACATGATAAATCTGCAGCTGGCATCTGTTTCCAGCTGAAAACTAATCATGAAACTCAGATTAGTCATCTTCCGTCTATGAAGGATGTGATGGGAATTGTTGCTTTGCTTGGGAAAGTTGACGACGATAATCTCAGCAGGTTAATTTCACATAGCATCCAGTAATTGCTGCCATTTTCTTAAAAATAAATAAATAATAATAAGCTGTTCTATGAATCCACTTTCTCTGCTAGTTCTCTTCAGTCATGTTCAAGAAATTGTAGCACTTGTTCACTCTGTCACAATCAAGATGATAATATGTGGCTGCATGAAGGTGAAGACTTAAGACAATAAGTTTGATATGTTCTGGTCTTTGAATTTGTCACAGGTATACTTAGAGTGGTAAGTGGTTGTTTGTAAGACAGAGATAATATATAGTATTATCTATGTTAGTTTAAATTCTTGGAGATTGAGCTTTACCTTCCAATGAAAAGAGTCAAGTGAATGAAACAGATGAAAATAGAAAGTAGGCTATGTAAATTGACATTGAGGGAGTAGTGTTTTTTCCATGTCTCTTCGTCGGGTCTTTTGTATCCAAAAATATTTGTCTCTAGAAATTTTAGATGTGTTTGCATTAAATTTTTTCTGATTAATTAGCTGTGTTTGTATAAATATAACCATAGACAATAGTAATCTTAAACTATGATGATGATACTATTATTATATTTATTATACTTTTAATTCTTTGCTTTGTACAAAATGACCTGGGAATAACCCCTTGTTCAGAAAACTACCTAAAGTTGATGCAGTGAAGTTAAATAAGATACACTTTTTTACTTCTGCCAACTATCAAAAAGCGCGTTCAAAATTTTATTTGGATTTAGGAGTAAGAGATGGTCAAAGAGGACTATTTTAAGGTCTAGCCGGACTTCTCTTCTACTCTCTCTTATTTCCTGCCGTTCATTTTCTTCCTCCTCCTCCTCAGCCAATGGTGAAAGGGGCCTTCTCGATTTCCTGTGTTGAGTCACCAGAAGGCACTGGTCCAAATCTGACCCATCTCCCATAAAGGAATGTTTTGCATGTGATAGGTTATATGACCTTTCTTTAGATTTGATCAGAAAATGTGTAGGACTTGTTGGTGATATTAGAGTGGGCTATGATTTCTAATTAAATTCTCTAGTCTCTTGCACTGTCTTTTTTTTTGGCCTTTTATTTTATAGCTGTAAATATCTATCAAGTTATGAATGGTTTGAGATCGTGGAGTAGATTAGTGTGGGAGCATCTCATGGCTTAATCCATCACAGTTCTTCTTTGTTATCAGATGATTCAGTTTCTTCTTCTTGTTCTTTTAGTGGATGAAGATGTATTTGTGCTTGCCGCACACATTTTGTTTCACATCTATATAGTGTCAAAGCATATAGCAAACATCATTATGTTATTCCTTTCTAAGGGAAAAAGGGAAACCTTTTTTATGATGGTAAGAATTTAAGGGAAAAGGGAAACAAATGGTTCTAGTTGCCAAACAAGCCCTTAGCATGTGGAGACTCTTCTGTGTATGAAAATGAGCATCTCTTTACTTAAAAGTAGGTCTTGTCGTGACGTAGGAGTTGGAATCTGAATAATTTCTCTGCATTTTGAGAATAGAAGATGACAGAAGCATGGCGTTTAAAGAAGTAGGCAGATAATGGAAGTTCACTGCTTATAAACAATGGAAGTTCACTGTATTATGATTGACATTTGTATCTTAATCTCTGAAACCCAGGCTTCTCTCAGATTATCTGGGGCTAGAAACCATGTTAGCAGTTGTTTGCAAGACGCATGATGGACTTAAAGCACTGGAAACATATGATAAGGAAGGTTTTATAAACAAAAGTTCTGGTCTTCATGGACTTGGAGCTTCAATTGGGAGAGCTTTGGATGACCGATTTCTTGTAATATGTCTTGGGAACTTAAGGTTTGAGGTTATGATGATCTCTTCTTACAAATGTTGATCATATCTTTAACACTTCTTTACTCTCTTTTCTTTTTACTTTTTTTTTGGGGGATTATCATTTTAGACCATACGCTGGTGAATTCATTGCTGATGACCCTCAGAGGAGGCTCGATTTAATGAAGCCAAGATGGGACAATGGGGAAACTCCTCCTGGTTTTCTTGGTTTCGCTGTCAATATGATCAATATTGACCCTGCAAACTTATATTGTGCTACAAGCAGTGGTCATGGCCTGAGAGAGACCCTCTTCTATAAACTCTTCTCACGGTTGCAAGTATACAAAACAAGGGCAGACATGCTGCAGGCATTACGAGTTATAACTGATGGAGCCATATCTTTGGATGGTGGGATCATAAAAAATGATGGTGTATTTGCCCTAGGCAAGAGGTAAAGAGGCTTGTCTTAAGTAGTGTCTATATTTCATTCATATATATTTCTTCTTTCATAAATTGACTTGTTTGTGAAGACACTCTAAAGGATTGATTGCCTATTAACTTGTTCCTTTTTAGCATCACGTAATATACTTGATCTCTAACTTTGTGCCTTAACTGGGAAGCAGGTGTTATTTTGTGACCATGTTGCTTGACCTTTGTGGAGTTCAGTAGTCCAACATTTCACGAACTTCCTCTTTTAATCTGTTTAGAATGGTGTATGAACTTCCATTCCTTTCATTACTGTTAAGAGTCCCACATCGGATATGGAATGGGAACATGGACTTCTTATATGGACTTGGACAATACTCACCCTACAAGCTAACTTTTGGGGTTGAGTTAGACTCAAGATCCATTTTTTACATGGTATCAGAGCAAAGCCCATTCCAATTCTTTGTTCACCGATGTTGGGCCCCCAAATTATATTATTCATGCTCCAGTTAACAAGGTTTGGGCGTGTGGGGAGTGTTAAGAGTCCCACATCGGATATGGAATTGGAACATGGACTCCTTATATGAACTTGGACAATCCTCACCCTACAAGCTAGCTTTTGGGGTTGAGTTAGGCCTAAGATTCATTCTTTACAATTACATCTACAGCAAAGCTTCTGCAGGTAGCCTTTGTTACATTTGTTTGTATTGCATATTCATCTCAAAATGATTAACAGACCATTGGCATCTTTAATGAATCATTATCCTAAAAGGGCAAAAAGAGTCTACAACACATTTTAGAAGTTAATTAGGAAAAATAACCTATAATATAATTTTCTGGGGAGGAGTTTTCAGAATTTATCATGTTCCGACACAAACACATTTTAGATTTACCTGAATGGCTTCTGTCAATTATTTAATATCTTAATCTCACTGTCTCCTAGGAGTTGTTTTTAATTGTATGTTTATAAATCAGATGTATTTGAATTTGCAGCACACTTTATTTTTCTTGTTGATAGCATCACTGAATCTTTTGGGTTCTTTCTTTCTCGTGTACATTTTGTGTAAAGGGAAGTAGAGATCAAATTTCCGAAGAGTTCCGGAAGGTCAAATCTACCTAAAAACTATTTTGATAATGAGAGCCGGATGAAGGAGCTGAAGTGGAAAAGGGCAAGATTTGTGGAAGATTTACAGAGAGAACAAACATTGCTGGACCATGCAAAGTTCAACTTTGAAATAAAGAAGCAAGAGTTTGTCAAGTTTCTTGCACATAGCTCATCCTATGTTACCGCGGTAATTACTTGAGTGTGTCTAGTTAGACCATGCATGCTAGTCAATGGTTTTATCCTAATAGTTTGTGTTGTTGATGCCAAGCATATATAAAAAATTAAGTAATCTCTGAGTTGGTGTAGGTAAAATCTTGAGCATTTTTAACTTGATCTTCATTGTCCTTACATCCTGCTTTAATTGATTGACGATGTCATTTCATAACTGCAAACTATGCTTACATTTTATCATGCTAGCAGGGAACTCTGCATGAGACTTTTAAGCTTGTGCTTGCTTTGGTATGCCAGTTATAGATGTTCTCTTTGAGCAGTCTAAAAATATAGAGATATAGGGAGTGGGATGCTAAAACATTGGTAATTTTGGCTAGAGCAATTTCATGGTAAAGCGACGAAATGGGTTTTTCTAGGATACAGTAAAACTATCCTTTTTCAGTTGAAGATGTTTATGTTCTAACCTCATTACAGATGAGAGAGAACACATTTGCTTCAAGTTTGTACTGGATTTTTAAATAACAAGTACTCCCTCCGTCTCAAATTATTTGTCGGGGTTACTAAAAATAGTTATCTCAAGTTATTTGTCATTTTATAAGTTAAAGGTATAATTAATTATTTTTTTCATTTTACCCTTTGTCATTAATGAAGATTGACACATAAATAGAGTAAACATTTAATGGAGGGAGATTATAATTTAGACATAAGTAGGGGTAAAGTAGGTCAAATACCCTTCCTAATTAATATTTCTTAAGTGCGTGTAAACCAAAAAAGCACAAATAATTTGAGACGGAGGGAATAAAGTTTTTGGAAATTATTTGTCGGGGTTACTAAAAATAGTTATCTCAAATTATTTGTCGTTTTATAAGTTAAAAGGCATAATTAATTATTTTTTTTCATTTTACCCTTTGTCATTAATGAAGATTGACACATAAATAGAGTAAACATTTAATGAAGAGATATTATAATTTAGACATAAGCAGGGGTAAAGTAGGTCAAATACCCCTCCTAATTAATATTTCTTAAGGGGCGTGTAAACCAAAAAATCGACAAATAATTTGAGATGGAGGGAGTAAAGTTTTTGGTATCTACATATTTGCTTCCTTGTATTTGGAGTCCTCAAGTGGCAATATCTGAAGTTGTGGACAATGCTAGTCAAGACAAATCAGGAGCTTGGGAAGCATCTTTTGCAGAACTTACTGTAAAAGAAAGGTCTAATTTATGTAAACTTCTGCTGAAGTAATTTGTTACAAGAGAATTTAGTAGTTCAGGTATTAAATTAGTCACATTTTGTTGCGATGTTTTCGGCATAAATGTTAAATCTCCTAGTAATACTGGTAACAATTTAGGAGAGGAAAAAGATTAAAGAAATGAGTGGAATATATGCTAAGGGTACCAAAGGAAGACTACTAGTAGATTAATGATGCAATTTAAGAAGATCTGGAGAACAGTTCCCTTGTTTGGAAAGAAAAAATCAGAGTTGTTTTGAATGAAGAGCATAGGGGTAGTATATAGTATAAAATGTACATATTTGTAAAATCTAGTTTTTTAGTGTAAAACGCAAGATGTATATGATTTTGACTCTGATGGACCTTATAGAATCCATTGTTGTAAGCTTTTTGGCATAAAATGCAAGAAGATTTTAACTCTTTATAGAATCCATTACATAGTTGCAAGAAAGGTAGTCGATACTCTACGTACATGCTTCTCCCTCACTGCTATTTTTTGTAAATAAAATCATTCGTCCTTGTAAAATGGAAAAAAGGTTGTCAGGTTATATTTCTCTTTTGACAAGATCTATTACTTACTACTAGTACCTTATGAAGTTTTGCTCTCGGTGTATGACCTATTGTCGCCATGTATGCAGCCTCAGTTTCCGGCAGGAGGGGAGCGGTCGACCCCGATATCATGATTGTGTGGAAAATTTGAGAAGTATTTTTACATTAGAAACAAGATTTATCAGATGATTCAAAGCTCCAGCTTTTAATTTAGTATTAGCGACAATGCCCTCTTGGATTATATGTGCATAGTTTTATGACATCCTTGTTTGGGTCCATTTCAGATTCAGGTGCAGTCATATGCCAGTCTGATTCTTGTTTAGGTCAATTTTTCATAGATCAGTCGTAGTTCATTCAGGACGGTACCCTTTTCTCCTTTCCCACTTTTAGGTGTAGAATGTTCTATCAAATATACAGCATCGTGTTAGTTGTCGCACTTCACTTGATGCTTAAGGTTGAAATGTATGCTAATTTTATCCAATTCAGAAATCGCAACTAGTGCCCCTATTATTGGTCATTGCTATCTAGTTACAATTGGCAAACTGGCTATGCTTTTCCTGGATTCACATCTACAAATTACGTTTACTTCATAGTTTATTACTTTCTATAGATATATATATATATATATATAGAGAGAGAGAGAGAGAGAGAACTTATAGTACTGTTTTTTTTTAACTTTCTTTTGTATAATGTTGGTTTGAGATGAATATGAATGGAGAAAAGTGAGGATTCATATATTAGTTTTCTGACTTGTTTGGAACTGAGGCATGTTTTATTTAAATATAGAAATTGAAAGATGTGATCATCTGTATTCTGAATTATGTACTATCTCTAGGAATGTCACCAGATAGCCGTTTGTGATTACCATTTAAAATAGTAGCTGATTTTAGTTGGTCTTATTCCTCATGCAGACACTTGTATAATTTCCATTGTTTCATATGATTTTGATGTGAAAATATAATAATAGTATGTGGTTATTGAATCTCTCTACTTGTAGTGTTTTATTTCTACATGATTTTGTTAATGGATAATAAATTAGTATTGATAAGTGTGTGTCGCGCTAGTATTTAATTAATGCTCGGTTTTCAATTGCCGCTATTTAGGTTGTGTGTGTGTGTGTTTTCTCATTTGCAGTATATCTAAGGTTTTTCAGGAATAGGCATCACCTATAGTAATTAGAAGAAGAAGATCTAACAATTTGAGACCTTCGAGTCTGAAGTTAGGATCTGCCAAAGCTAATATCAGAACTCATGTCTGAATTGGAATTGCGGTTTTCAGTCTTGAGGTGATCCAAAGGAACTGACATATACTTGTCCCCAATGCATGCATCATCAGAAGTGGCATACAAATTGAACATTCTAGAAGCTTCTACAGAGTTTCACCCAATTTCTTTGTGAAGGGGAAAGTCCCGAAGGCGAAACCTCCCACCTGTACCAGAGGCCCCTTGGCCAGGTGGGATGTAAATCGAGGGATATGCGCGAGTGGCAGCCCTGCAAGGGAGAGGACCAACGGGACACGAACTCAATAACAACCCTTGCAATATTTCAGCAAAGACTGTCACCACACGGATTCGAACCCGTGACGTCGGAGTGGTTGTACCACAATCACCTTACCACTTACCAACTCGCCTGTGCCCTGGGGGCGAGTTTCACCCAATTTCTGAAGTTGTTTCTGAGGCATCTAAACTTTATATATTTTGATATTTTTTAAATAGGATTTTCTGAAAACGACTATTTAGCGGTGAAACCAAGACTTTATTAACTTTCAAATGATTAGTAAAACAATATACTCCATAAAAGGTTAAACGAGATTTCATTAACATACAAATGATTAGTCAAAATACGTAGGCTAACATAATTTAAAAAGTAACCAGACATATCCATCTTATATATTCTAAAGAACGGAGATTTCTTCTTCCTCATTCAAATATGCTAGTATTTTCTTAATGGTTCAATAGAAAATAAGAAAACTTGGGTTAATATCAAGAATTACCTTCGAATATAGATTCCCAAATTCAAGATCATAGATTAGTATGTTTTAAAAAAACATCCACTCACATCTCACGTGCTTCAATTCATTTCACTAAATTCACGCTAGTTAACTTGGCTCATAATATATTTGGTAAATAAACTCATACAAACTCCCAAGTTACCCAATGGCATGACTTAGAAAGTTGTGGTTATTATCACAACATGCTTGCTATTCATTGAGTCAGGGTATATCAGAAACAACCTTTCTACCTCCCAAGGTTGGGGTACGTTGGGTATGTTGTTGGCTATTATCACAACATGGTAAATGAACTCTTATAAATTTTCAAGTCATAACTCATTACTCTACATTGTATTTTTCTTTTTTTCGTGAAGATGAAAAAAAGCGCGAGAAATTTGATTATTACTTTTTTAGGTGGAACATTATTGCATCGAGCTAAGGTGAGAAATTTTTACGATCAAACCTATATTGTGACTAAGCATTACTGTGATTAGTGAATGTATACATACAAGGCAAAACAAAAATTCAAAAGGAAGCTTCCGCCGAGATTTGAGAACTCAGGTTACTGGATTCCGAGTCCAATATACCTGTGTCGGTTTGGGGTACGGTCAGTTCACCGGGAGGATCGCCCTCCCAATTCGAAGTTTTTTCTTGGAATCCTGACCACTGACCATGGAACCGCTTGGTGATATTCTTGGACATAAATCATATTACCACAAATTTTGTTCCTACCTCAAAACATAATCTTCACGGGTATATTAGTCCCTCCATTTCATAATAAGTGGTGTTTTTATTTTTTTTATTTTGATACAAAATAAATGATGTTTCACAAAGTCAAGACGACGTTGATTTTTTTCCTTTCAATTTTACCCTTATTTAAATAAGTGGAGTTTTATATAATCAAGAAATCATTATAGATCAACTTCTTTTTCAAGGCATTTGATTAAGGTAAATTAGTAAAAATACTTATTACTTTTTATGAGTGAGTAATTTTCTTAAGGGTCCGCCCAAACTAAAAGCACCATTATGAAACAGAGAGAAAATCATTTTCAATCAACTTCATCTGCGAAATAATTTCAAGTTAGGAAAACGGTAAAATTTTCCTTTTGAATTTTAATAATAATTTATAAGTATTAAATTTTCTACTTTTCAATTTTTTTTCTCGTCGCTAGTTTTTAGTTCATATATATGCTTGCCTTAAAGGAGTCAAGGGTACGAACAAAATATAAGGGTAAATTTGGTCATTTTCTCGAAGTACATGAATAAATTTAAATTCTCTTATGTATAATTTTTAAAATTTTCTTTCGTCACATATTTCTGTAAAATTATTAAGACGGCTCACTTTAATTGCATTCTAAAGTAATTAGATTTCAATTCTATCAAAGTAAAGGCCAATTTTTTTTCTTCTGGAAATAGATACTAAAAGTAACTAAACTTATATATACAAAGTTCAATTTGGACCAAAAGTAATAAACAATGAAGGTATTATGTAACAATTTGTAAAAACCTGAAAATGCTCGTAAGTTGAATAACTAATAGAAATAGAAATTGCACTTTGAAATGACGTCTCAAATTTAAATACTTACTTTGTATGAAAATGTTACAGTGTGAATCCTCAAACTAGAGATACCTTGTCTAAATTTGATTAAACATATTATTAGCGAGACGAAAGTATAAAGCAATTAGTGTCTTTGGGGATTGTGATGCTATTAAGGTGGTTTAAATCCTGCTAAGGGAATATTTATATTTTCAATTTTATACGTGATTCAACTATAGTATTTTATTTTAATAAAAACGTATATTAATTAGTTTATTATACGCTTCAAGAAAATTATATCAATATTAATTTAAAAAATCTTATCTAAAATTATAAACTTAACTACTTTAAAAGGCAGTTAAGGTAAGTCATTTCAAGAATTTTAAGTGAAAGAATATGTTACAAAAGAATAGTCTAAGAAAGAAAGTTATCTGTGTATTTTGAGGAAAATGGCCAAATTACTCATATGTCCTTACACTTGTCTCCATTAGAACAAAACGTATATTTGAACAAAACACAAAAGGTGGGGACGGATTTGTTCAAAAGGTATAATGGAGACAAATTAAATTATTTTTAAAAATAGAAGGGGTGAGTTTGACCCTTTTCCTTTCAAGATTCAACCCCAGAAGAAAAAATTGGAGGTTATTCATATTTTCTAAGAAAAACTAATATTTGTTTTTAATTATAAATGAAATCAACGTATGTAAACATAAATATAAAAGAGAACTTAAAAGAATTGGATCATTGTTCTTGTGTCGAGTGTCTAGCAGAAACAATCTCTCTACCTTCCAAGATAGGGGTAAGGTCTGCATACACTCTATTCTCCATAGAGTTCACTTTGTGAGATTTCACTATGTATGTTATTTTTGTATTCATATATATATATTAAAAACACGAACTCCTAAACTTAAAAGTTAAATTACTAAATATCCTTCTAATAAAATTAAATGACTTATTTAAATAAAAGATAAACCTATTCTTTATAAAAAAAAATGTGTTATCAATCTGAAAAGGTGTTTTCAATACTAAAAGGTACATTTATTGTGTTGAGTCTTTATAAATACCTACCCTTATTCACATAAATTTTACACCAAAAATTTTAATTGTCATTCCACATCATGTAAATCTTAAATATTTGTGATAGCCCGTGCAATGCCCTCAAAATATATATACAATTAGTAAATCTAGCTAATTGTAGTGCCGCTGTCGATTTTGGAAGGTTGCATCTACTCTTTTCTCTATCTCAAAAAAAAAAATCTGACACTATTTGAAGAAATCTTTTCATCACTAACATTTTGTATTAATTCCAACTTCATTTACTTTTTTGAATAACGGTATTCACTTAGCCAATTTATTGGGCAGTGACTCCTTGTATAATATTTTCTACACATAGACTTTGATGTGGCCAAATGTGACTAATATGATTCTAAAATATCATAATTATTTATTCCAAGAGTCCTCAAAATCATTTGAAATACGAGTAAGTCCACAATCTCATATACGTAATTGGTTAATTTTTAGAATTTTAGAAAATAATTCATACAAATTGTATTATGGTATGTATTTATTTATTTTAACTGATCATTTGTGATATTTATCTTTTTTTCCTTTCTTTTAACATAAAATGAGTTTCACATTTGATGTCTTCGTCATTCTTTTAAGTTATGATCATAGCTGGTAGATAAATTACTACGAGTATCAAGAAAGTTAAGAGAATGAGATTATGTACTCAAATTATTTAATCATTTACAACATGTGTCTTTTTTTTAAATATAAATCATAGATACTATTCATTGTCATGCAATGTCAGATCATAGGACACTGATCAGTGTGTTTACAACTCAATGCAACAAAGCAATATTTGAACAGTAGTAATTCTCACAACATTATGAATAACAAATATTTTTTATTGTTAGAATTTTTTCTACGTGTTTGTCATGATTTGTTATGTTTAATCTTCCATCTTTCAGATACCGTGTGTAATTTTTTTATCCTATGTAAACAAAATAGCATGATCAATAAAGATATTAAAGAAATTTAAAATATAAATAATTATTATTAATATTCATACCTCGACTTGAATTTTGTTTAATTCAAAAGATATCATACTTCACATTATAGAACTAATGATAGCAATAGTTAATATATGAATTTATCAACATAATAATTCTTTTTAAATAAGCAAATAAAAAAAAAGATTATCCGATGCATAAAGTATCCCGTGTTAGTTGGGTCAAGGGAAGGTAACGTTAATAATTATTATATATAATAACATAGAATTAACTAAAAACACGTAGCAGGATTCTCGAAAGGAATGAGACTGAAGTTACCACCGAAATTTACTAATTAAAGATTTTATGACGAAGGTCTCCAGTGTAATAACAACAAGCTGCCCAACAATTTATGAAGTACCATAACTTTTCTTGTTATCTTATTCCCATGGTGATTAATTTTTATGTACTTAATGTAAAGATAGCAAAGAGAACAAGCTTTGAATGAATTTAATAACTTATGCCGGCTATGTACATATCTTCTTGATAAAAACAAAAATTATGTATACGTAATTTAGAATACACGTACAACACACATGTCGAGAGACTAATATATATATATATATATATATATAATAAAGAATATGTCTGACGCTTCACGTATGAAATATATTTTCTTATACAAAATTAAAAATCAAATACAGAAAAAATCATAGATAGATAAAATAAAGATATAAACATTATTTAGTGTAGCAACCGTTTCATTAGCTGGAATTTAAAGAGATTATTTGATATACTGTAGTTGCATCATTATGTAAAAAATGAATGGAGAGAAAGAACACAACTTTGGTCTCTCCATTGTACTTCATTTGACTCCAGTAAAACTATTTAAATTTACAGATTTTCTTTATGACGCATTGAATAGAAACCTCAGAGAAATATAGTGTAGCGAAACCAAAACGTATCAATGCACACTCATACGCATGAGAGATTAAAGTATAGCTGGCCAACGGGCCGGGCTCGGGTCTGGCGGGTTGGGTTTGGCGGGGTCGGGGGCGGGGCGGGACCGGCGAAGGGGGCAGGGTCGGGTCTAGCGGGGTCGGGTTTGGCGGGACTTGCTCCAGTCCCGTCCCGATCCCGTCGGAATCCGGTCGGGGTCGGGGCAGATTCCGGTGGGTTTTCCTTTTTTTTTTTCTTTTTTTTTTAATAACATATGTATATAAAAAAAAACTCAATAAACAAGACAATATAGTGTAATAAAAACATCTCAAGACTGTTTTTGTTCTCTTATATTATTTAATAGACATATAATTTTTTTTTTAATACAAATACAATTGTCTAAATTACAACTTTGTAGTGTTGTCCAAAAGTTGCAAATTACATAATAAAATTGCAATTAAAAAAATTACATTCTCAAAAAAATATGTTATAATTGCTTGATAATTTCTTGTGGTTTTTCGGTTGGAATTGGTATTTGTTGGTCAAATTGATCCATGTCGCTTCCACCACCTTCGGATAAAATTTCGTTATAGTTTTCATTTTCTTCTTCGTTGATCTCCGGTTGACCGCACCTTCTCCGCTCCGCTCGTATCCAATCTCTGAATAATACTGGAATTTTCAAGCTGTCTCCGGCTAATGAGTGTTTGTGGTCTCTTATTTGATATCTGCCGGCAGAAAAAGCGCTTTCAGACGCATTTGATGACGCTTGAATGCTCAAAACATCTTGGGCCATCATTGAAAGTGTCGGAAAGGTCTTTTCATTCCCCCTCCAGTATTTCAGCAAGTCTTCATGTCCATCTTCATTGATAACTTCTTGGTACGGTACAGAACCCTGCAAAACAAAAGTATCAAACTCGCTAATTTGGTTAGTAGCGGTACGGCCGCACATTCTATTTTTGAGGCTTTCAATACTAGCCGCAGAAACAACATGTCTTTTGTGAGGTTGTGTTGAAGATGAAGAAGATGGTATGGAAGTCGGTAGGTTACTATCACTTTCTTGTTGGTAAAACCTATATATTTTTTTGCATTGGTCTTCTACGCTAGACAACACTTCTTCTTTAGTTTGTTCAATAGGTGGTGGGTGATTTAGATTTTTTGGACTTGGAGGTGGTAGTACTTCTATACAATCGTAAATAGTTTCAATAAGTGATTTAGTACCGTCTATTTTAATAGTCGGATTTAATACATCACCAATAATATAAATAGTGGGAATAAGAATTTTTTTTTAATTTTGATAAACATTTTTTTAATAGCTGCCATATAAGCTGGTTTTTTCATATATTCACTAAGTAATAAAAATATTAGAGTTATATAAAACAACATAGTTGAAATAGTATGATAATATATACCGGAAAATTCTTTTGTTGCTTGAAAAAATTTCTCTAAAAATACAATAAGTTCGAAATTTTTACCCAATCACTATCTACAACCATATCAGCTGGATTTTGATTATGAGAGTTAAAAAATAAAGTTATAGGTTTTCTATAGTCATAAGCAACAAGTAATTGCTCGTATAAAGAATTTGACCTAGTGGATACTTCTTCTAGAATTTTTCTATAAGGTAGTCCACAATCGTGACAAGTTTTTTTATATTCTTTTCTTCGTTGTACTCTATTACTTTTAAAAATAAAGTTTATAACAAATTATATTTTACTAAGAATGTCTTCAAAAAGTGATAGACCATCCTTTACAATTAAATTATATATATGGCACGCGCATTTTATATGAAAATGATCTGAAAAAGATGGAGTTAAACTATTTTTTAAAATTGTAATAGCGTAATTGTTAGAAGAAGCGTTATCTAATGTAATAGTCATAATTTTATCGGTTATTCCATAATAATGGCACACTTGATAAATATTTTCTGCAATAAAAGTACCAGTGTGCCTATCATCTATATATCTATACGCTAATTTACGTTTTTGCATAGACCTTTATAATCTATCCAATGACAAGTTACCGTTAAATAATCATGGTAGTTAGTACTACGACCTATATCAGACGTGATAGATACTTTGCCATTAAAATGATATAATGAATAACGTAAATATTTTGATATTCATATGCGAATTTAAATACATCTCTCTTAACAGTTGATCTAGGAAAACCGTTAAAAGCATGATTATATATATCTCTAATGTAATGAATAAAATCGGGAGATGAAGGAAATGAAAAAGGCAAACCCTCCACAACAACTAATTTTGATATTGCTTTCCTATCTCTATGTTTATTGTATTTAGGGCCTACAATTCCCCCCGTCATGGGGTTAATTTGACCCTGTACTTGGTCCGGGACAATATGTGAACCTTGTTCCGATGGAGCGGACGTTTGCGCACCCGATTTTGAAGCATGGTATTGGGCATACCTAGCTAGATGAGCACTTACTACGTGCCTAATTAAACCCCCCGTCCCACCGTGACCTAAACATTTTTACATCTAGCTACTTGATTCTCTACGTCCCTATCAAAAAATATACATACATCTGATTTTAATGGTCGTTTTGCTGGACCTCGTCTAATACTAGGGGGAATATGAAGCATTTCAGTTGAAGGTGCAATAGTGAGTGTGTTGTCATCAACATTAGTGAGTGTATCATCTAGATCATCGTCTAAATTAAAGTCTTCTTGAGTTCCAGAAAATAGCTCATCGTCTAAATCTAATGGTATTGTAGGAAAATGTTGAGTATCAACAAAATCATCTTGTGTAGGAATAGGATGGCTAGAAGAAGTAACCTTGTCCTGGTTGCCCCTACTAGAAGAAGCACCCTTACCCATACCCTTAAACATACCTCTTAATCCTTCCATTTTAATTATGATAACAAATAATTAAAGATAATAAAATTAAGTGCGCTAAATAAAATAAACAGACAATAATAATTTAATGAAGGAACGAATGTACCAAACGTCGACGTAACGTCGACGTGTAATCGAGAGGTTGAAAATTGAAATTTTGCTCGATGGAAGATCCTCAAGCTAGTTGCCAACTTCACCCCAATTCCCAAATGAATAAATAAAATTGAATATTTAGTAAATAATGTAGACTTGTAGAGAGATATATTGAGAGATTAGAGAGATTGTAGGAAGATTTGTGAGAAAGATGAAGAGAAAATGAGTTATTTATAGTTGGAAAATTGGGTTAAAGTGTAAATATAATAACTTATGGGTTAAAAATAAATATTAAGGGGGTAGGGGGGTTGGGGGAGGCCAAAAATGGCCGTTGTCCAACGGCCAAAATCTAAAATGGTTGTTGGTGCAACGGTTATATTTGCAAAGGGGGACTTACGGACGGATCGGGGTGGGCTCGGGTCTGGCGGGCCTAGCGGGCCTAGGGCGGGCTCGGGACGGGTTGGGACTAGACATTATCCCGTCCCGGTTTGAGTCCCGCTACCGATTTTTTTTTAATTAATCGGGGTCGGGGAGGTGTCGGGGCGGGACCGGGCCGTCCCGACCCACTGGCCAGCCTTAGATTAAAGTAGAAGTTTCATTTTTACTTTCCAAGTCCCAAAACAGAATGAAAAAAAGAAGAAGAGAACAACATCAATTAAAAAAATAATTATCAACCTAGACAATACATTAATGAATTATCAAAAAAAGTTAAGGTCAATAAAATTACATCAAAGTAACAATATTCAAGGACTAACAAATTACAAATGATTAGAACAGAAAAGAAAAAGATTCCTAAAGGACTGTCAATTGAAGCAAACTGTTAACTCATATGCTGGGTTTCAAATGTACACAAAAAGGAATTAAAATTTGAAATGTAAAAATTCACAAAGTCACTCTACTATCACAACATAACCCTTGAAGTCATGTACCTAGAATTGGGTAAAGAGCCGGGCTGACTTGAGGCTCGGCTCGACTCGACTCGATTGAATTTAGCTCGGTTTGGCTCGACTCGTTTCGAGAAAAGCTCGACTTGACTCAGCTCAGCTTCAGTTAAATTTTGGCTCGGCTCGACTCGGTCAGGCTCGGCTCAGTCAAAGCTCGGGGTCGGTTGAGCTGGCTCGACTCGGCTCAATTTAAGAAATAATATTCATTCATTAGACTCAATTATTAAGTACATTAGAAATTTAACTTAACCCACTATGTTAATTTAACCAGTAATATATTTAATATTTATTCGATGTACGTAATTTCTTAATCACAATGTAACTTAAACCTGTTGTATCATATGAGTAGGGGTATTTATGTTTCGGTTTGAGTCAATTTTTGATTAAATCAAATTTAACTTGCAACTTTTCTTCATCAATAAATTTAACATGAATATTATTTTTAACATATTCAATTTTAGATAGCAACTACAATTATCATGTTTTTGACTTAATAATGCAAAATTTGTTTTTCATAATCTATAGCTTGTTTAATCATGAACATACACTTCCTTAAATCATACTTTTTTAATATGAATATTATTTTTAACAATTTATTACAACCGAAATTATAGTAATATTCATGACTTAATAATGTAAATGTTCCTTTTTATGACAGCTTGTTTAATCACAATTATAGACTTTCTTAAATTATATTTTTTATTAAAAAATTAGCTCGGGCTCGATCAAAATGTAGAAAAGCTCGGTGAGCTCAACTTGGTACTATTTAAAGCTCGATTAGGTTCGGCTCGGTATGTACTCGGCTAGGTATGTACTCAGCTCGGTTGAGCTCGGCTCGATGCCCAGAAAATAAAATATTCTGCCAATTATCCTTACTCGGTTATACAGAAAATAATGATATTTAGTACTTATAGGATATCAAGACCCTTAAGAGTTATATAAATATCCAATATCAAGACCCTTAAGAGTTATATAAATATCCAATATCAAGACCCTTAAGAGTTATCATATAAATATCCAAGTTTTATTGTTCCAATATATATCAAACAATTACTCTATTTTGCAGTGACAATATATTATCGACGAATAAATCAAATAAAACATATGTCATTTCCAGCAAAATTAATTTGTATACTACCATCTCAATTGGTTTACCGGAGATAAACCGAAGTTAGCCGAAATCGAATAAATCATAGTTACAAACTTACTACTGCATAAAATTAAAACCAAATTTAAAAAATTAAACTATACCTAAATAAAATATTTTTAAAAAATTGAAAATCGAAATTATCAAACCCAAAATTTCAAAACCAGACCATATCTTACCATCAACAACCCCTAGGAAAACATATTAATTCAACATAGATTTCCAGGAAAGAACATGTAAACAGGGGGAAAACAAATCAAGAAAATCAGGTACTCAATATTAGTCAATGGCTTCACTGCTATTCTGCTAATCTCTCCCACAAACAACAAAATCTATAAAACCAGGTACCCAAATTAGTCAGTTTTACTATTTAATGCTTTCACACACCATATTGACAGCTGAAAAAAAAGCAAATAGAAATCCAAAGGAGAGGTGAGTCCTTAATTCTCCATGAATTCACCTTGTGGTCCCTTTATTCATTAGTGTCCTTAAAGGCTGCAACATTTTTTGTGGGGTTCTCTTTTGTTGGGAAGTTGAGGGGTCTGTTGAGTTGTTTTGGTGATTTTTTAGGGTTTATGTTAAATACAGACTAAATCAAGAACTGAAAAGGGTGTCTAATGATGACAAGAACTTGAGGTTTCTTGATCAGTAGGTTGGAGAGTTATGGAAGAACTGAGTGAGAAGCGGGATATAGTAGTATTAGATTCTGAGTTTCAGCAAGTTGTGGTACCTTTTGTGGAAAATGTAGAAGTAGCTGATGGTAGTGTGGTAAGTTCGAAGAAAAGGGGAAGACCAAAGGGTTCTAATAATAAAAATTTGGGAATTTCGGGTACAGTTAGCATGATAGATGGCAATGGACAAGGGGTTGTTATGAAGAAGAAGAAGCGAGCAGGCAGGCCGAAGGGTTCCAAGAATAAGAATAGAAAGGTTGGAGATAGTGAGGAATGGCCAATTGTAGTTGGCTTAGTCAATGGCAGTGGTGAAATGGTTATCAAGAAGAAAAATGTTGGACGAAGGCCCAGGGGTTCTAAGAACAAAACGAAAATATTGAACAAAATGGGGAGTATCAAGAAGGATGGCGAGGAAAGGAAGAAGGATTGTGGAGAAGAAGGGAGTATCAAGAAGCAAGGTCGAGGAAGGCCGAAGGGTTCAAAGAATGAGATGATCAAGAAGCGAGGTCGAGGAAGGCCGAAGGTTTGAAAGAATGAGAAGAAAACTGTTACTGGTGATGCAACAGAGGTAGTGTTACCAATAGGTGATACAGATGTTATTGTTGAAAAAGAAATGTCTAAAATTGACATTGTTGCAGCTGGTGATTTTGGGATAAGCACAAATCAAGTTTCTGGACACAATGAGATAGTCAAGAAGAAAGTTGGTCGGCCAAAGGGCTCCATGAATAAGAAGAAAGCTGGTCGGCCCAAGGGCTCTAGGAATATGAAGAAAGTCTTGATAGGTCGTCTGACTGTTCCTCCTCGCAATGGAGGTGGAAGCAAGGATATTGATGGCAATAAAGAGAAGATTTTTGTGTCTACGGAAAATGCTGGGAAACTGAATGAGTTTATTGTGGGTTACAAAGAACATATAGTCAAGCGAGGCCGGCCCAGGGGTTCAAAGACTAAGAAGGAAATCACATTAGGCTATTTGAGTAATGCTAATACTACTAGTGGACATGAAGTAGATGTTATGTGCCAGGGCGAGAATGAGAAAAGAATCACGATGACTGGTCAGAGTGGAGTGATTGTGAAAGAGGAAGAAGGGATGATAGTCAAGAAGAAGGACCGGCGTGGCAGACCCAGCAGTTCAAAGACCAAGGGCAAAGTTATACTAGGCCATTCATGTGGTACTAATACGAATAATGGAGATGGATACATAGGTGCAGTCAAGAAGGACAATAATGAAAAGATAAATTTTGTAGCTGGAGAAGGTTGGGGCAATGAAGTAGCTATCGGTAATGGAGAGAGGATATTGAAGAAGAAGAGATGTGGCCGGCCCAAGGGCTCAAAAAATAAGAACAGAACTACTGGTGGTAATTTCATTGTTGCTAATCTCAATAATAGAGGACAAGATGTGGGTACTATGAGGATAAATGTGGCTGAAAAGGGAATTCTTGTAACTGAAGAAAATAGGGGAGACCTGAATGAAGCTGCTTTGGTTTCTGCAGTTAGAGTAGTCAGGAGGAAGGGTGTCCTTGACTGGCCAAAGGGTTCAAAGAATAAAAAGAAAACTATTATAAGCAGCTCCAGTGATGTTTATTCTGGTCATGGAGTTGGAGCAATGAATATCAGGAAGGAACATGAGAATAAAATGGTGAGCCTGGCAACTGATTGCATGGTGGGGATTCTGAGTGAAGTTACTATTTCTAAGAAGGATAACTGCAGCCTGCCCCAAGGCTTACATGATGAGAATAAGATTGTTGAATCTGGCGAGAATCAGCAGGCATTTGTCGATGCTGCTGAAGATGGCAGCAGAAGGACGGTTAAGCAGAAGAAATGCCTAGGAAGGGTGAAATATTCAGAGAATAAGAAACAAGCAGCAGTTAGGATTGAAGTGGATCAGCACGTCAAAGCTAATAGTTCTAGCGTGATTCCTTGTGAGAATGGGTTTACTAAGCGGAAGGGTTGGCGAGGGAGGCCAAAGGGCTTGAAAAACAAAAAGAAAGTAGTTGATGCTTTAGAAATTCAGGGAATGACAGGTGAAATTGCTATTGATAGTAATGGGGTAGATTTGAGCACCAAGCGAAAGAATCGTTGTGGATGACCCAAAGGTTCAAAAAATAAGAAAGCAAAAATTAAGAGTGAAGAAAATAACAAAACTGCAGGAGCACTTATAGTACATGATGACGGAGGAGGTAGTCAAGCTGAGCAGAAAGTGAAGTGATGTGGTATGCTTCCTGTTGCCAAAAAAAAATGGGGGAATATCAGGTGAATCTATTTTGTTGGATGCTGAGGGAGGTGGGGTCATTAAGAGGTGAGTTGGCAGAGGGAGGCCAAAAGGTTCAAAGAAAAAGGCTGCCGCTTTCAATCTCGGATTTTCTTATCAAGTTAGTTGTCAGAATGCTGTTAGTAGGATGGTTAAGCGCAGAGGGAGGCCGCAGGGTTTAAATGTTAAGAAGAAAAATGCTATTGTCTCTGAATGCATGGGAGAGCAGGAACCTAGTGCAAATGCAGAAACAAGTGGACTGACACTGCAAGGGGTATTGGTCAGCATATCTTCTTCCTGAACGTATCTGTGTTCTTGTTATGATTTGTATGGACTTTTATTTTTTTTAAAATTGAAGCTAAATAGTCAAATATAAATAAACTTAAGAGCTGCAAACTGAAGTTATATTTTATTAGAATTTGTTGATTGTTTCATTGCAATTAGAGACGTAGGAAAGTTCTTGGAGTTACCATAGCCAACTATATACAACAAATTGCCTCCTGCCATTTATGGAACCTGCTCGTCTTTCAACCAATCTTGTGGTGGTGCTTTGATTCATGCGAGGCAAGAGATTTTTATCAGAGGAAACGGTTCTGAGTATCAATGGTCCATGCTAGCATAGTGAAGCAGACAATGGATACTGCTAGACGTATCCAAACACAGAGGCCAACTTCCTTAGGAAAGTGGGGAATCTTTTTTTCTTTTCCATACTCATTAGCCTCCTGATACTGATATCTGCATATTCTCAATCCAACTTTTGTTCATACTTGATTTCTCAAATAAGTGATATCTGACACTGTTCACAGAGTTAAAAAAGCTTGAGTTATGGCACTATCATATAGGTTCATTTGCCACATATGGTCATTTTAATAATTTGAACCTGATCTTGAACAGGAAAGCTTTGCCTATACCTTTGAAGCATAAAATGAGTGTGCTCCTGGAAAGAGGATTCAAGTACCACTAAAATTATTTTCATTGGTTTAGTAGGCAAATTGGGGATATTGTGGCAGACATAGCATGTGGCTTAAATTTGAAACTGTGTCCTAATGAGGTATCTATATGTAGGATGCTATCAGTTGGAAGGATCAGCGGAACTTTCTGTGTCATCAGTGCAGAAGATATAAAGCTTCTGTTGTCATCTGTTTAAGATGCAAAGAAAACACTATTGCAACGATTGCATTGCGAAGCGGTAATGAAATTAATCTCTTTTGTTCACAAACCATATGTTATGCTCGTTATGACTTGGCATGGAGTTTACGAAAGAAAGGAAGACTTTTGAAATGTATGGTCCAAAACAAGTCTTGTATAAATGTGGCGGTAAATCATCTCATAAAGTTAAATTGTTTCTAAATATATTGTGAGAAATTATGGGAGAAAAATATATTATTGAATTGTGTATCTATATTATTACATTGAGCCCTTTTTATAGATGCTACATCCCAATTCCTTTCCATGTAGGATGTTATATACAAATCCTATTCCTATTCCTATTCTAACACTCCCCCCCTCAAGCTGGTGCGTACAAGTCATATGTACCGAGCTTATTACATATGTATCTGATACGAGGACCACTGAGTGACTTGATGAAAATATCCGCAAGCTGATCACTCGACTTCACAAATCTAGTAACAATATCTGCGGAGAGTATCTTTTCCTTGACACAGTAACAATCAATCTCAGTGTGCTTAGTCCTCTCATGAAATACCGGATTTGACGCGATATGAAGGGCCGCTTTGTTATCACACACAAGTTCCATTTGACTGATTTCTCTAAATTTTAGTTCTTTGAGCAACTGCTTAATCCAAACTAGCTCACAAGTTGCTACAACCATTGCTCGATATTCTGATTCAACACTAGATCGAGCAACGACACTCTGATTCTTACTCTTCTAGGACACCAAATTACCTCTTATTAACACACAATATTCGGATGTAGAACGTCTATTAGAGGGTGATCCTGCATAATCAACGTATGTATATCCAACGATCTGCTCATGGCTTCGATCTTCGAAAAGCAGTCCTTTATCTAGAGCTGACTTAATATATCGCAAAATGCGGACAATTGCATCCCAATGACTATCACAGGGAGAATCCATAAATTGACTTGCAACACTCACAGGAAATGAAATGTCAGGTCTAGTCACTGTGAGATAAGTCAACTTACCAACCATCCGCCTATATCTTTCATGATCATTGAGTGGCTCCCCTTTACCTGGCAGGAGTTTAACATTCGGATCCATAGGAGTGTCAATAGGTCTACATCCCATCATTCCTGTCTCCTCAAGAATGTTTAGGCATACTTGCGTTGCGAAATAACAATACTTGGCGTGGATTGGGCAACCTCAATACCTAGAAAATACTTCAGTCTGTCGAGATCTTTAGTCTAGAAATGTTGAAAAAGATGTTACTTTAAACTAGTGATACCATCTTGATCATTGCCAGTTATAACGATATCAACATAAACCACCAAATAAATACTCAAATCTGGAGTAGAATGTCGATAAAACACAAAATGATCTGCTTCATTGTGAGTCATGCCAAACTTCTGAATTACTTTGCTGAATTTAGTATTACGAGTGGACCGTTTACCTTTTCGAAGTGCAATTGGCTGATTAGTAGAAGACAAGTCCGTAGTAGGTGCAGGGTTCAACGCAGGACATGAATCATCTGGACCTGATGTTGGGTCTGATGCTGGACGCGGTCGTCGATGATAAGTCAGAAGTGGTGGCTCTTTGACTGGAGATGTAGAAGTAACTGTAGATTTCTCAAAGGTCGATGTAGGTAAAACTTGAGGTATAGGTAAGACCTCAAAGATATCAGGATGATTAGAAGGAGACCTAAAGTAAGGTTGAGACTCAAAAAATGTGACATCGACAGGCATAAAATATCTACGGAGATCAGGTGAGAAGCAACGATACCCCTTTTGAACATGAGAATAATTAAGAAAGACACATCTGAAAGAGCGAAGAGCTAATTTATTTGTCCTTGGAGCTAGGTTATGCACAAAATATGTGTTCCCAAAAACACGAAGGGGAAGAGAGTATAGATGTGACTGAGGATATATTATGGAATATGAAATTTCATTCTGAATAAAAGAAGAAGGCATTCAATTAATTAAATGGCAAGACGTGAGGACTGCATCGCCCCAAAACGCAGTTGAACATGAGATTCAATGAGAAGAGTGCGAGCAATCTCAATGAGATGCCTATTCTTCCTTTTTGCTACCCTGCGGAGGGGTGTAGGGACAAAATGTTTGATGAATAATTCCTTGGTGAGTCATAAACTGCTGAAATTGAAAGGATTTGTATTCTAAGGCATCATGACTACGAAAAGTACGAATAGAAACACCAAATTGATTTTGTATTTCAGCACAAAAACTTTTGAATATAGAGAATAACTCAGAACGATCTTTCATTAAGAATAACCAAGTACATGTGAAAAAATCATCAATGAAACTAACAAAATAACGAAATCCTAAAGGTGGAACTGACTCTACTAGGACCCAAGTATTAGAATGAACTAGTGAAAAAATTGACTCTGCACGACTCTCAGCACTATGTGGAAAGGTAGCGCGAGTGTGTTTCCTAAGTTGACACGACTCACAATCTAATTTAGACAGACTAGACAAACTAGACACCATCTTTTGTAGCTTGAACAAACTCGGATGTCCCAATCGTTATGGATTAAGTCTGGAGGATCTGTAACGTAGCATACTGTGGAGGCATTAGGATAAGTAAGCTAGTAGAGGCCTTGTGATTCATATCCTGCACCAATCACCTGTCTCGTACCGTAGTCCTGCATAACAAAAGAATCATCAAAAAATATTTTGGCACAATTTAGGGCACGTGTCAAACGACTGACAAATGCAAGATTAAAAAGACAACCAAGGACATAAAGAACAGAGTTTAGAGTGACAGAAGATAGTGGATTAGCTTGTCCAACTTTTTTGGTTTTGTTTGGATCCCATTGGCTAAAGTAACCGGAGGAAGAGATTGTAAATAAATAATATTTGACAAAAGTGATTTGTTACCAGAAATATGACCAGAAACGCATGAGTCAACGACCCACGATGGATGGATACTAGATTGTGAAACACAAGCGAAATAATTATTAGCAACTGAAGTATTAGGCTGAGAATCTGTGGCTGCTTGTTGAGATGTCTGCTTACTTGCTTGATACCGAAGGTACTCATTATATTCTCCTTAGCCTTGGATTTTCTGTAGTGTTAGTCTGAGCAACATGAGCATTGTTGGGTGGTTGACTATGCAGAACACGACATACGTCGAAGTATGTCCAAACTTATGACAATGACTACACTGAACATCATTGGGTAGTGGACCATGTAGAGCACGACATACGTTGCGAGTGTGTCCAAACTTATGACAATAACTACACTTAGTTCGAGATTTCTCAAAACGCCTCCTCGTCGTCGATTATCCATAGACTGAGATGTTTGATTCTCTATGGTTTGAGAGGCGAGAACAGAGGAGTCAACAGTTGGTGATGAAACCACTGTGTGATTAGGAGGCGTAGCAAGACGAAGCAAACGAGAAAATAGTTCATCAATTGTAGGAATCGTAAGACTCGCCAAAATCTAATCACGCACTGAATTAAGGTCAGTAGGAAGTCCAGTAAGTGTAAGAACTAAAAACAACATCTGTCTTTGTCTTTGCTCTTGTTGTTTTTCAATGTTCGTAGTGACTGACATCAACTGCTCAAATTTCTCTATGACTGCCTGAACCTGTCCCAAGTAAGTAGACATATCTGATTCCTATTTCTTTAAGTTGGTCATCCGAGATATCACATCATAAAATTGAGATATGTCATTAGTGTATAAAGCGCGAGCTTTATTCCAAACTGAGTAATATGTCTGGAAGCAATGAAACAAGGGCATCAACTTGGAATCAATAGATCACCACATGAGACTACATAATTGAGTGTCAACCTTCACCCACTGTGCTTTGGCCTTTTTTGTCTCACTAGCCTCTGCTTTTTCATTAACCACAATAGTCTTTTACGTTAAGTGATCTTGAACACCTTGACCCTTGCACCACAACTCAACTGAGGAAGCCCAAGCTAAATAATTTGAACTTCCGATTAACGGTTCTGAAGTAATCATCGGGCTTGAAGTTCCGATTCCCGCAATTTTGGAGCTAAAAATTTCAGATCCGAAAGACATCTTGTGAAATTTGAAATTTGTAGC
This sequence comes from Anisodus tanguticus, assembly GCA_034509755.1. Taxonomy (NCBI): domain Eukaryota; kingdom Viridiplantae; phylum Streptophyta; class Magnoliopsida; order Solanales; family Solanaceae; genus Anisodus; species Anisodus tanguticus. The sequence goes on along the minus strand of CM067554.1, from coordinate 18,406,512 downwards.
CTAAAATCTCGAAAAAATAAATTGGCTGGAATTTGGAAAAATTAATTTCGCAAATAGATCTGTACCGGATAAGAGTAGATCTGATCGCCGGACCTAATTCCTCAAGTAAGCTTCCTGACAGTCTGTCTAAGGTAAGGGGGGAAGACCTCATTTCGTCATTCTTATTATCTATTCGTCTTAGCCCTGCTTCGGCGATTCAATCCGACATTTCATTTCCCCCCTTCATCATTTGATTTTTCGCATCTAAGAGCCGATCTTGCAAAAGGAGTACAATGCGATAACAAGCGATTTGTGATCAATAAAAAGTACCACCGGATTCTGTACCCATCAGTCTTGGATCCTCACCTTAGACAGTTTCATTTGGTTATGTTTGGTCACAGACATGAGCTTGAAAAATGTGATGAATCATGCTCTTCAGATGTCCTAATCTTTTGTATAAATGATTGTTTGATGATCTCGTTATAGGTGAAGAAGTTGGGGCTTTATGCTGCCAGTGTTGCTGTTAATGAAGCTTCAACACTGTTGTCAAAACTTGCGTAAGTTTTGTGTTACTTGATCATGTTCTTCATGGCTTTCCCATGTCTCTGTGAAAAGAGAAGAAAACACCAGTGTGATCGATTACTGAACTATGACAAATATCTGGGCTTAACTAGGTTTGTGTATTTACGAGGTTTTCATGAAAGAAAGATGTCATCCAGATTTATCTTTCAAAAATTTCCTCAAGATGGAAGATAAAAATGCAAACTTGATTTTCTTGTGATCGTTATGAGTCTAAGAGATACTCTCTGTAAAGGTCGCCAAGACGCCAAGGGGATCACCTAGTGGTTGAGGCATAGAAACAACAACCTGGAGATCCCAGAGTTGAATGAATGTCAGCTACATCACTAGGTGTGAAGCTCATCTGCTCCAGCCTCTGTATTACCTTGGCAATATGTGCTTGTCGGCTGGACAGGCTGCCTGGTGTATTGGCTGAGGTGCACGCAAGCTGGCCCCCACCACCAGTATTTGCTTAAAAAAAGAAGAAAGAAAATAATACTATCCGTAAAAGGTCAAAAATATAAACTGTCAACTCTTTCTTGAATGTCAGGTGTAATTGCACTGCCAAAAGACAGGATGTCAGTTTATTCTTCTACTTACCATTTCAAAAAAAGATGTTTGTTTATTCTGATTTCTTGGACAAATCTATTTGCTGAAAATGATGCATATTTTAAGAAGAAATGAACTACACTAGAGAAGTAGGGTAGTGCAGATAAAAGTTGTAACAAATTTTGTCCGGATTCTTCCCAGAAGTTTGGCTCCTTTTTCTTCCCAATTTCAGTCCAATGCTTTACATTCCTCAACTGTTTTTGACAAACTGGATTAGAAATTAATCAGTCAGTACTTAGACAGCTGAACTAGTTTAGGTGAAATTAGATGTTCACACTATAAGCCACAAGAATTTCCTGAATGATAGTGATAATGATGCAGAACTTTCAGTTGGAGCTCCAGGCGGTCACCTTAAAGTTCTGCATCATTATCACTATCATTCAGGAGATGCTTGTCTAGGCCTCTAGGGCGATAGGAATGTCAATAGACAAAGTTTAAAGTTCACAAAAGGGTGAACATAAATATCTAATCAATAAGTCGGCCAGAGGTTGGCCGATTGACCTACCATCGTGTTATTGCTTCTGACATATTATGATTTTGCCCCAAATATCAGTAAAGTGGTAGTTTTTCTTTGACATAGGCCAACCCTTAAGAGATTTTGCCCTTCTCGGAACTGGTGTGTCTCTTCAGCTACTGCCTCTTTGTCCAAAGAAAAGACGTCACTAGAGACTGATGTACACAATTGAAGAATCCCCCGCCCCTGCATTTCTGTTGCATAATATCTTGTGGTTGAGTGGTTGATCTGAGGCATATTGGAATTTGACTCTTTGATATTCATACTCCTGGAATGAGCAACTTTGTTTTTCATTTTGGCAGTGCTCCTCAATCTTGTGATGAATTGCAACAGCAAGAAAAAGCTGCCGAAACGGGGAGCTCCATTGCAGAAGGCCTGGATGGGATCCATCAACTGTAATAACCAAGAATGAAGGCGGCTCTTGTTAAATATGAGGATTTTCATGTTTTAGAGAATATTCTATTTGATTCCAATCTTTTGGTTGCATTGTGAGGCATTTCTGTTTTTATAAATTTTCGTCTCTGTAAATAAAAACCGTCAAGGCATATTTTAGATGTCTTTATAGCTCATTGAAAGCTTGTAATGGACTCACTTTCACAGTAAATGCAAGAGTAGAAAGAGTATCTCATTGATGTTCAATCCAAGTTCAAATATAATTATTCTCAAGGAAATATTACAAAATTCTACTTTATTTGTGGAGGGGAAGACGAGAATCAAGAGGAGATGATATAACTGTTCCAACTCCCAAGGGGTGTGGTGGGAACAGATAGGTCCCTCCACTCTTCACAAGAGATGTTTGAGTTCGAGACTTTGAAAATGAAGAAACTCTAGTGGTTACTGCTTCCCCTCTTTGGGATCTTAGAAATTTTGAGTTCGAACCTTGGAAATGAAGAACTTTGGTGGTTACTGCTTTCCCCTCTTGGGGGTTCTATTCAGTGAGATTTCAAATTATTCAAGCCATTGAGTTTTTAATACTGAATGCATAAAGTGATTTGTGGGTATTGCACAGGAGCGGGGGATTTATTCTGTGTGCACTCGAAGGGTAGAAACTGCGGGTTTCCTCGTCATAAAAAAGTACTAAATGCGTAAAGCAAAAGAAAAAAAGAAAGATAAAATTTCCAGCTCAATGAGCCGGAGTGAGCTGAGTGTACTACTTTGTTAACCATCCCTTTAAACACTTCACGAACATCTGTTAAATCTCTAGCATATATTTATGAATAATAGAGTGATAAAGATTCTTTTTATCAATGATATTCTTTCATAAAGGAGGTAAATATATAATAAATAGAGTCACATTTTAAGTTATAATTAGGCTACTAATAACCACTAATAGGATATAATTAGGCTAATTATATGTCATCTAATCTATCTACTTAAATGTTAATTTACCTACCATTTACCTTCTAAAATCAATTATAATAATTACTAATTACAATTAATTATTAATTATTCTATCAATCATGACAGAGCTGTATGTTTTCCCTTTCAGTAAAACAGATTTCCGTTCACTAAGTTATCGACTTAAAACTTATTTGCTATACGTGGGTTTTTAATTCATTAAAGCAGAGTACATGGCAAATATAATTTAAGTGAAAAATGTGAGGTAAAACTGCGTACAATAGAGCCTTGTGATTCGGTCCTTCCTTGGATCCGGCATGCACCAGGCTGCCCTTTAAATTTGTAGAGCTTAATTTCAAATATTGTCGAATTTTTCCAACGTGGGTGAAAATTATAAAAGCTATTATTCAGATTCTAACATAGACAAACAATTTCTTTAACTCTCCAGATGTTTTGATTGATAGAATTATTTAATATTCTTATTCATCAAAAATAGCGTATACTCTAAGAAATAATTGAGATTTAAGCAAAGTTAATTCGAACATCATAATTATAAAAAATTCTCACAATCTCGACACACTTTGATAAAGAGGTAAAGTTGATTTCTCAAATGATTATTTAATGTTTTTATTCATCGGAAATAGCGTATACAATAACTCTCAGTTGATGGTCCGTTGAGTGACTTATCTTTTGATGGCAAGAGGTAGAATCTGAATAAAGGTTAGGAATTTAGTACAATAAAGATGCACTTACCTACCTTCCATCCCTCCAACACAACAACTCAAACAAGAAACGAGGAAAGAATGACAAAGAATCAAGAGAGTCAGTACGACATCGTTCCTTACTTCATGTAGATTGATATTCCCCAAAGTAACTTTCATTTCTTTCCCAGCTTTCACTCTTTGGGATATTAAATAGTACTTCTCTACTGCTCTAGAAAATCCTCATTCCTCCTTCACTCCCTTCTGTAATCCCAAAATCTTCAAACTAAAAAAAAAATCTTAATTTTGGTTCTTGTTTGTCTGATGGGTCATCTCCCAAACCCCACAAAAGTCTCCTCTCTTCCGACAAACCTCCAATCTTGAAATTATAATCATCCATATCTTCTTCACACATTTAAAGACACAATCTTTCCTTAAAGAATTTCACTTTTCTTGTTTTCCCTTATTGTGGGTGTTAAATTTACAGTGAAGTAAACCGATATGGCAGCTGCACTTAGATCGAAATCATCGAAACAAACAGCCTCTATGGCTATTACCCACTTCAGATACTCTATCATCAATGATTTTCACACTGGTCATTTGCCCAATTTCCATTTATGTGCTAGAACCAAATGGGACAATAATTCTTCTTGGTTCAAGCCTGTATCATTTCGTGGTGAATATGTTGACAGATGTTATGATAATTTCAAGAATTCAGGGAATTCAAATAGGAAGAATAAAGAGAAACTTAGTATGTCCAGTAACTATGGGGACCCTCCTGAGATTTGGCAACCACCTGGTGAGGGAATTGTGGTTCGTCCTGGTGTGAAATTTGTTCAGGTGGGTGAAGGGGAAGGTCCCAGGTCGGGTTCTGGAGGTGGGTTTGGTTCCGGGTCGAAAGATGGGTCTTGGGGTGGATCCAATTTGGGTACCCAGTTTCTCACCCCTAAGCAACTGTGTAAAGGACTTGATAAGTTTGTAATTGGGCAAGAGAGAGCTAAAAAGGTGATCTTTTTCGAGTTTTCTCTTTGAATCATAGATAAAGATAGTCAAGTTCGTGGTTTTTATGTTTGCTTTGTTGATTGCAATGTTAAAAAACTCATTTTGTGTCCAAGGGTGCTTGGGATTTAGTTAAAGAGACTATTTTTGAGCTGCTAGAGTGACTTTCTTTATCAATTTGTGATTGCAGGTTCTGTCTGTAGCTGTATATAATCATTACAAGAGAATATATAATGACTCTTCACATAAGTGGTTAGTTTTGAACACTGCATAATTTCCATGCTCTTTTCGTCGTACCCCCTTTCTTGTTACTTTATGTTCTTCCCTCTGGCATGTGACTTGTGACATGCCAAGATGTAGCTATGAGGATCGTTGGAACTCAGAGATGGAAATGCCTGATGCAGGCATTTGCCGCCTTTTCTACTCTTCTAATGCTATTGTTTAAATGTGGTACCTAGGCCTGCAGGAAATGACAGTAGTGAAAAAGCAGATGGAGCGGAAAATGAGTCTGTGGAGCTTGAGAAGAGTAACATCCTTTTAATGGGGCCAACAGGTTCAGGTAATCTTTATAATGGTCCATTGTGCTCCTTGAGGTCTAACATTTGGTTAAGAAAAACATTGTAGATTAACATGCTTTTCGCGTATTGGAACTTTAAATTCATCAGCTGAGAGAAATGTTTTCCCTTTCCTGTGCTTTCTTCTCTTTTCTTAATTATGAATTTTTTTCTGAAGATGCTGAGAATTGCTAGTTACTTGGTAATAGTGGTGATATGATGGACTCAAGCTAATGCTCATTGTTGCTTCATTATGCAAACACCTAAATATGTGCCGCTGATAACTAAATGACTTCAGATTTAGCTTCATCAAAAAAACATTACTTCAGATTTAGTTATGCACATTAAGTCTGACGATGAGGAGTCCACATAAATTTTGCTCTTTTTTCTGGATAAGGTAGGGTAAAGTCCACATAAAGGCTTTAAGACTACAACAACAACAACATACCCAGTGAAATCCCACAACGTGGGGTATGGGGGTCTGGGGAGGGTAGAGTGTATGCAGACCTTACCTCTACCTTGGTAGGTAGAGTGGTTGTTTCCGGGAGACCTTCGGCTCAAGACAAAGCATAATCACAAGCAAAGCAAAGCAAAGCAAAGCAAGAGAAACGATTAGACCCAGACAAGAAATTAAAACAGTAAGAACATGCTGATAATAAAATCGAATACGCCATGGTAGCGCATTCTGACAAAAGGAAGTAGTAGCTAACGCAGATAAATAAGATAAACAAAGTACACTAAAGAACACATAGCAGCAGAAATCAAATTACAGGGGACTATAAAGCAATACTGCGCCTATAAGTGTGATATGCTAATCGGGCCTACAGTAATAACACTACAACTATCATTTTGTAAGCGTAAGTAAGACTACGCTCGACTACCTACTACCCTTCTATCTTAATCTGTGTCCTCCACATCCCCTATCTAAGGTCATGTCATCAGTAAGTTGCACCTGCGCCATATCCCGTCTAATCACCTCTCCCCAATACTTCTTCGGCCTATCTCTACCCTCCTGAACCCGTCCATAGCCAACCTCTCACACCTCCTTACTGGGGCATTAAGACTAATGATAAAGAAATTTGAATACATCGTTCTCCTTTATTTATTTTTATCCTTTTAGCCCATCAACTTATCTTGGCTGCCTTTCTCTTAGCAAGGTGGAGGAGTGAATTTGTAGAGCTCTAATACTGTCAATTTGTCATCGTCATTGTTAAAAGTATAATCCTTGGTGGTTAAAATTATTACTTTTTCACTTTGAGTATTTGGTGTCATATCAAGGACAGGGAAGACCTTACTTGCTAAGACCTTGGCTCGATTGGTGAATGTTCCTTTTGTAATAGCAGATGCTACGACGCTAACTCAGGTATGTTGTTATCCTGACACCTTGGTAGAGATAGGAAACAGCTTTCAACTTAATAATCTTTCCACAGAATCAGTCTTATTCTAAATCTTGTTCCCTTCCATGTAAATATTCAATATTTTAATACATAATTTCCCCATTGTATATTTGTTACTCTTGCACATATATTGTGTTAAATTGTTTGAACATTGGAGATCCCATAAGTATGGGGAACCATCTGCAAATAGTCTGTTGAGGCCGGGTTTAGGCCATGTAACTATGGAACTTCATGAGTCTACCTTTCAGAGGGTTATTACTACGAGCCTGAAGACAAAAATAGATAGGATGTTCTTCATTTTATCATTCCAAGACTATTGACACCTAAGCATGTGTATAGATCGATGGTACTTGATATCTGAACTTTAGGCCATCATGAAATGAGACGCCTCTGTTAATTTAAGTCTATCTTGAGATTGAATAACTAGAATTTCCTAGTGGCTAAGTTAATTTAGTCTGAGCATGTTTACTATTCCTCGCTTACCCTGTTTCCAGAGCTTAATTGTTGAGGTCTTTCATAGAAGTAGAGTAGCAGAAACCGCGTGATGTTCTGAGAAGTCCATTCAATGATAATACTTTGGTCTGCAGGCAGGATATGTTGGGGAAGATGTGGAATCTATTCTATATAAGCTCCTCACTGTAAGTACTAAACCTGTTGAGTCTCTAATCTTTATGTATTGTTCTATTCCTATTTCTTGTTTTCCTAACTTTGTCTTGAGTATCTTAGGGAAAGTAAAATTAAAATTGTATGTGCTACCCTATCAACCCTGCCAACTTATGTGTATGTTTTAAGTCTAGCTTTTGGGAATTGGGATGTAATGCAGACTACTGTTTATCTGATGATTTTGCATAATGTGACAGATGAAGCCTCTGAATATAAGAACATGTTCTAGTTTATTTCCTATTTTACTGGGGAGCTAAAAACGATCTATTAATTTTTTCGAACTTTGTGTAACAAAAGTCATAGTACAAGGAGTACATGTATGATATTTTGTCCCTTAGCAATCAGGTGGCTAAAAGTCTATAACAACCAACTGCAACCTTTTTCCTTTCTGTTTCTACTGTATTTTCTGTTTTATGTGTCTTATTACTTGCATATCATACAATATTGTCACATTTTCTCCAGAAATCACTGCAATATCTAACTAAGCGAACTTACAAATGGAGGAAAGGAAAGTGGTTACTACTTGTGAAATGCTCTCACTTCTTAATCGGAACTCAAGACTGTTGTACATCCTTTCCAGTGATTTCTAGCCTTGCTATGAGTTATCAATTAGTTACTCTGGTCTGATATTATTTCAGGTTGCTGACTATAATGTAGCAGCTGCTCAGCAAGGCATAGTGTATATTGATGAAGTTGACAAGATCACAAAAAAGGTTAATGTTGACTTATTGAGTTTTTTTTTCCACATTAAACTTCACTGACGACTTCTCATGTGTCAGTTTAGCTGATTTCTCTTATACTGATATTTCCAGGCTGAAAGCCTCAACATTAGTAGAGATGTTTCAGGAGAGGGCGTCCAGCAGGCATTGTTGAAGATGCTTGAAGGAACAGTAAGTGTATAGCTTATTTTTTGCTTGTTAATGGTGAATTAATAGCCGCGATCTGTTACCAAATGAGGATATTATTTAACGTTGCAAATGTAGAAGCAACTTTGACTGTTAACGGCCCATTAACATTACATCTAGACAATAGCTTTTGTATATGACAATAACCAGGTTGTTATAGAAGGATCACTTGAGAGTTGGAGGCTTACTGTTGGTTGCTTTATCTTACCAAACTATGTTAGCTGCATTCTTTTAGATTCCACTGACTGGCTGAATGTGGCTCATCAACTCTGAAATAACTTTTATCTTGCTGGTGGTGTTGATACATGTTTCATGTCTTTTTTTGGTTTCCCGCAACAGTCTGCATGTGCTAACTGCGAGTACATTTTCCCTTTTTGCTAGTTTTATTCCAGAAGTGGTGGTTTTCTCTTGTAATATTCTTTCGTCTTTCTTCTCTATTCTGAAGATATTTAGTAAAATTACTTGAATATTGTGTGTCCAATGCATTTATAAAAGAAAGGAGTGGTTTCTTTTTTTTTTTCTCCTTCCTATTTTCACAATTCTATTATTATGTATCCTTATTCAAATGGCCTCTGGATGTGCCAAACAATTGTTGTGATCAAAGAATGGCCTGGCTATTTTAATGAGTAGACTTGCTATAACGAATCATTCTTTGATCTATAGTTCAGTGGTAATGTTTGGAAAAAAATGAATGGTTACATCATTTGTTTGTTACTATAATTAGCTTTCTGTTACTTATCCCCAAAAAATATAAAAAATAATGAGCTTTCTGTGCAGATTGTCAATGTGCCGGAGAAGGGAGCTCGGAAGCACCCTAGAGGGGATAATATTCAGGTAGGATGGTTATACAAGCATTTTATTTTGGGATTAAGATATTTATTCCTCAATCAAGAAGAATTTGGGGTGTCCTGGAAGCAAAAATGTTAATTTCTTGGTTCTGTAGTCTTAGCAGTTAACATGGATATCTTCAAATGGATAAAGATTGTACCCAGTAAGATAATTTGATGTGCGTATGAGCTTGGCTTTAGGATGAATTACTTTACCTTCATATTATTTACTGATTTCACAACTTAGATATTGTACTGTTTCATTTAGCCTTCTGTTAGTGGGTGGATGATAGTTGTTCTGGAAGAACAAGTTAAGAGAGCTTTGACTATTCTTTTGTCCAAGTTTATTTTTACAGTTATTTGTTAACTCTTTGCGCTTTTCATATCGTTGGACGGTCCTTTTTCTTTTGGCATGCTAGGTTTTACTGTTGATTTGATGTTTCAGATATATCTTTGAACAAAAAGTTTCTCGTAGCCTAATTGTTTATGTCGTTACAGATTGATACCAAAGATATTCTCTTTATATGCGGTGGTGCCTTCATTGACTTGGAGAAAACAATCTCAGAGAGGTCTTACTACTTTTGCATCATAGCTTATCTCTTTCCTTTAGTCTGATATTAACCTCATTCCTGATATACTTGTTGATGTTTTCAGGCGCCAAGATTCTTCTATAGGGTTTGGTGCACCAGTTCGCACAAACATGAGGACTGGTGGTGTTACAAGTGCTGCGGTGACGTCATCTTTATTGGAGACAGTAAGTTCTTCTGAAACCTTGCAGCTTAGCAAACCTTCCACACTACATATACTAAGAGTATTTTTAGCTTGATTGTGGTTGTATTTTGCATGATTGTAAATGTAGCTCCAGATTATCTGCATTGAGGAACTGATGTCTTTGGATTGCTGTGCTTATTGGTGAATAAAATTGGTTACATGTTCATCAGATGAAGTAAACGTATGCTACAAGATGAACTGAGATAGTAATTTACTGATGTGCCTTGATGTGAAACTGTGTTATTACTATTAGTTGTCATTGTTATTCTGCATATCTAACACATTTTTTTGGAAATTTGGTCTTTTCCCTGCATTGTAGTTTGAGCAGAAGCAGAGTTGTATGTGTTTGTGTTTCATTTACTTACTCTGGCCCAAAATGGTTGACCTTTTCTACTCATGTCAGCTATATGAAGTGATATTTCACTGATATATTTAAATTTATTCTTTTGTCACTTCTAAAAAAAATGTATTCTTTTGTCACTTTGATGTGGAAAAAGTTCTGGCCTGTATAGCACTTCATGTAGTTTCTAAATATTTAAGTTCTGTTTTTTGAAATATGGATAATTCTATGACCGATTTAGCTCTTTATCTACTTATTTTATTTATGGGTATGGTTTTGAAGTATTTACTAATCATGGTACATAATTCTCCTGTTATGCAGGTTGAAAGTAGTGATCTAATATCATATGGTCTGATACCTGAGTTTGTCGGGCGATTCCCCATCCTTGTTAGTCTGTCAGCTTTAACTGAGGATCAACTTGTGCAGGTAATGACTAATGTTTTCCATAATTTGGTTCTTTAGCACTAATTGCCTTGTGCACATTATTATGATTTGTATGGAAAGCTGGGTCTTCCTTTGCTTGAAAATAGGTGGAAATTATTGTACATTAATAAGCCATTGGGTTTAGTCTTTCTCGATCCTTCCAAAATATAAGATTATATGCCAAATTTAGATAGATTTTTCTCTTCTCACTGTTTTGGTTCTTTGCAGGTTCTAACTGAGCCAAAAAATGCGCTAGGGAAGCAGTACAAAAAGATGTTCCAAATGAATGGGGTGAGTGTTTGGCTCTCTTAAGAACTCTTTTTGGCAAGGAGCAGATTGGAGCTTTTCTAGGTTTCCTTCAATTTTATCAGAATGTTACATCTCTCATACTTGAAGACCTCTTTCTCAGGTAAAACTGCATTTCGTTGAAGATGCATTAAGATTGATAGCTAGGAAAGCAATATCTAAAAACACTGGTGCTCGTGGATTGCGATCCATATTGGAGAACATTTTGATGGATGCTATGTATGAGGTATGTAATACGCCTTTCCTTTTCTCGTTGACCTACAACGTCTAGTGAGGACTGTTCAGAAGATATGTTTCTAGTTGTTATGCTGACATGGAAATGTGAATTACAGTTAATTATGCAAAGCACACTGCTTGAGATTATGGTATTCAAATATGGATTTGTTTTACTGTGTTCTTTTTTGGCCAGGGATAATCTGTTGAACATAATGTTTAAAAGAAAATTTATCAAGCCAGGATGCTTATCTCAATTTCTGAACACCTCTATAGTTGAGCTTAGAGCATGCAGGTTGAACTCTGTGTGCATTTTCAATATTATAAAGTGTGTACTGAGTTAATGGAAAATATTTGTTGGTTTTCACCCGGTATATTATGAAAGCTTTAACTGAATTTTTTTTAACTGATAAACAGAAACAATTAATGAAAATTTGGAGGGAACCATCTAAACAAAACATAAAAATAGATAGCCTGGAGAGGAACATTCTAAATAAACTGTAGCATGTTGCCTGACTCCCTCAATAATGCTTTTGTCCTTTATTAGTTCTTTTTGTCGTTCTTTCCGCTAGTATATTTCTGATTTGTATGTCTTGCAGATTCCTGATGTCAGAACAGGTGATGATGTAATAGATGCCGTTGTAGTTGATGAGGAGTCCGTAGGAACTGAGACGCGAGGATGTGGGGGTAAAATCCTTTATGGTAACGGTGCATTAGGCCGCTACTTTTCACAGAATAGATCAAAGGATTCGGAGGTAAAGTTTAACCTGGCATGATCTAGTATTTCATGTTTTATTGCAAATACAGTGTCAAATTATAATATCTAACGTTTTCATGTTACACTAATACAGACAAACATGGAGGGGTCTGATGGAGACCAGGAGGCGGAACAAGAGCTTCCTTCCATTGTTGCGTTGTAAATGTTCTGTGAGGTGTATTTCTGGTCTCACTTGTGTACAGTAATCTAAATTCAAAATAAACAATGTTATTTAATAAGCTCAATGTGCTTTCTACTGCATTTTGTTGTGTTTTACTGTTCTCTTGCTATTTATTCTTAGATCTACTCTAGCTATAATTCTGGGTTATTGATTAAAAATAATAATAATTCTGTTGTTAGAAAGAACCACCGGTCTCAACTTTCCTTCTGGCTATTATCAGGTTTTTGTGTTCTAGTCATGCTTTAGAAATGGTTAGGACTGAGAAACTCTTCTGATTCTTTTTTTGTTGTTATTCCTTATATATCATAGCGTTTGGAACATTGTTTCTCACTGGCCACTAATTGGTCGTCTTTGAAAAATAACCACTTTCCTGGAGTTTCAAATTCCACAAGTTTGAAACTCTATGTTATTATCACGGACGTTCCTTTGTGTGTTTTGAAACTTCGGGACAATGACTATTTTCAATTACAGGGGCTGAGAAGTGGCTTCTTGTAAATTTTAATGTATTTTTCTTGGGTATGGTATTTGGTCCTTATGTAGTAGAGACGTTACTGCTCTATGGGCTTTAACAGTCCCATTAGCTATCACGCGGAGGAGAAAATTTGGTGGGGCACCAAGGAATCGTCTAGCGGTAAATAAAGCAGGTGAATCATGGGAGATCAAATTTTGAGGAACTTGTTTTTCTAGAGAAAATGTTTTCCAAAAATTTTGGCCAACCAGACAAGGGAAAATTGGAAAACATTATTCAGAAAATGTTTTCCTCCATACCAAGCACACCCTTGGTGGGGGGACCTTTGTTTGGACAGAGTGATGAGGTGTATAAAATGATATGTTTGTTACATTCTGGCATTTGTTTGAACCATAAGTATTGAAAGTCGGCACGCAAAGGCGAGAGAGGCATAGTCCAGAAAGTAAAAGGTGTAAGCGATTGCATCATTTGAGTGAGCATTGTTGAACAACCTCGTGCACTAATTATTGTTTCTTTTCTGTTCCTTTTGTGCCAGTAACTTAGACGTTTCTTCGTCCAAATGCCTCATCACCCAAAATGACCTTTTTAGATAGAATTTTGTAGAATATCCGGAAAAAATGTTAGCTTGTGAGTCGGATAAATTGTTTGTTGTCGATTAAGTAGTTACTATTTCAATTCTACTAGCGGAAAACTTGATATGTAGGTTAGGTGTACTCTATTGGTTTGAATCTTCTTGTAGATAAACACTTGGTATTTAAGTGGAGAGGAATAGAGAGACGAGCTTATTATTCACTGAGATTTGAATCGTGCGTGATTAGAGAATAAATTGACAGGGATAAGCTGAGACATAAGAAAATGAGTGAAAAAAATAAGTTAGTGCATTTCAAAGCTCTCTTTGTTTTTGCGTAACCAAAAAGGTGATGTCATTGTCTCAGGAGAAGTAACTAAATAATGAAATGACTAATTGACAAACAACACTAGCACTCACAGGCCACGACAATAGTATGATTCTAATTTCTACACATTCTATTTTTGGTTCCAAAGAACAAGCCAAATAATAATGGCCAAGATTGCAGGGAAAATGTGGCAAAAATACACATTCTGTTATAAATAATGTTCGTTTCCTGAAGGAAAATATTTATTTTGTCATTTCAACTCACTATCCACAGTACAGTTCAATTCTTATATATCATGCAACTCTTCTGTAAAGGATTTAACAACCCAGAGATTTTTACATTATCCAACAGTCCAACAAAGCTCACAACAACAACAACAATATAACAGTGGCGGAGCCATAACCCAGCAAGGGTGTCTTTTAAACACCCCTTCGCCGAAGAATCATATCGTGTAGACATATCAATTTTTATGTATTACAAATATATATTACATATTAAACACCCTTAACATAAATATATATATTACTTCCTCAAATTGGAACACCATTGACAAAAAATTTGGCAACGCCATATCCAATATAATCCCATCAGGTGGAGTCTGGGAAGGTAGAGTTCAATAAAGCTCACAGTAAAAACTAAATCTAATCTCAAATAATCATCGTATAATCAATATGCATACATTATATACTTATTATACATTTATTGTACACTTGTTATATATTGAGTATACATCAACGATTGGCTACACATCGTTACGAATAGGCGGGTGAAATTATTTCTAACCGATTGACTATCCCGTCCTTCCACTTTAATGTCGTGGTGCTACATTTACTTATAATTTCAGATCGTATTTGATATGAAATTGGTGAGAAATAGGAGATCCCTTTTCTCCATTTGTCCAATTCTACATCACGGCGTCACCTGCCTCCCATTTTCTTTATAAATTATTTGTTATTGTTTACATTTGTTGCTTAATCTGGATAATAATAACATTCGCTGTACCAAAGTATGACTTAATTCCTAATTAATCGTAAAAGCATGTATATCATATCCGTTTTTAAACCTGTTATAGTTTTTTAATGGATCTACCAGTAAACTTTCATAGTTAATGATAAAAAACTTAAATTGCAAGTCTACTCCGTAGGAAACGACTTCCACATTCCCACATCAATGTTTAAATAAGAAAATTTAGGTAATTTATCATTATTAAATGATAAAACTCAATAAAAATATATACTAATTATAATTAAAGATAAATTCTTGTAAAAGATACAAATCAAGATTTTATTTTATTATTGTCAAATTTTGGGTGTAAGTGATTATTTTCTGAGACCTTTTACTTTTATTTTTCTATCCAGTAGTTAAACAAAATAGAGATAATATATTGTCTCCGTCCTAATTTATGTGTCACTTTTTAAATTTCAAATATCAAATAAATTTCTCTTTGATCGTAATTTTTGTATGTATCTTCTAAATATTTTAAATTATTGATTATCATTAATTTATAATATTTCTTACATAACTTTCAAAAATATAAATTTTATATTTTAAAATTTTAAAAAATCATATTCAAATTAACATCAAAATTTGAAAATTAAATTTTTATATTTAAATTTAAAATGTGTCACATAAATTGATATAATAAGTTTTTAAGACCAAAAAGGAAAAACAATAAGCGCCAAATAGGCAAATAGCTGTATTGGGAATTTCATATGGCACATTAAACCCAAAAAAGATCACATCAAATAGGCAATAGGTTTCTGCAATAATCATTTCTATTGGACAAAAAAAAGCAAATATTCACTCCGTCTCAATTTAAGTGTGTTCGTTTGACTAGATATATAATTTAAGAAATAAAAAGAATTTTGAATCTTGTAATCATAAATTAAAGATGTAGTATATAATGTATTAAAATATTCTTTAATCTTGTGATTATAGACTTACTATTTGAATTATCAATTTATTAAATATGAAAAAAGATATTTTTTTGGGAAAAACTAAAAAAAAGAAAAGTAAGAATCTTAATGGGAAGGAGAGTAATTAAGAAAAATCACTGGCCGTCAAATAAAGGATCTAAGAACTATGTCAGGAATTTGAAGGTGATCCTCATTTCTCTACCAAAAAATAAACCTCTTTTTCAGGGAGAATAGAAAAGGCCTTGTTTGGTTTGGCCATCAGAATCCATTTGAAAAAAAAAAAAACCAATCTTTCCTTTTCCAATTTTTGTATGTGAATATTGGTGATATGCCATTTGTGACTGTGTAATTTATTGGGTGGAGAGAAAGATTGAATCTTTTTCTCTATTTGATAATTGGGTTGCAATGGAAATGGAGAGCATTGAGTGTGTATCGTCAACTGATGGCATTGAAGATGAAGAGATCCAGTTATCTCATCATCAATTTTCTTCTGCAAAAACTCATAGTAATATTATTCCTGCCGGGATTGCCCCTTCTAGTGTTCATGAATTGCTTGAATGCCCCGTTTGCACCAATTCTATGTATCCACCAATTCATCAGGTCTTCTCTTTTTTCTGACTTCTTCAAATTATTTCTCTTTTTTTATTGGTTTGAGTTTTTCTATTTTTCTTTTTGTTTTTCCCGATGTAAAGGTTGGTTTTTTATATTGTTGCTATTAATGTCTATTATCATTGTTGTCTTTGCATCTTTTCTTGAATCGGGTCTATCGGAACAGCCTATACCATCCCCAGACCCCAGTGGTATTATACTGGGTATGTTGTTGTTGATGTAAAGGTTGGGTTTTAGGTTTTTCATTTCTTGAATATTAATGCTTACTGTTTTATTGATGGACAATGATTCAAATGTGTTGGAAAGGGTATGTCAATCTTTGTGCTATTTTACTTCATAAAAAAAGAAAACTTTGTGCTATTTTAACCTTAAAGTTAAAGTTGATTGAGTTAGAATTTTCAAGTGCTCTTTTGACTCTTCAGTAATATTATGAAAACTTTAGATTGAGGTAAAAAGCATGATAGTTTTGGCTGTGGTATGCTGAGGATTATGAAAGTGTGCTTGGAGAATTTGATTAGTTTTTTATCAATTTCAGAACATTTGAACAATTGATAATCAAACTTGTCACAGGTTGAGTTCTTGAAAATGATTGCTGATTATTGGATATGCTGTATACTTTTGACTGTTTGCCAAATGATGGCAACTGAGTTTGACTGTTCTTCAATTAACTTAGTTGCTTAAATATTTTAATGAATATCAAGAGAGATGATTTGCTGCCTGTTGAACAAACATATTAGCCTTAAGAACAAATCTTCCATGAGATGGTTAGATGAGAAAGATTTAGTCAGCTCCTTGCACCAAAGGATGCGGCCTAACAGTCAATAAATTGGGTGAAAACCATGTGAGACCAATGTTCAAATTTCAGCCGAGACAAAAAAAGTTTGCTTGGTGATTTCCTCCCATTGGTAAGCCTTGGTGACAGAGTTATTTGATAGTTGTGCTAGTGGAGGTAGTAGGTACGCGGTGGAATAGTCTAGGTGTGCGTTAAGCAGGTCCAAACACCACCTTTGAGAGGGAAAAAAATAGTCTACCCCCTTTAGTGACTTCGTGTAGCAGCTCTGTGGTGAAGTTACACTGTTGTCACATCTTCCAGTTGTGTAAATTGGTTAGTGTTACCATTATCAAAAAATTGGTTAGTGTCATATTCTGCTTATTATTGCTCTTTGAAGCTCATTGTCTTTGATTGAGATTTGTGCAGCCTTTTGGGCTCTTACCAGCATTGTATAGGGCCAAACTAGTGTAATCTTGGAAGGTTGGATGAATTTGGTCCTACAGATGTTCGCATGTGGGATAGGATTGTCAGGGAAAAGAAATGAGGCTTCTGTCAGGAAGGCACTCAATCTATGGAAGACCACATAAACCCTGCTGCCCTCACCCCATTCATAGATAAATAAATATTTACATGAAATTCCTCCTTGCTGGGCTGAAAATGAGAGGCTTCGGAAGATGGAAAAGAAACTAAATGAAAAAGTTTGATGTGTTTGTACAACTGCAATATAAGAAGGTAAGTTATATTGCTTCGCTCTGTAGTCATATGTCCAAATTTTCTTGGATAAGTCATAAATGGTACTCTCGGTGAGAGTAATCAACTATTGCCGTCCAGGAAATATCGAATGCCACTAGGAACTCTGTAGGCTGAAATTAGAAATTCATCAGCATGTATAGGTAGCGGCTTTCTAGTTCACTTTTAGGAAGCATGTCAGTTGGTATGATCTTTGAGTATATTTCAGTTGACTTGATTTTTTATCATTACTTCAGGTGACTTGATTGACATT
The DNA here is from genome assembly GCA_034509755.1 of Anisodus tanguticus. Classification (NCBI taxonomy): domain Eukaryota; kingdom Viridiplantae; phylum Streptophyta; class Magnoliopsida; order Solanales; family Solanaceae; genus Anisodus; species Anisodus tanguticus. The sequence goes on along the minus strand of CM067554.1, from coordinate 18,388,812 downwards.
CGACATAGTTTAGTACCGTATCCCACTAGGAATTCTATAAGCAGAAATTGTAACTTCTCAGCAAATATAGGTGCTGTCTTTTTATTTCATTTATAGTAAGGCTGTTGGTTCAATCTGAGAGCATATTTCAGGCGACTTGATCGAAATTCACATTGGTTGTATCTTATAGAATAAAGGCATAAAGTTTGTTCCCTGTAGAGATCAAGCTGGAAACTTATCACTGACACTACTTTTGATGAGTTTAAACTTGTCACCGATACTTCGCCTACCAAAATTATTATCAATTATTAAAAGAAAGCTTTGCTGGCTAAATCTTATAGCAGCCTGCTTTCATACATCAGATAGAGCCGAAATGCATGTGCTTAGAGAATGTTGGGCTTGTATAACAACAACAACAACAACAACATATCCAGTGAAATCCCACAACATGAGGTCTCGGGAGGGTAGAGTGTACGTAGACCTTACCTCTACCTTGGTAGGTAGAGCGGTTGTTTCCGAGAGACCCTCGGCTCAAGACAGAGCATAGCAATAACAAAAGCAGTCAGATCCGGTAAAAATAAGCTAAACAAAGTACACTAAAGGATACATAACAACATAAATCAAATTACAAGAAACTATAAAGCAATACTGCACCTATTAGTAAGATAGGCTAAGCGGGCCTACAACAATAGTTCTACTCGACTACCTACTACCCTTCTAACCTAAATTGTGTCCTCCACAACCCCTATCTAAGGTCATGTCCTCAGTAAGTTTTATCTGCGTCATATCCCGTCTAATCACCTCTCCCCAATACTTTTTGGCCTACCTCTACCCCTCCTAAACCCGTCTCTAGCCAACCTCTCACACCTCCGCACTGGGGCATTTGTGTCTCTCCTCTGCACATGTCCAAACCATCTCAAACTCGCTTCCCGTATCTTATCCTCCACCGAGGCCACTCCCACTCTGTCCCGAATATCATCATTTCTAATCTTATCCCTCCTTGTATGCTCGGACATCCATTTCAGCATCCTTATCTCCGCAACTTTTATTTTTTGAATGTGCGAAGTCTTTACTGGCCAACACTCCGCCCATACAACATAGTCGGTCTAACCACCACCCTATAGAACTTGCTTTAAGTTTTGGTGACACATTTTTGTTGCATAATACTCCAGATGCGAGCCTCCATTTCATCCACCCTGCCCCAATACGATGTATGACATCGTCATCAATCTCTCCATCCCCTTGGATAATGGACCAAGGTATTTGAAGCTTCCTTTCTTCGGAATGACCTGAGTACCAAGCCTCACCTCCTCGCCTGTCTCCACCTCGCTCCCATTGCTGAACTTGCACTCCAAGTACTCTGTCTTGGCCCTACTCAACCTAAACTCTTTAGACTCCAGAGTCTGTCTCCACACCTCCAGCGTAACGTTCACTCCACTGCGAGTCTCATCAATTAGGACTATGTCGTCTGCGAATAACATACACCATGACACCTCCCCTTGGATTTGTCGCGTAAGTCCATCCATCACCAAGACAAATAAGAATGGACTAAGAGCTGATTCTTGGTGCAGCCCCATCATTACTGGGAAGTGCTCCGAGTCTCCTCCTATTGTCCCCCTAGTGTACGCCACAGGTACACCTATAGCCTCCAAACATCTCCATAGAACCTCCCTAAGTACTTTATCGTATGTCTTCTCGAGGTCGATGAAAACCATATGTAAGTCTCTCTTCCTCTCCCTATACTGTTCCACCAACCTCCTAATAAGATGAATGACTTTTGTGGTCGAACGCCCCGGCATGAATTCAAATTGGTTCTCAAAGATGGACACGTCTCTTCTCACTCCATCTCCACAACCCTTTCCCAAACTTTCATAGTGTGGCTCAGCAGCTTGATACCCCTATAGTTGTTGCAACTCTCACCTTTGTTCTTGTACAGAGGAATCATTGTACTCCACCTCCATTCTTCAGGCATTTTCGCCGTCCTAAAAATGACGTTAAACAATTCCGTCAGCCACTCCAAACCGGTCATGGCTGCGCTCTTCCAAAATTCAACTGGAATCTCATTAGGCCCGGTCGCTCGTCCCCTGCACATCCTACGAACATCACCCTTCACCTCCTCAACCTTAATGCTTCTACAATACCCAAAATTCAGGTACCTATCAGATTGCTCCAGATCCCCCAACTCAACGTCTCTATCTCTTTTTCGTTCAAGAGTTTATGGAAGTAAGACTGCCATCTCCGCCTTATATGTGCGTCCCCCACCAGTACTAATGAATATGTCTTCTCCTTTCCATAGAGCTTTCTCATTTATTAAATTTGTTTCTTCTGATTCTCCTTGCTGCAAATAATTATCTTTTAATTTATAGTTTGGTGCATAAACTGGGTGACCCATGACAAACGTCTATGCATCTGTTCATTTAGTCTTTATAAAATTAGAGTTCTTACAGTGGTGAAAGACTGAAAGTTTGTTTATTTTGCAGTGTCACAATGGACATACACTTTGTTCTACCTGCAAAACAAGGGTGCACAATCGGTGTCCTACATGTAGACAAGAGCTTGGTGATATACGGTGCTTAGCACTGGAGAAGGTTGCAGAGTCACTTGAATTGCCTTGCAAATATTTTTCTTTGGGATGTCCAGAAATATTCCCATATTACAGTAAGCTCAAGCACGAGGCACTGTGCAATTTTAGACCATACAATTGCCCATATGCTGGATCAGAGTGCTCAGTGACTGGTGACATCCCTTATTTGGTTGCACATTTAAGAGATGACCACAAAGTGGATATGCACACCGGATGCACATTCAACCATCGTTACGTTAAGTCAAATCCTCGAGAAGTAGAAAATGCCACATGGATGTTAACGGTAAGTCCAGCAACTTTTAAACTTTTGGAGTTCAATAATGATGGTGAGCATCATGTTTTATGTTTTTCATGATGTTTTCAGATTATGAAATTTCTAAGTATTCTATTCATTCACCCTAACCTCCAGGATGCTGACAAATATACATGTAAATATTCGGTGGATGAGTTATTAAAATGGCAAAACATGGACAACCAAATTATACTATGACACTTCAGGTTTTTGGATTACTCCGAAGTATCTTGTTCTCTCTTTCTGCAATATTTCCTCTCATGTTTTCTTTTATAGATATCTTGATCCTTTCCTAGAGGCTGTCTTAAGGAATGCATTGGACAGTACTTTATCATTCTTTGAAGGGCACATGTTTTTATTTATTGGATATTGTAATTCTGAAAACAACGAAAGAAGCAAAACAACCTTATGACGATCTTTAAATAAAATAAAAAATGGCCTTTATGATGTCAAAGGAGATGTATTGTGGCATTTTACTTTTAATATATTCAAACACAAGATAGGTAGGCTGAGTTTTGAGGCGTGACATGTCTAAATTTCTCTCTGACATCTTATGGTGGTCTGCATTCTGACTAATGCCATTTTCTACATCTTAAGACAGTGAAAGAATAAAATGCTCCACTCATATATATCTGTTGATGTATCCCAAGATCATTTTCGTTGACCAACCTCTCTTGCTCCTTTCACAGGTCTTCCATTGTTTTGGGCAGTATTTCTGTCTCCACTTTGAGGCCTTCCAGCTTGGTATGGCCCCTGTTTATATGGCCTTTCTACGATTTATGGGCGATGAGACTGAGGCACGCAATTACAGCTATAGCCTTGAAGTAGGAGGAAATGGTAGAAAGCTCATATGGGAGGGAACACCTAGAAGTGTTCGAGATAGCCATCGCAAGGTCAGGGACAGTCATGATGGTCTAATAATCCAACGTAACATGGCACTTTTCTTTTCTGGAGGGGATCGGAAGGAGCTGAAACTTCGAGTTATTGGAAGGATATGGAAAGAACAGCAAAATCCAGGAGTGTGCATACCAAATCCGTGTAGCTAATATTTCTCGGAGTGATTGTTTTTTTTTTCCTTTTTTTTTTACCTTACTTTTCCCCTCTCCTATTTTTTCCTGTGGATGTATGTGCGTGTGACAGTGGGTGTAAGAGAGACAGCAATATCTTTGCACCGTCGTAAATTCATGCTCTGCCCAGCTACATATCATTGTCCCTGAAGATCTAGTCTTATCAATTGTTAATAACCATCTTACAGTTCCTTGTGTTCTACATCTCGATTTTCCATAGTTCATGATATTAGAAAGAATCTCCATCAGGGCTGCATTATAGAATGATCATTCTATCTCCTGATGGCTGCGTTAGTAGAATGTACTAATAGTAAACGAAATGGTCAAATCCGCCAGAGCCCACTACAAGAAAGTTAAATCTAAGGTTGGTAGTTAGCCAAATAATTCAAAGATAAACCTAACGCATGATTCCTCCATGAAAAGAGGCCAACCCCAGAACTTATTTACAATACTGTGAGCTTGCGGATTGTTCACTTTATGGCACATGCTCTTCGCTTTAATACTGTCAAATCTATGTTCATTTAGGCACAACCAGATTTAATGTCAGACAACATTATTTAGTTCAGAGGAGTCTTAGCTATTGTCTTTACTTGGTCTCCAATTGTTTAGCAGATTGCTGTAAAGAGTATCTACTGTACGCCTAGATGGGAAGCGAATGCTTCACAAGATTTAACTAGTTTTAATACTTTATGAAAAAACATTTTACGTTAATACACTATACATTCACACAATAACTTGGGTACTAGAGCAACTAAGGGTGGCAATGGGGCAGGGCAAAAGCAGGGCGGGGCAGGTTAGGGGCTTAACGGGGCAGGGCAGGAGAGTACTTAAACGGGGCGGGGCAAGACAGGGCGGATCAAAACACATTTTCAGAAAATTGTAATAGGGCAAAACAAGCTCTTCAATTTTACATTCTTTGTGCTTGTCTGGACTTTGTTTTTTTCCCAGCTCGTACTATATTTTATTACTTAGTCAACTCTTTTTTCAATACTATATATTTTGATGAATAGTTGTAGATAGAATATCTTCTATATTTTTCAAAATGAGCATTTAATAAGTGTGAACACTTCATTTTTGGTCATATTAAGATTTGGTGTGTCCTATGTTAACTACGATATCTTATAGTTATAGCCCCACTAGCCTAAAGAAGCACGCAATATGATTCACTGACTGCCCACCAATTCATACGAGTAGTTCTTTTTTGTTTACCAGATATTCGTTTTAATATCTCGATTAAGTTAGATTTATATCGCATAAATTTCATTAAAGGGGAGTGTTCCCTCTTAAGATTTTTCTACTTTCACAATTCGAATTCAAAATCTCTATTTTAATGATGGAGGGATTATATTCATTCCACTACAAACTTTGATATCTTACCATTGGTTCTTGCGCTACTCCCAGAAATGTTACTCCCTTCCCTCCTATTTACGTAACATATTTGTTGAAATTAATTATTTTAAAATACTTATTATTTTAAAACATTAAGAAAAATTTAATGATTTTGTTTATCTTATACTCTTACCATTATTGAGTGAGCATTTATTAGATAGAGGCTAATGTGGAGAAAGGTTGAAAATATATAAAATTAAATTAGTCAAATAATTTTTTATTACTAATATTTTCTTAAAGGAGGGTAAAAAAGCTAATATAAAGAGTAAAAACCCAATGTGGATAATTTAAGTATTTAGGGGATACTATCTATAGGGTTAGAGATAAAAGTCAAATTCAATAGTGAGTGTATTTTCATCTTCAACATATATCCGCTCTACAAAATTATTCTCTTTTGTTTGGTTCAAAATCTAAGTATTTCAAGAATTATAATTATGGGATTATAATCAGGATTATAATCTCTGATTATAATAATAAAAATTATAATTTTATGAATATAATCAGGATTATAACCAAAATTAGATAATTTCATCTTTTATATGGGGATAACTTATCATTTTGGTATAAATTGTATTTTGGTTTCAACTAATACCCACAACCAAATATTAGACAAATTTAATGCAATCAACCTTCTCTATTATAGATGGGGCGGGGCAGGGACTAGCGGGGCAGGGCAGGGCATTTTTTTGGACAAAGCTAAACGGGGCGGGGCAGGGCAGGGCAGGGCGGGGCGGATCAAAATCTTAGTAGGTCAAAGCTTGTCCAGCCCTAACCCGCCCTATTGCCATCCCTAAGAGCAACAAGATGATGTATAAATCATTCGTTTCATTTCCATCTAAATTACAAGCAATGTTCCAGTAGCAATTTATTAGGAGAGGATCATAATTCGTGCTTACAACTGTGGCAGCATGAAAAGAAACCTAATTGTCTCATTAGTTGTCACCAACATATTATATCATGCTGCTACCTGATCAAAGTGCACCATCACTTCTAGCTTCAGTAGCAACTAGATTCTCAGCTTCTGCATCCTCACCAGCAGAACTAGTTTCAACAGCAGTTTCTTGAGCACTCACCTCTTGTTGGTTATCATCATTGGTGTTGACAGCCTCACCAGCAGTTGCTGACTGCTCTTCAGGCTCCTTATTTCCAAACAGTTTAGGACTATTTATCAAAGAAGAAACAGCAGCTCTTGCACTAGCCTTTGCTCTTTCAGCTGCTTCTGCTTCCTTTGCTGCAGCTTCTTTCTTCTCCCTTTCGATATCCTCCATAAGCTTGGTCAACTCCTCATCTCTACCTTCCTTCCTCAAGGCTTCTCGAACAAATTCTTGCAACTCATCAGAGAAATCAGCTGGATCCTCCCTTAACATTCTATCAACAATCTTAAGCACCTCGTCATGCTGCACAATCTCAAACAATGCATTCATCATAAACTTGTAGCTATCATCATTCATCCTCAGCTTTCCCATCATCAAATCAAAGAACGATTTTGCTTCATCAACTTTACCAACTTTAACCAAACCGTCAACCAACCTATTATAAACCCCAAGATTAGGCCTCAATTTAGACTCAATCATAGTCTTAAAATACGCAGCAGCGCCATCAGGCCTAGTTTCTTTAAAGCAAGTATCCATCAACAAAACGAACGTGAACTCGTCAGGGCTGACCCCTTTTTCTCCCATATCCTATACAGCTCCTCAGCCTCACTCAACAAGTCATTTTTACACAACTGCTCAATCAGATTATTGTAAGACAACGTGTCTGGTCTACACCTCTTCCCTCCCATGCTGTTAAAAACATTAATAGCATCTTTAAACCTTCCCAATGCACAATAACCATCCACCATTACATTAAAGCTACCCAAATTCACAGTCAATCTTTTTGGAGGATCGTGCTCATTAAGCATCCTTTCAAATAAATTCAGAGCCTCATCAAACTTCCCATTCTTGCTTAAAGCATCGAGAACATAGTTAAATGCGACAGCACTCATCTTAATCTTAGAATTCTCACCCACAGCTTCCTCGTAACACTCCATAGCCTCCTTCTCCATTTCCCTCAAGAAATAACCTTTCATTAAGCTCCCATAAACCACTCCATCAGAAACATTCCCTTCCAATTTCTCCTTCAATTCTTCATAAAGCTCGAAAACCCCATCCGGGTTCGAACCCTTAGCTTGTCCCGACATCAAATAACTATACACAATCGGGTCAGCACTAAAACCCTTGGATAACATTTCCTCCTTCAGTTCCATCGCCTTATCAATCTTGTTATTATCAACAAGCCCTTTAATAAGTATCCGATACGTAGTTGGGGAAGGGTTAAATGGTGCATTATTGATCAGCTGCTTGTAATGTTCCATAGCCATATCCGTTTTCCTGCAATCCATATAAGCCGTCAAAAGCAAATTATGCGTGACGATATTCGCTCCAATACCAGCCTGCATAATAAACCGGTGAAGCGAAAGTAGGTCGGAGTATCGGGATTGCCGGAGTTGTGCAGCCATAACGGCGTTACAAGTAAAGATAGTAGGACGGCAATTTGAGTAAACAGAGTGGCGCGTGTACAACGCAGCTTCATCTAAATCATTCTCGCGAATGAGCTTAAGAATCTTGTTATGTAAATTAAGTCTGTTACCGGAAAGTGCGGAAACGGTTTCGGGGATCTTCGGTGCGTTAGGGTTATTGTTGGAGCTAGGGTTTTGATGAGGGGTTGTAGGGCGAGGTTGGTGTTGTTGACGGAGGGAGGATAAAGGAGGTTCAATACGGAGGCGGCGTTTGCGTTTACGGCGTTCGGCGGCGGCTTCTTCTGGGGTGGCGAAGGAGAGGAGACGGAGGGAGATGAAGGAAGGTGATGGTTGTGGGCGGCGGAGATAATGGGGTTTAGCTAGGGTTCTGAGGTGATGGGTGAAAAAGGTGTGTTTGGAGAGAGCCATTTTCGAATGGTGCTTTGTGAAATGGAGGATTAGGGTTCTGCTAGGGTTTAGCAGAAGCAGAGGATTGGGGAAGACGGAGAATAGATTCTAGAAAAGTGTAACGGGCCGGGTTCTTTAGCTAAACGACCAACTTCATCTTCAAAAGCCCAGAGTTAATATATTAAGGCCTAATTAATAGCTCGGGAGATTTGCACAGATAGATCTATTTAAGTTCTGATCCCGTTTAAAAACATTTTTTGGGCGGATTTCCCTCAAACGCACTGCTCTTTAATTTTTGTCCTTCATATATGTGATTTTTAATTTTTATTCCTACTATTTATTTTATAAAAATATCCAGGTTTGCTTCGCAAGGCATAGTCTCTATAATATATATATTTTTTTGAAAACTAAATTTTTGCCTCCGCAGCATAAATTATGTAGAAATTAAGTTATGCGGCATAGTTTTATAGTAATTTTTAAAATTATGTTTGTGGGTTGGAAATTATGCCTTATCCGGCATAGTTTGTGTGGATGTTATGATACATATGTTGAAATTAAACGCTAATTATGCTAATTGAAATGTGAAGTTATGATTTTTTCATATTATGTTGAGTGTTGACTGTTATGCTTTATCCGGCATAATCTGTGGGTTGTGTATGATACATATGCCGAAAATAAACACTAATTATACCGAGTAAAATTATAATTATACCGCGTTAAAAATAATAAAGGACAACAATTAAAAAACTTAAATTTGAAGGCAAAAATTAAAGATCACTCCAAAATAGGAGCATTTATGCGGATGACCCATTTAAAAAAGGTTTAACAAAAGTAGGTTGAGGCGTCAAAATTTGGTCGCAAGCTTGAACAATGGTCAAAGACTTGGCTTTGCCATAAGTCTTGACCGATGAATATCAAGAATTCAGTATAAATTATTGATAGAATATTGACATATTCTTGTATATCTTTTATATTTGGTTAGATAATATTCAAATTGTAATTAGTCAAATTAGTTACATAGTTTGTAGCCTAACTTATAGCTTTGTCAATAAGCATGTACTACTATATATTATACACCACAATGAATGAAAAGGCATGAAACATATTCCTTTATGGTATCGGTCAAACTCTAAACCTAAGACCTACCCTAAGTTGCCGGCCGCCTCCTCCGCCGTCTTCACCCTACTCCGCCATCTTCCCCCCTCTTCTTCTTCTCGAAAACCCTCATCTCCCTCTCTTCTTCATCCCCCTCTTCAATGGATGAACAATCTAAATTCCATCCTGCTCTTGCAGTTAACAACATCAAGAATTTCATTCCCATAACTCTTGAGATGGAAAAAATTCAGTATTCATCTTGGACGGAATTGTTTAAGATTCATTGTCACGTGTACAAAGTCATTGATCACGTCATCCCTCCTAAACCCAAGCCAACCGACAAAAACATGGAGAAACATGATGGTTTTGATGAAGAACTTTGGTCACGATTAGATGTGTTTGTTCTACAATGGATCTACGACACAATCTCGTCTCTCGCATACAATCATCGAAACTGACGCTACTGCACGACAAACATGGGAGAGATTAGCGAGCATTTTTCATAGACCCAACATGCCTTGTATTTAGAAAATCAATTTAAGGACATTCAACAGGACAATTTTCCTAATGCGTCGGCCTATTGTCAAGAACTTAAAATGATTGCCGATCAACTCTCCAACATCGGTGCACCAATCACAAATCAAAGGTTGGTCATGCAACTAATTGCGGATCAAATTAGAATATTAACTAACCAAATATAAAAGATATACAAGAATATGTCAATATTCTATCGATTATGTTGTGATTTTGGAACAGATTGTTTTCAAGTCTTAACAAATCACCAAAACTTTCAATGGATGGAGAAAACCTTGTCTTGCCAAAGTCCTCACGATCACAAGAACGTTAGTACTAATTGTATCGCAACTGAATAAATTGTGCACGACTCTAGATGGATCACCGGAAGTTTATGATGGATGGGCAAAGACTTGTCTCGCTACAAGTTCTGACGAGCATAAGAATTTTAGTATAAATTATATTGTAATTAGGTTGATTAGTGACCTAGTTTAGATATTTTTGTACTACTATATATATTGTAAATTATTGATGAATAAAATGGAAGAACATATTCCTTTATGGTATCAGTAGCCTAATCCTACACAAAAATACCCACCACGCTGCCGACCCCCTCTCGGATTGAATGCTGAGATTACGCATTGAATTTCTGGTAGTAGATCCATAATCAAAAAAATGTTTGTGATTGTTCCAGAAGAATTGAAACAAAAGATATGGTAGAGCTAGGATAGTTATTGTATGAGGTCTACCCAAATTCCAGATTCATGCAGGCGAGTTGCAGCCTGCAATCCGAACTGAGGACAGGTTTTTGGGGTTAGCTCATCCTCGCGGGATCGCGACCCTTTGTCCCCGCCATTGTAGCACGTGTGTCGCCCAGGGCATAAGGGGCATGATGACTTGACGTCATCCTCACCACTTTGTGAAAAATCGTTAGGTATGAATATGTTAGATACATGTGACTCGATTGGTGAAATAGTATCTCTCCCCAAAAAAATATGTTTTTTGTTACCGACGCACAAAGAAAATATTTTGTTGCGAATGAACAAGATATTGAGGAATTGTCTTTTTTGTATTCTCTTTTTAGTCCCAGTTGTAGCCTTCGTGACTTAATCTAGATACCGATGAGGGCTGAAGAAACCAGTCCATGACTTGACATCGGTAGAATGCTACCTTCAATTTCCTGTATGCTAGTGATTACATTTTGAAAATACAGAAAGCTTTTTTATAAGAGCAATGATTTTGTAAACGAGTCATTTTTCTTGGGTGAAAATGTTTTAGAAAATACTTCTTTTTTTCTGCTAAAAATTATTACACTTGGATTCGAGAAGAAGGAAACGAGGAACGGGAACGAAACAAAATAAAGCGTTTCTACCTCTAGTTTCGGATGAGCGCCACCCCCCACGACAGAACCCTAGTTTTTTTTCGGCCACTCCCTCTCCCTTCTCCTCCTAAAAATTTCATCCCTGTGACTCTTGGGATGGAAAATGGTCAATACTCCTCGTGGATGGAACTCTTCAAAATTCATTGTCGTGTCTACGAAGTTATCGACCACATTATCTCTCCTAAATCGAAGTCAACAGACCCACCCTCGACTTCGACTTCTGATGATGCACTTTGGTCTCGTTTGGATGCCACTGTCCTCCAGTGGATATACGACACGATCTCTAATGATCTGTTGTACACAATCATTGAGACCGATGCCACTGCCTGCCAAACGTGGGAACGTTTGGAAAATATTTTTCACGACAACAAAACTCAACGTCCGTTATACCTTGAAAATCAGTTCAAGGACGTTCATCAAGACTATTTTCCAAACGTATTTGCATATTGTCAAGAATTCAAGATGTTTGTCGACCAACTCTCCAACGTTGGCGCACCAGCCACTAATCAACGAAGTTGCAATTTAGATTTTAGACAATTGTATTTGTATTACAAAAAATCATGTGTATTAAATAATATAAGAGGTACAAAAACAGCCTTGGGATGTTTTTATTACACTATCTTGTTTTGTTTATTGAGTTTTTTTATACATAAGTTATTTAAAAAAAAAAAAAAAAGGAAAACCCGCCGGACCCCGCCCGACCCCGCCCCGACCCGATACCGACGGGATCGGGATCGGACGGACCGGAGCAGTCCCGCCAGACCCGACCCCGACCCCTTGGCTCGTCCCGCCCCGACCCGCCAGACCCGGCCCGCCAGACCCGAGCCCGGCCCACTGGCCACCCTTAGTTCAAAGTGGTCTCTTAAGTATATTCCTAAACAATTTTAGTCCTCTAATCTATCAAATATTTAATATACTATTGCTGTTATATTTTATGAATAGCCGGAAATATCAGGAAAATCCTGTTGAATCTAAAAAGCCGGCAATATGAAAAGTAGTAGAAATTGACCAATCTCTAGAAATAAATTAAAAATATCGATAAAAACCGCAACTTCAACTATGAGTTCATATTAAATCTAATAATTAGAATTTATTAAATATTATTTAAAAATATAGATACGATAGAGATAATGTTCGCTCATGGGATCACAAATTAAGTTGTAGGATTGGTAGGTTGATGTAGGGAAAAAGACATTTTGTATGATATTTATACCCTTTTAGACATAGAGAAAATCAAAGTGCGTGTGTTAATACTCCCTCACACGTCTTGAATTTCCCTCCTAAAAGTGGTACATCTCTTTCAATTTTCCTCCCTAAACTTGCCTCTACGGTCTCTAAAGCGAAAAGCTTCCTTCTTCTTCCCCAAATTATATTAGTATAATAGATACAGAAAGTGTTTCGTTATTTGTTTTCCCTCATAAGTTTCCAACAAACTTTCTTGTTCTCATCCAAATTATACAAATAATCGCACTTGGTCTTTCCATAGTAATTCTCTCAGTAATCTAACATCAACTGGTGTAACCATATCACTTGTGGAAGGTCCTATCTTTCTATCAAGTACACTAAAGAAATTATAGCCTAGCACATTTTTCATTGATAAAAACTAAACTACAATGTGTATTTTTTTGGTATGAATAATGGATATAGAATGCATAGTTGAAGGAGCTTAAGTTTTAATGCGAAATCAACTATAATGTATTTAGATTGGTTGATAAAAGAAGAAGAATGGATGACTTGTTAGAATAGGTGGAATAACATTGAAGGTGTAATACTTTTACATCATGATTTATTAACAAACAAATGCACCATTATTGGAAAACATAATGTGGTAGAATACAAATAGTTGTGTATAATTCTTGACAATAATGACAGTACAAAACTCTGGGGCACAACCTTTTTCTTCACAAAAAATGTTGCCACAGATATTAACTAACACCATCAAAGTCCAAAAAAATACTTGATAATACTATATCAAGAGAATTCTTCAGCTAGACAGTTTAGTGATCAAAATTCTATAAATAAACCTTTGAATTCTGCTGAGTTTCTAGTTCACTTTTATTCTCTATAAAATCAATCAATCAACAATACTTGCTTTCCAAATTAGTCATACATTCCTCTTTTTCAAATTCATTATTGTAAATTGTTAACAGTTTAGTGAAACCTATCATGGCTCCATAAAAATATTTAACTCACTTCTAATCTTATAAAGTCAATCAATCAACACTACTACTATAGTGGAAGTCAATTCTCTGTATATATTCGTCCTCTTTAGGTCCATTGTTTTAGAGGATTTGTTATAATTAAACTATTCACACACTAGCTGCAACTCTGCAAGTATATTTTTATCCAACTTTGGAGAACATGACTAAAAAGGTCCCTGATATTTGAGGATAAGTTCAAAGTGGTCTCTTAAGTATATTCCTAAACAATTTTAGTCCTCTAATCTATCAAATATTTAATATACTATTGCTGTTATATTTTATGAAAACTATTTAGCCGGAAATACCAGGAAAATCCTGTTGAATCTAAAAAGCCGGCAATATGAAAAATAGATGAAAAGTAGTAGAAATTGCACCAATCTCTAGAAATAAATTAAAAATATCAATAAAAACCGCAACTTCAAATATGAGTTCATATTAAATCTAATAATTAGAATTTATTAAATATTATTTAAAAATATAAACAATACTCACTTTTAGCAAACTTAAAGATCAAAACTGCTCTAAATTTGTCATTTTGTCTCCAAATTTGCGACCTGTTATTTGTTCTCTGCGTAAAAGAAAGTGGAAAACGGGCTAAACAGGAGGGACCTCTACATGAATATCCAAGAATATTGGGGATCAGAAAAGTAATAAAACCATCTAATTTTGAATTGTCTGTGTCACGTCAACGAGAAATGAGTTGATAGATTTAGAAAAGAAGATGAAGATGAAATCACTGTTGGAATAGTCCATTTTAAATCACTGAATCACATTGCGTTGCGATCAATTGAAGTTGTAAGATATTTCTCCTTTTTTATTTGTGTGTGTAATCAATTGTGATTTGCTTTTCGACTGAGAAAAATTAAATAAAAAAATAAGTAATTCTGTTAAGCCTGAGATTTGGGGGAAAATATCATCGTTTTCTTAATTGTTTATCAGTAGGTGTAATGGCAATTCATTTTTCATAGTTTAGATGTTTAACATGGAAGTAAGCTCTGATTGTGTGTGTATGAGAATATTGATTAATAGTTTTGGATTGATTTAACTTCCGGTTCGTCCATGTATGTTGTATCCACTAGTTTGGATTAGGGCTTCATCATGTTGGCATACTTACATCATGTCTGGTGTTTCCAGGAGTTTTTTAAGTTTATGTTAGTGTTGGAGCAAGTGACAGATTTAGAAAACTTCTAGTTACAAAGAGACCTTAATTGGTTAAACGTCAAATTCTAGAACACAAAAACACTAGGTGATTTCTTTCCATATGTCCTAGCCTTGGTGGACAGAGTTACCTGGTACCTGTTGCTGGTGGAGGTGTCAGGTATCCCGTGGAATTAGTCGGGGAGCGAGTAAGCTGGTCCAGACACCACGGTTATAACAAAAAAAGTAATACTGGAACAAAACATGCCCAAATATAACAGGAATGGATAAAGATGATTCATATCATCGATCCCAACTACCTTAGTCATTGTTGTTGATTAAGTATGGGGTTTCCATGATATAGTCAATTAGTCAGGATAGATTGATCCTGAAGTGCCTAAAGAGAGGTAGCAAAGCTACAGTTTGACATTTTGAGTGTCTTGAAATGCAGTTTGAGTTACCCTGGCTGGATTTTTGTGTGCTGATTTAGTAATTTCTAAATGCATACCTAAAGAGATAACGTTGCTGAGAGCCTTATTGTTCTGCTATGTGTGGTTTTCAATTCTTAAATGACAACTAGTTTCACAAGCTCTTCGATCAAGGCAGGCTTTAATTTATTTCCTTAAACTTTGATGCCTGGAGCTACTTGTTTGTGGCGGTCAGAGTTAAACACTTGATTTGACATTCAATGTGTTATTTCAACCCTGTGTAGAAAAAATATGCTATGGTAACTGCTATCCAAGCCAAAGCATAACCGGTATTTAAATGACAACAGTTTCACAAGCTCTCCAATCAAGGCAGGGCTTTGAATTATTTCTTGAACTTGGATGCCTGAGCTACTTGTTTGTAGAGATCTAGAGTTGCACACTTTTACTACACTTGATTGATATTCAATGTCTTCTTTCAATCGTGTGTAGAAAAGTTATGCTGTGGTTACTTCTTTCCATGCTAGTGGAGGACTGCACTCTTCAGTCTAATCTTCTTAGTGAAATCCACGCTATTTGCTCCTAACTTGAACAAAAGCTTGTAGTAGGATTCCTCAGAGTTATATCCAGAATTTGTACCTGTCCACCAAAATGTTTTGACCACTGCGCTATTCTAATGAAATACAGAAGCTAGAATTTCAAAATAACGTCCAATTCCAAAACCGTTGGAGTTTCTTCTGAATAACAGACCCTAAGTCAGGCATGCTTCTATGTTTTCCACAAACAACAACATAACTAAAGAAAGCATAGCTTCCTGTTACTGTATTACAAAGGTAGGATTTAGGAAATGATTTTTCTCTGATTGAGGAAGGTGTGGTATTATGTATTCTTCTTTCCTTGATATTGATTCTTTTCTATTTTGGTCCTTTTCCCTAATTAAACATTTGGTACATATGGCCACGAGTAGATATACTTCAGTTTTTGATTTGTAGCTAGCTCAGTGTTCTAATCAATTGTTAGATTCCCACATGTTGTACGCATTTAATCCTCTTCCTGAACAATGAAGAAAAAAGAAGGGAATTTCACAAATAAGAAGATGGAAGTTCTTCCCTTAGAATATGTGTCCATCTGTTTTGAGTGCTTTTACAAATTTGAGGAGAGCATTCGCTCTCTTCACTCCTCTGTTCGTGAAACATGATTTTCATCTTTTCTTCCTCCCTCTTCCGTTCACTTTTGGTATCCTTAAATAGAATGTCAGTGATCATGTGTTCCATTTCTTGATATCCTCTTTTTCACCTGCTGCAGATGCACATGAGCTTTTCCAATTTGCGTATAACTTTTATTGGTATGTTGTTTTCGTCTAATGACATGAATGTTTAGAAGGATTGACAATGTTCCTTAGTTCCTCAGGTCCTCTTAGTATTAGGTTGGAAGACAGACTTCTGTTAATTGGTCTTTAGTATGGAATTTTTTGGATTTTCTGGTTATACTCTGCCTCGTGATGTAATGGGATTCAATTACTGGATAAATTTACTATTGTAAAGTCAGATTCTTTTTCAATTTGACTGTTTATTTGTTTACCTTTTCCTTTTCTTTCTTTTTTGTTTTGTTTCTAATTTATCTAGCATCGATTGAAATTGGTAAGTTTATGCTCTTACTGAACAATAGTTTCTTTTCTTTCTTTACATATATGTTACCTTTATTTCATTCTTTAGCAGGGAAAGGGATCTTGTATGCTTTGCTATGGCAAATTCCAAGGGGCCATCTAGCATGAGATATATGATGTACAATGGTAAGAGCTCTTTACTGCCTCCTAAAAGCCCGTTTCCTAGCACAACTCCCTCGTATGTTGAGTATCTCCCTAGTTTTGCTGTCCCCCAAAAGGGCATTTCGAAACCCAGAGATGGTTCACACCATGAGCGTACTTCTTCTGAAAGTTGTATTATAGAGGAGCAACCATCTTGGTTAGATGATCTTCTTAACGAGCCGGAAACTCCTGTACGCAGAGGTCGCCATCGGCGTTCATCTAGTGACTCCTTTACATATTTTGATGCTGCTAATGTTGCAAACATAGATTACATAGCCCAAGATGATAACAAATTCATAAATATAACTCCTGTCCCTTCCTGGGGATCCCAAGACTTTGATTATTACAAAGATGCTCGGCATGCCACACTTTGTGTTGATCAAAACTCCTCAAACCTACAAAAGAGTAGGGCAAGGGATGCATCTCCAAATGCAATACCACATCTCCGTGGTCTTCCCCCTTCTAGGGAAGATGTCAAGACGAACAGCTTGGGATCATCATTTCCTCTACAAGGAGAGAAGCTCAAATCTGCAGCAAGTGACAAGCAGGATTTAGCTGAATCTGTCACTCCTGATCCAAAGGGATCTGGTGAAAAAAAGGATTCTTCTCACAGCAAGAGTTCAGCATCAGAAAATGACACGAAACGTGCAAAGCAGTAAGTGTAACTATCTCAGCAACCGCAAACTGACATAGTTGGCACGACACGCGTGAATAAGAATATTTTCAGAATGTTGATATTTGCAAGAAAAGATAATTCATACTTAATAATTCTTTGTTTCTGTTTCCATGGTTTGTCTATTGTTCTACTTTATTTCCATTGCATGCCCATACTAGCAGTTTACTCGATCTTTCGGTTAGTTGGAGGCTTATAACCAGGATATGAGATTCTAATTTTTCATTAATAAGTAATTATAGCATGTTATTTTCTTCTGAATCTTTTAATAAATGCAGTGATATTATTGTGATACTGAGTTTTTACCTTCTAAAACTTTGAATATTATATACTGAACAGAGTACAGGCCTACGGCCAGAGTTGTAGGGCAGTCTGTGCTCTTCATAATTTTCAAGGAATGCCTATGGTGATCAAATCCTATCAATCCATAAACATTGAAAACAATAGGTGGATTTAACATTTAACAAGAATCAATAGTCACTCATTTTTATGCTACAGATACGATATATGTGTCAGAAACATTTCTTCTTCCCACCATCCCATCCATTTTACTTGACCTTGTTCTCTTTTCATCGTCCGGAGTTTCCTGGACCCCTTTCATAGAAGTAACCTTTCCTATCTTCAATAAATCAATCTAATACGAAGACAACTTATATCACTTTTCCCATTATATGATTTATTTATACTTGGCAAATTACACACTATTTTGATGCATTTCAATTCTTATTTAGCACACGTCTCTAGCTAACGTCAATATTTCAACTCACTCAAGGATTTTCTTAAATCTTCACACCAAGCAAATGGTTATCTGTCATAAAATTTGATAAAGAGGGAGTATTTTGATTTTTAGGTGTGGAAGTATATGCTTGGTCTACAATGTTCTCCTCTTCTATTATGGGACTTGCATCTGCTACCGTGCATTTATTTGGACACTGCAGTGTTATTTAACATATAATGAAATTTATTAAGACAAGGTGCCATCTAATGCAGACAATTTGCTCAACGTTCACGAGTTAGGAAGCTTCAATACATATCTGAACTGGAAAGAAATGTTCAAGCTCTGCAGGCATGTAAAGTAATATACAGTGGTAAATGGATGTTGTATTTTGTTAAAATTGCTGATCTGATCATTGTTTTGATTCCAGGCTGAGGGTTCTGAGGTGTCCGCCGAGCTTGAATTCCTTAACCAGCAGACTCTTAGTCTCAGCATGGAGAATAAAACCCTGAAGCAGCGGTTAGAAAATTTAGCTCAAGAGCAGCTGATAAAGTATTGTAAGTTTCTTCTTTATCTGTTTTACTTTATTCTTATACCTGCTATCTCCAGTGTTATAAAGTTGAATATGCAGCTAATACGAGTCTAAACCTACGTAATTGGAAATTAGGGTTATCAAAGAAAGAAGGATTATTTGAATATGTTCTCACGGTGAATAAAAATCTCAAAGCTTGGTTTGGTTTGGATTCAGATGAGCTGGGGAAGTGGGTGTTGTTTTCTTAAAACTAGAAATACATTGTGTTGAACAATTATTAACTTTATCGGCAAATGACCTGTTTTCTGGGAGGAAAATGGGGGTAATTAGTGGTAATTACAGAAAGCGTCATTTTTCTTTTGTGGAAAAAATGATTCAGGGATCTTCAAATTCTTCTGTGTATTTATGAATTTTGTTTAGCTTTTGAAGAACTGTATATGCAGTAGCCTGCCTTATTCGTGCTGCCTATTACTTTGGGAAGCATAAACAAATCTCTGTTACAAAGGTTAATTTTAACTGTGGAAACAATATTGGAATGTCAAAAATAAAGGAGATATTGGAGTTGATTCAACCCCAACTATGGTGTTTCTTGGGAGATGACCAAAGTTGTTATCTGCTTTTCAAATGGATAACATAACGAGGTCAAAGTTTTTTAAAGAACTAAGCAATATTTTTTTCCACTGCAAAAATATCATTGGCTTTTACATGTTGTTCAGGCATAAGAGGCGTCCTTCTTTTGTGCTTCAGGCCTTCAACATCAAAACATTTACCTTCAAAAAGAACTAGAGAAAAAAAGAAATGTGGTTACCATACTTCTATTATTGTTGAATAACAGGGTTACATTATTATTAGCTTTTGAAGTTCGTTTTTTTTATGAAGTAAGATGTATTAGCTTTTGAAGTTAGTTCAGATGTGAGAAAGGATCTCTGCTTCTAGGACAGTGCAAAGTCTGTTGAAAATAAATCATACACAAAGCTAAAACAGTGGAAAATAATTTAGAAACATACCATCAGCTATTGTTGTTCAAGTAAGAGTCGAAATCATCTCTTATCTAACGTTAGTAACCCTGACGAACTTGAGAGCCTTCTAGCCTATGCCTATTGCAAAAGATGCCAGATTGATGGAGTCACAAGTGTTTATATAGGTAGGCTAGAGACTCTTAGTAAAAAACCTTAATCTTAGAGACTTATCAATAAAATACAGTTGTCCTTGGGACTTCTAAAAAATATTTCCTCCCATCAAAGAAATTACCAGATAAATTTGCATAACCATTAATGTTTTCTTGATTTATTACTTAATCGGGAGACGAGGTAATAAATTAATTACTTAATATATGGGCCACATTAAAAGTATATATATCTAACATTTTCCAACTTGACTCACATATTATAATTAGATAATTCTTTACGAGTGAAAACACGGTAGTGTGGCCATGAACTTTATATTCACTCAACTGAACGGTTATGCAACAATGAATTTAACTAGAATACAATTATACATGAGTTATGGAGGTTATGCTCTTAAGAAAACACTTCCTTTCATGTATTACAATGCACAATTTGTTCTAATAAAGTGCCCAACAACTTTACAAATGAACTTATATAAATCATTCAGAGTCCAACTTCATTGATCCGATGATCACAACTTAATAACTGAAAAATCAAAATGTACAATATCATGTATAAGAGAAGAATAATAGTGTCTAGACAAAATGTTAGAGAACAAAGCAAGGCTAAAATGAGCTAGTGAGCCCCTTATAGGTTACATGATCCTGGAAGATATTATCCGGTAATCCTTTAGTCATAAGATTAACAATTAATCGTAGTAGTACTAATATGCTCAAAACTCACATCTTGCCTCTTGACATAGTTTCTAACCATCAAATACTTTATGTCAATGTACTTGCTTCGGCAAAAAATAATGTTTCTTCCATAAAAAAAAAGAGTTGCAGGATTATTTGCAAAATAATATAATATTACCTGATTTATTACTTAATTGGAAGATAAAGTAATTAATTACCTAATATGTGGGCCACATTAAAAGTCTCTTGAAGAGATGGATAATTCGAACAAAATCTACCTTTACAAAAGAATGTAAGGGATTAACCATAAGAAACTCGAGTATTTAAGTTGGAAGGGGGGTGACTTCCTACTTCCAGGAGTTGCAAACAAGCTGACCTCACAAAGTGATGTTGGGGTCTCAAAGTGGGCCAGTAAATGATTTCTCCAATATCGGAAAAAAGAATTAAGAAAAAGAAAGTCGAGTAAATAAAATTAAGCTTTTCTATAGCCTAATCTTTTCCTTGATTATGGCTGAGAAACTTTCATAGTTGAATTAATGATGCACCTCAAATAGGAAAAAGCTGTTCTTTTTCGGGACAGTGACTAGAAAGCTGCTAATATGATATAGTAGAAAATTCATTTTATTATTTTTTCGGAACTAAACCTTGTACTTGATCTGTGCAGTGGAACATGAAGTACTGGAAAGAGAAAGAGGAAGACTACGAGCATTGTATCAGCAACAACAACTGCCACAGTCGCAGCAGCAACAGAAATCGTCATCCAGCAATCGGCGCACCACTAGTAGGGATCTTGATCAATCGTTTGCAGATCTCTCCTTGAAACACACAGATGGTTCGGGCCAACTTCACATGTAACTGTAGCTAGGACGTTAATCACATCTTCTTCCTGACTCTCCCTCAGCTGATTTTGCCTGGCAAGTGACGAGAATTGCACGATTTTTGTTGTGCATGCTAAAAAGAGCTCTTGTCGCCTCAGTGCTCTTTCCACAGATTTGCCGCCTCCATCTTCTGGCAGTGCTTCTTGTTTCTTACATAGTATGTATTTCAACTTAATTTGTCAAGCATAATGATCTTTTAATGTGCACCTGGTGGTCAGTGCCAGGTAATAGCATTCGTGGCAGTTGACTCACCTGAGGTGATTAATCCCGGCATGATTTCTCCTTTGTATGTTTGAATTCATCATTCTATGTTGTAAAATTTCCCAGCTATTGGTTCCACCATTTTTACCTTCTCAGGTACATTTTCATGAACATTGACTTGTAAGCATTAATAGTGGAGCTCCATCAACTCATTATTTCCTTTCTTCTTTAGGCTATGAAAGCATTCTGTTTCGGCAATTGTAAATGACATGCAGCAAGCCCCCAGGGCGTTGGTTCAGCGGCAAGGATGCAAGGCGTGATGTGTGGGTTAGGCGTCACAGGTCCGAATCTAGATGTGGACAAGCCTGGTATTTAATTTGCTAGTTGGTAGAAGGCCAGGCTCATACTCCCTGGAGTTTCAAACATGTGTGTCAACTGGTGTCGGGCCAGAAACCCACTCGGAATTTCTTCCATTAAAAAAACGGTACTCGTCACAGCAAAACCAAAGCTACTTAATACCCTAAGAGATCTAGTTTGGAGTAATTCTTACTGGTATTAGTTAGCTCATTGTTCAGGAGCTATGCCATACTATACAAGAGAAAAAGAAGACTGAAATAGTAATATGGTTGAACTCATTATTGTATCTTCAGGATACATTGCTGAAAGAGCAATACAAGAAACATAGAACTAAAGATGGACAGTGATTCACCAGAACGGAGACGTGACTTTCAAGTCTACTTCTCTATATTCTCAACGAATCTTGAAAGGGGAAAAATGAGATTGAATTGATGATAAAAAATTGTCAATTGAAAATAAAGGATAACTGATGAACTGAACCTTGAATTTAGCCTAGTACACCATGTTCCAGTTCAATAGCCATATCTGAAAAGGTGCACTAACCATGAATGACGCTATTATTTTGAGTCAAACAATATTTCTCCTCAAGAATTTAATAATAGTCTTAACTATAAAGTTGCTATTTGTAGTGTCTTTAAGTAATTTCTTAATCTGTAAAATCTATTCTAAAATATTACGAAACAAATATTTGAATAGCCACCTTATATTAGATGTGTTAACCCTCGAACCTCGTCATTCCCGAAAGTGAGTGTTGATGTTCACAGCTTGCAGTTTCATTGCCATGGCAAGAAGTCCAGAGATTTAGTAGGTATTCGTACATGGTAATGAACCAAATATTATTTAAAAGTATTTAGATAACGTTTGTTTACTGTTTTAATTTAACTTAAGGTACGAAATCTTTAATTGAAAAATATATTAGTGAAGTATTTAAGTTTTAAGTCCGGCATCTATTGATTTTTTCATTCCTATGATTCAAGGAAAAAATATTTTCATTCATAATGTTTCGACTTTAACTTGAAGTAAAATTCATATTCAAACATAATTTTTTTTCTAACTTAAACTTCAAATACCCGGTAGGGTAGTTCTTTGATCCAGTTTGGTGAGATCGTTTTTTTTTCAATTTCAATCAAAAAGTAGGGGAACGAAAGAGCTAATTATCCTAAAGAAAAATAGAAGTGTACCGGAAAAGGGCAATTTAATAATTGGAGATACATGGATTTATTTAGAGAAAGAAAGAAAAATAAAGACTTAATACATTGATAGCCTCATAAACTTGCCATCAAATTTCGTTTAACCCCTCGAACTAAGACTTGTTACAATTAAGCACTTGAACACATGAATTATGTTGTTGGATGATTCTTCAGTGATTCTTACTGTTCTTTGGATTCTATCTGTTTAATTGATTACATTTTTTACATATCAATTTGTTGAGCTCACAATTATTTATGACCTAGTTTTTGTTTATTCTTGGAAAATATTTTCAAATTTGGGTTTGTCAACTAATGATACTTCGAGTTAGATTAAGGGATTGACTAATTTGATGTAGAAGCATGATAGTGATTTCGTGATTTGATTGTAACCTAGAAGTGAACGGGCTTGTAGTCTTGAATTGTTTTGGAAAAATAATTGAAGAACAGCATCGTTATTCTAACGAACGAATTTAGGTCCAAGGCTAATAGATAATTAACCGACACAATTGTAGGAGTTAATTCAGGTGCAACTCAACAAAACTATTGTAGCTTAGAGCAAAAATTTAACATGATACCATAAACCCTATAATAAAATTCATATATATTTTTATTTAAAGCTTTTTTTCTATTTTTTTTGAGATGCAAAGCTATAAATTAATCTTTTTAAAATTAATTTCTATAAGTATATGTTTTATGGAAAGTAGAAATAGATCAGTAAATACACTTTTTAGATGGTTGCGGGGTTATAATATGTCGCCCGATTAGTTGGAGTGTCAACTTGACATTTCAGGTATAATTTAGGGTGCAATCTATATCTTTTGCCAACAAAAATAATTGATTATTTCTTTGTCTGATCATCACATTAAGAATATAATAAATCTAATTTACATATGTTTATGTTATTACACAATAGAACTTTGCCTAATATTTTAGCACTTTCAATTAAACTATTCAAATATTCATATTTGTCAATAATATTTTTGACAACAAGGAATAGGAATACCTAACATTTTGCTAACTTGCAATAATACTTACCAATGAAAATAAATATTACACCTCCGGCATGTTTATGTAGCAATGATTTTGTCCGCTTGGACAGCTCAATTGGTTATCAAGGGGGATATTTGGAAAATGTAGCAATGGTTCTTTCTCTACTTGACTTGCATAAACTCTAGCATATACAAATATTTATAAGTTAACTACGCCTTGTATCTAGATTTGTGTACATGTATCTTCGTTAGTTTAATTTACACTTCACCTTTTACAAAGTACATAAATAACACCACTAGATTTTGTTCTTCCAAAATACATGAACAAATTCATATATGTATTTCAAAAATTAAGACACTTAACTAATATCTAGTTCATGAACTAAAAAAAGTAAAATGTGAATACATTTAATATTTATGCATCGTAAACATATAGTGATTGCTGACTGCCAAAGTGAAATCATTTACCTTAAATGACGAAAGAATGGTCACACCAGATCTGTTACGTGTTAATTCACTAATTAATTCAAATGAAGAATTTTATAGAGATAAACAGAAAGCATGTTAACAAGCCAAGCCCCCATATGTATAACATCAACAACTTTTTTTTTTTGTTGACGAAGGAACCCGCAGCCGCTACTCTCTCGAGTGCGCACAGGGTAAACCCCGGACTGACGCAATAGCCTGCAAACCACGTCAGCCGATTAACCACACTTGGCAAGCCATGTGTGACAGGCTCAACCAAGAAGGTTTATGCAGGGGATCGAACTCGTGACCTTGCGGTCCCGCGCTCTACTGCTACACCAACTAGTTCAGGTATTTTCCTTCTTCTGCGTGGATGACATTGCTTACACTTACAACATAGGAGGGAGTGATCAGCCGATTTTTATATGGACAAGCCGAGATCATTTCACTTAGAAGCTGCTTACATATTGCAAAAACTTTATCTTTTATCTTTTGGGGCTCTTTTTGTTGAAATATGGCTGAACAGTGGAAACAAAGGCCATCACCATTTTAAAGTGGTTGTCATTTATGGTGTTTTTTACTCATTATCCACTTGTTATATTAATAGATGATTTCTCATACCGACAAAGAACATAAGCTTTTCTTTTTTTAAATGTAACCAGCAATCTGAGTGAATTATTTAGGTTATAATTGTGATTCTCTCTCTGCCTCTTTTCATAGCTTCAGTGCCTTCTTGCGAGTGCAAGTCAGCTATCATCCTTGACATTACTTGTTCTCCTATGTTTCTACAATAAGCAAGACTTGGTGTCGGTTTGTCCTTTTTGAGACGATGCAAAGACCGAATTCACCAAAATGCGGAGATTTTAAGTATTAAATTGGGCTTGCATCTCAACTTTCAAAAACGACTATTCTCCTATTATCTCATATAATGTATTGGATGCATGAATAACAGGTCCAAGCAGCTGATTCACTGCTTAAGTTGGTGTCGGAGTTGAAGCAAACAGCTATGTTATCAGGATTTGCATCTGTAAATGATCACGTGGAGCAGAAAACAGAAGAATTTACTGAACAGAATGCATGTTATCTAGAATCGGAGAGGAGGCAACTGCTAGCCTTAAAGAGCTTGAGTCACATTATTATTATTCTGCAGAAAGAACCAGTAGTAGTCTGCCTTCTTACAGTCAAGAAACAATGCCCTAAACATGGCTACAATGTTTTTTCTTTCTCTTTCATTTCACCTTTCTCCCTCTCCCCTCCTCTTGCTTAGTGTATTTGTCTACCTTGAAGGTATACTTACTATGAGGTTATTGGACAAATGACCTAATGATGAGAAATCCAGTTTGTTTCTGTTTCCAACTTACTATTATTACTACAAGACCTTTTACAAATGGAACGGACCTTATTAAGTCAGTATTTGTTATAACCAATCAACTGCATTTATCTAAGGAAAATATTGAGTACCAATTATAGTGGAGGGAGCATACTTCAAAATTTTACTGCTATTTTTGTACCAGAAATCGTAGAGAGAACATTTATTTGCTATTTTGGCATGTTTTTCCTAGACCAACACAAAACACATATTAAAAGGTAGGTGTGTGTGACAGTATAATGATTGAATGTGATAAAATGGGATGATGAAGTCGATAATAGGTTAGGTATCCTACATACTGTACCGAATTTTTTTGGTTAAAGAATTCTTCTATTTGCTTCGGAACATTTAAGATAGATTCTATATAGAAAAAACGGGTTCCTGGTTGCAATACCTTTAGTTCTGCTTATGGGATCAAATTAATACATTCTAAGAAGAAATATTGGAATATCAATCTTATACCATATTCCAATCAATCGATCACTTTTGGATTGAACAAAAAATGTAAATCATTTATGCTTCTATTTTGTATCCCAGTCTCCTCCTGCAATAAAACACAAATAACAGCTTGTCTTGAAGCTGTTCATGCAAAGAAGGGCGAGTAACGACCAAATATTTTTGGAAAACACAGCCACTAGACTATCTAAAATTTTGACAATAACTAATGACCATGAGTGCATTTTTTGGCATTCAAAGACTGATGTACAATTTAGACATTTAGTGACCCAAATACAGTTTCTTGAGGTGATAAAAGAGTGTTAACATTGGCCAAGTAAACCTTTTGAGTTGAGGTAAAGGCGGAGGTCTTCACAGAGGTGTCCAAGAAAACATATGTACACAACACAGAAGAAAAAGAAACATATGTACTCTTCTATTTTATATCCCAGTTTCCTTGTTCATGCAACAACTCTATAAAATGAATCACACTCTGATCGGCCTCAGGTAATTTATAAGTGTTGTCCTCTAGTTCGAGATAGTGCTGCAAACACCTTGATATATTATGCTTCTAAAATGCTTGCACTTGCAATTAAATAAATAGATAATGCAAGTTACGGGAGTAGTCGAACTCGAAAGTACGTTAGGTAGTTTTATTTGAATATTTCGCTACATAAACAAAGTTAACCATAACATATTTTTTTAAAATAACTCCTACTAAAAAAATGCTGCTGAGATTCATTCTTGATACACTCCTCAAGGACCTTCTTGAAGATCATTTCTATTATCTCGTCTAGAAGTGCTGAAAGGGAGGGTTCTGACATACTGTTCTTTCGAAATACTTTTAGAAATGGAACACCCGGATTGTAGGAGAAGAAAATTTTGTGTTTCAAAGAAGACGAATAAAGACTGTATAAGGGAAAGCTAGCAATGACCTTTCATTGTCATAATACATACACATACCCTCATACTTGGTCTCAACTGACAAGTATACCCTATAACTTTAGATGCTCACAAGTAGACACCTCAACTTGTATAAAATTGAACACGTAAACACAAATGTTGATATGAAAATAACATGGTACATAAATTTTGAGGTATCTATATATCATTTTGTAAGTTGGAGTGTTCAATTGACAAAGTAGAGACAAGTTGAGATGCCTATTTGTGCACACCAGACATACTTATCCGCTGAGACCAAGTTTGAATGATTGTTTATGTATTAAGCCTCTTTCATTTATAGTGAAACTTGCAATAAACAAGCACATGAATAGTTGTGTAGTAATTGCCGTGTATTTATGAAGTTGCATAAATGAAGGTGGTTAGTGAAAAGTTGGAAGCTTTTGGTGGTGTAAAGTGTTGGTAATAAAAGACATGTCTTTTCATTGAGATATAGTTGGTGAAAGAGATCCATCATTGTAATTGTAGCAAACTTTGTGCTACAATGACGAGATACATTATCCTTGAAAGTATATTTATGTCCTAGACACAATCTGTATTAGGATAAATGTACTTTATACACATTCATATTATTATTAATGGAGATTAATATTTTGGCATTTGCAATTATTGAATTATTAGTTGATTGTTTGTAATTATTCATTAATGTGCATCCCTTGAGCTTACGTTGTCATTAATAGAGTGAGATATTAATGATAGAGCGTAACTCTTAAAATGGCCTCGACTAATGATCATCGAGAATGGGATATCGATGATATGGGATAAGTCGACATGTTGTCTGCATCACATCCTTAGAGGATGTAGTATGTCTCACCTGCTACGAGTAATGGTTACTCGTGATGGATACATGGATACTTTGGAAGTATTGGTATACCCTGCTGATATACTGTTTGTTATACTTGTCTAAAGTATGATCAGTGTGTGGGAGATAGAAGTCCTTAAACTTGAGGTCAATATGCGCATTGTCTACAAAGTAATATACTTTGATCCCGTCCTAAGCTCAAAAGCCTTATAGGTTGAGATACGCATTGTATTGGGTACATTACGATGTGGATTGAAGGCGGTAGTTGAGTCAAGATTAGGATTCATTCCTCGGATGTATATTCGAGAGAACACTCGAATTCTCAGTGATATTAAGTTGACTAAGTCGTTGGCCAACGCAATAGACATATTTATAATATGGTCTAGTAGTCAACTAATATTGATGAGATACAATGATTAAGCCATTTGGATAGACACTTGACAAATCCAAAGCTTGATCGGGTGTGTCGTGAATGAAAGGATTTTATCTTACTACATAAAGGTTAAGTTTACTGGATTCGCGTAAACATACTTCACATATTGAGTTCGTCTTCCGGCGCCGTATAGGAGTTCTGTGTAGACCTTAATTTGATTAATGTCGATATGAGAAGGCTTGTAGGGTCACACTATGTCGATTGTTCATTTCGATCTAAGGATGTATTGAGAGAGTAATTAAATATTCGATTTGGAATCGAGATATTTAAATGAATAATGATTATTTTAATTAAGTCAAAATTGGATTTTGGGTTTAATTAAGAATGCACGGAAAATAAATCGAGACAGTGCAGGAGCACGTTGAGCGCCGCGGCGCCCATACCCTAGGGCCGCGGCGCAGTGCAGGAGCACGTCGAGCATCGCGATGCCCATAACCTAGGGTCGCGGTGCCTCTGCATCGATTTTTGGGCCAGGCCCAAGGTCAAACCCTAATCCGATTTTGACCTAATTTTCAACTATAAATAGAGGCATTCCTTTCATTATTCATACACAAATTTTCTGAAAAACATTCTAAGCCTTAGAGACTTAGAATCAAATACTCTCTCGAACCTCTGCCGGATTTTCTAGCTTTCTGAAAGAGAAATACATTGAAGCTTGGAGCTTGCAATCGGAAGGGCAACCGCGTATGCACCTTACAGTTGATAAAGATTCCAGATAATTTTAACTTGTAAGTATATGTTTTATGTTACAAGTTTAATTGTTGTATAACCATACCAGAAATATTGTTGGGGTAAGTAAGAAACAAAACTTTTAAACTTTCGATGTGTCTTACTTATGTGTTTTGAACCCAACAAAATCCTACAGTGGTATCAAGAGCTCAGACTGGTTCAATGGTTATATAACAATTGAATAGAATAATAATATGAGTTAAATATAAAATTGGATTAAAATGAGGTTTCTTGAAATCCTACATGTCTTGAACAAATGTTGACCTTTAATATCACCCTAAATTATCCTACGCTAACTCGAGGAAGTCATTCCGCTCTAACTCGAACTAAGCCAAAGTGCGTTGTCCGACTCATTGCACGGTGCACGGCTAAGAACAAGTAAGAACGGATGATGGTCGATATGGGTATTATTGATAATGGTGGGTGATGATAAAGGACCTGTGATTTGATCCCTAAATTGGATTTAGGGCTCGAACGATTTTAAGAATCAACACAGAAACGTTTTGTCAGGACGTCGGCGTCGTGGCCCTATGGTAGGACGCCGCGACGCTTGCTAGGGTTTTAAGGAAGCATCGCGGCTCCATGGTGGAGCGTCGCGGCCCTAATGCTTCATTTTTTAAAGTTCTGAACTTTCTGGATATTAGGCGTCGCGGGCCCATAGTGGAGAGTCGCGGCCCTAATGCAAGCCGAAAGTTTTTGCCTTGCAAGTGTCGCGGCCCCATGGTGGAGCGTCGCGGCCCCATAGTGGAGCGTCGTGGCTCTAATGCATTGCAGAAGCAGAAATTCGGTTTCTGGCTCACTGGAGCCGCGTCCCTAATGATTAGCGCCGCGGCCCCGATGGTCGGAAAAAAAAATTGTTCAGAATGTTTAACCCATGATTATTATTATACAGTATATTTGATAAGTATATTGTTTGTGTGTTAAATGTCAAATTGTTTGTCATTTAAATTACTAGAATAGCGTCCGCTATAACTGTCTGGGCAGGCGGCGTCCAGTGTTTGATTAAACCATCTTATATCATGCATATTGGGTTGACGGTTCCCAACTATATGTGTCATTAGTTTGCATGATGTTAAGATGTCATATTGGATATGGCGTAAAAGAGTTGATCTTGGTTAAAACCCTGAATTAAAATGTTACCCAAAATTTTAATACAAGTCTTATTTGAAATGAACGCTCGTCCGTTATAATTGATTGTAGTGCAAAATTCTTTTCGGCGAGATGAGTATTTATGCCACAGCATTTGCTCAAAGTCTACGAGGACTCAGACTCTTTCATAGATGCATGTTAAATGTAAAAGTGGGTGATAAACCTTCATGAGTATTTACACCACAGTGTTTGCTCTATAAGGCAAAACTCACTTAGATACATAATTGCAGTCGCATAACGGGGTTGACTTGCTAAACTGTCTTAGCGCCACAGTGTCGGACAAGCCGAGGGACGCAGATCGATTGTTTAGAACATTCGATCAAACATGAGTAACAATTTGTTTGTAATTGGTTTAGAGACCTACCAGGTTGTGTTGTTGAAGTTATCAGCCACAACAAACGCGGAGATAGCATGAACCTGGATCATGACCCATTATGACCATATTTGACATGAGTCTGTATTCTTTCATGGGGTCGAAGAGTATGTTAAAATAGTATGAGCTAATTAAACAAAATGCCTTGTTTATTAGCCTAAATGAATATGTATAATAGGAAATAGATTTTGAATTTGATCTCCGGTCTATCTAATTCTTCAGATTACTAAAGATGTCGAGCTTATCATTGAAAATGTTGATTGAGATGAACAAACTTACTGGACCAAATTACCCTAATTGGTTAAGAAATCTGCGATTGGTGTTAAAATTAGAAAGAATTGAGTATGTGTTAGACACAGTATTCCCCACAGTCCCTGCTGAAAACTCTGATGAGTATGCCATATTTGACAAGGTGACTTATCAGAAACAGTTGAACGATGATACCTTGGCAAAATGTGTAATGTTGTCTTCCATGACTATGGAGTTACAAAGGCAACATGAAAACATGGGCCCAACGAAATGCTAAAACACTTGAAGAGTCTCTATGAAAAAACAGTCTCAAACAATGGAGTATGAACTGTTGAGAGACCCTTTCAAATGTAAGTTGAACGAAAGGGGACAAATGTCGGCACATGTTCTAAAGAAGGACTACATAGCTCCAAGAGGAGGCAAAGCTAGTGCTTCTACCTCTACTGGACAAGGTATGTTTGTAATTGAAATAAATATGTCTACAAGTAACTCCCACTGTGCGTATTGGATACTGCTTGTGGCTCACACATTTGTAGTAATGTGCAGGGCCTAATTAACAGCAGAAAGGTTGGACATTAGGAGGTGGACCTGCGCGTTGGAAATGGAGCACGAGTAGATGTTGAACGTGTGGAAACTTATAGACTAGATTTACCTTCAGGCTTTTATTTAGAACTAAATAATTGTTATTTTGTTCCCTCATTAACGAGGAATATCATTTCTATCCCAATGTTAGACATTGAGGGGTTTTCCTCATTCATTGCCAATGACAGTTATGTACTGTCTTTTAATGGTTTTGTTTGTGGTAAGGCTCCGCTTGTGGATGGATTGTATATTTTAAACTGTAGTCGTGAAATTTTCAATGTGCAAAATAAATGAGCTAAGATAAGTAATACAAGAAACCCCACCTACTTATGACACTGCAGACTTTGTCATATCAACGAACTCAAGGATAGCAAGATTGAGGAAGTTAGACTACCTCGAACCATTTGACTTGGAGTCTTATGGTAACTGCGAATCTTGCTTGAGAGAAAAGATGACCAACAAACCACTTTATGGGAAAGGGGTACGAGCCAAAGAGGTGCTTGAGTTGGTCCATACTGATGTATGTGGGCCATTTTCAACTCAAGCTAAGGGAGGCTTCCCTTACATCATCACTTTTACAGACGATTTCACAAGGTTTGGGCATGTGTATCTTATGAAACATAAGTCCGAAGCCTTTGAGAAATTCAAGGAGTACAAGTCAGAAGTAGAGAAGCAACTTGAAACAAGTATCAAGACACTTCGATCGGATCGAGGAGGTGAATACTTAAGTAAAAAAATTCTGGATTATTTGAAACTTCATGGAGTCCAATCACAATGGACATCTCCTGGAACGCCACAGATGAATGGTGTTGCTAAAAGGAGAAATCGAACCCTATTAGATATGGTTAGATCCATGATGAGTTTATCAGCTCTACCGACATACCTTTGGAGCTATGCATTGCAAAGCTCAATTTATATTCTGAATAGGGTTCCTTCAAAGTCAGTAGAGAAAACTCCATATGAGATATGGAACGGCAAGAAGCCAGCACTTAAACACATGTGACCCTGGGGGTGCCCTGCATATGTAAAGAAGATGCTTACCGACAAGTTGGAATCTAAAAGTGAGAAATTTTATTTTGTGGGGTATCCAAATAAAAACTAAGGGATACTACTTCTATCTTCCTGGAGAACATAAGGTCATTGTTTCCAGGAACACAACTTTCCTTGAAGAAGAATATGTCTACAAGGAACATAGCTGCACAGAGATAGAACTTGAAGAAATTCAAGAACCACAAGATAACACAGAAAATGAACCCTTGTCGAATGACCTAAATAAGGATTCAGTGGGAGTATCTGATGAAGATCTTTAAGTGGGGATTGATGTGCTAAGCCTTTAAGATGGAGGATGTTAAGTAGATATGTAGCCATTTGCAATGCATGATGCCAAAAAAAAGGTGGTAATGACGCATGGGCTAGCAAGGTGCGGACAATATTATTTATGAAATGAATTTTTCTCTCGGTCTTCCTATTTTGTGAGGACATATGTGGACAAGAAAATCAAAAAGATATGCCATTTGTGTCACAAAACTCTCGAAATGGCCCATTATCATATTCCCTGCCATTATCACATTGAATATTTTTAATTTCCCGTTCAAATTGGGTACGGATGAATGCTCTAAATTATAAGAATGTGGAAAAGACTTGAGACTTTTTAGATAAAGGAAAGGTCCACAAAAAATTAGAATAATCATCCAAAAATAAGACATAATAATGATGGCCCAAAGAACTTAAAAGGGGAGATGTCCATAAATCACTATGAATAATGTCAAATAGCATCAAAGTACGAAAAATAAAGGCTACAAACGGTAACATAACATGTTTCCCTAATGGACAAGAAGGGCAAGTGGAGTACTACGCATACCCTCACATGCAATAAAATTATATTTATGCAGAGAAGAAATAATAAATGATACTGGATGACCCAAACGTGCATGTCACAAGGAAGGAGCAAGAGCGGCAAAGGTAGAAGTTGTGGATTGACTCGTGGAAATGGTGGTGATTGGATAAACCTCTCCCCTACTATTGCATCTCATTAGAGGTATCCCCGTCTTAAAATCCTTCAAAGAAAATTCAAACGGATCAAAATTAACAGAAACACAATTATCAGTGGTGAATTTTCGGACATACACCAAATTTTTTAATTAAGTTAGGGGAATGAAGAACATTTTTCAAGACGAGAGGTGGATGTGGGGGAGGCAAATTCGTATGACCATAACCGCGAATTGAAATTGAGTTGTCATTACCAACAATAATGCCACGATTATTACTCAAATTAAAATAAGACGAGAGAGTACCTTGTGTGGACGTCATATGAGAAGTGGCTCCGGTGTCTATGTATCAATTTGCGTTCGAGGGGTGTAATCCAAGTGTATGCATTGCGGCCTCAATATCCGTAGGTGTCAGGATCGGAGCTAGGCCCGTAGCAGTGAAGGCCTGCTGAGGTCGAGGCCCAAGCAAGTCTGCCTGCTTCCCTGGACAGCACTGGATCGTGATGCATTATTCTGGACCGAGAAATTGGACCTGGAAGCTGACTGGAATTGGGCCCAGTTTTATGGATATGGCGTCGGTGGAAAATAAGGGTTGTTGGGCCAATGGCCACTGGCCCAGCCCCACGGCCAGGAGGCCCAAGGCTGCGGCCAGGCCAGGCCAGTCTACTATTGCCGTCGCCACTGTTCCGGCCACCGCCGCCATTATCACCGCGACTGCCTCCGCTGTTCTTGCCATTATTTTTTCGATTTTGAACCCTTTTTCTGCCACCGTTGGTACAGTTTTGGCCCGAATTTTTGGAGAATGAGTAAGGGATTTTCCTTTTTTCACTTAATTTTAAAAAATAACATATATATAAATAACTCAATAATTGAACAAGATAGTGTAATAAAAATATCCCAATGTTATTTTTGTGCTTCTTATATTATTTACTACAAATATGATTTTTTGTAATACAAATACAATTGTCAAAATTGCAACATTGTGTTGTTCAAAAGTTGCAAATGACATAGTAAAATTGCAATTAAAGAAATTACATTTTGAAAAAAAACTGTTCTAGTTTCTTTATAATTTTATGTGGTTCTTAGGTTGGAATTGGTATTTGTTGGTCAAATTGCTCCACGTCGCTTCCACCACCTTCGGATAAGATGTCATTGTAGTTTTCGTCTTCTTCTTCGTTGATCTCCGGTTGACCGCACCTTCTCCGCTCCGCTCGTATCCAATCTCTGAATGATACTGCAATCTCCAAGATGTCTCTGGGTAATGAGTGTATGTGCTCTCCTATTTGATATTTGCCGGCAGAAAAAGCATTTTCAGACGTTGTTGATGACGCTTGAATGTTCAAAATATCTCAGGTCATCATTGAAAGTGTCGGAAAGGTCTTCTCATTCCCTCTCCAGTATTTCAGCAAGTCTTCACGTCCTTCTTCATTGACAACTGCTTGGTACGGTATACTACCCTGCAAAACAAAAACATCAAACTCACTAATTTGGTTAGTAGTGTTACCACCGCACATTTTATTTATGAGGCTTTCAATACTAGCCGCAAAAACAACATGTTTTTTATAAGGTTGTATTGAAGAAGAAGAAGAAGAAGGATGAGGTATGAAAGTTGTTTGGTTGCTAGCACCTTCTTGTTGGTAATACTTATATACTTTTTTGCATTCATCTTCTATGCTAGACAACCCTTTGTCTTTAATTAGTTCAATATGTAGTGGGTCATTTGAATTTTTGGGAGTTGGAGGTGGTAGTACTGCTATACAATCATAAATAGTTTCAATAAGTGATTTACATCCGTCTATTTTAATAGTCGAATTTAATACAATACCAATAATATAAATAGTGGTAATAGAAATAAAAGATTTTTTTTTATAAACATTTTTTTAATAGTTGCCTTATAATCTGGTGTATTCATATATTCATTAAGTAATAAAAATATTAGAGCTATATAAAACAACATAGTTGAAATAGTAGGATAATATATACCGAAAAATTATTTTGTTGCTTGAAAAAATTTCTCTAGAAATACAATAAGTTCGGAAATTTTTTCTCAATCGCTATCTACAACCATATCAGTTGGATTTTGATTATGGGCGTTAAAAAATAAAGTTATAGGTCTTCTATAGTCATAAGCAACAAATAGTTGCTCGTACAAAGAATTCCACCTAGTGGGTACTTCTTTGGGATTTTTCTATAAGGTAGTTGGCAATCGTGATAAGTTTTTTTATAGACTTTTTTTCGTTGTATTCTTTTATTTTTAAAAATAAAGTTTATAGCAAATTGTATTTTACTAAGAATGTCTTCAAAAAGTGATAGATCATCCTTTACAACTAAGTTATATATATGGCACACTGATTTCATATGAAAATGATTTGGAAAAGATGGAATTAAACTATTTTTTAAAATTGTAATAGCATAATTATTAGAAGAAACATTATCTAATGTAATAGTCATAATTTTATCAGTTATTCCGTAATAATTGCACACTTGATAAATATTTTCTGCAATAAAAGTACCAGTGTGCCTATCATCTATATATCTATACGCTAAGATACGTTTTTGCATAGACCATTTATAATCTATCCAATGACAGATTACCGTTAAATAATCATGACCGTTAGTACTACGGCTTATATCAGAAGTGATAGTCACTTTGCCATTAAAATGATATAATGAATAACGTAAATACTGTTGATATTCATGTGCAAATTTAAATACATCTCTCTTAACAGTTGATCTAGAAAAATCGGTAAAAGCAAGATTATACATTTCTCTAATGTAATGACTAAAACCAGGAGATGAAGGAAATGAAAAAGGCAAACCCTCCACAACAACTAATTTTGCTATTGATTCCCTATCTCTATGTTTATTGTAATTATGGCTTACAATCCCCCCGTCGTGGGGTTAATTTGACATGTACTTGGTCTGGGACAGTATGTGAACCTTGTTCCGATGGAGAGGGCGTTTGCGCACTCGGTTTTTCAGCCTTGTATTGGGCAAACCTAGTTGGGTGATCCCTTTCTATGTGTCTCATTAAACCCCCCGTCCCACCCTGACCTTTTACAGTTTTTAATTTTAAAACATCTTTACAAATTTTACATCTAGCTACTTGATTGTCTACGTCTCTATCAAAAAAATTCCATGCATATGATTTTAATGGTCGTTTTGCTGGACCTCGTCTCATACTAGGGGAATATGAGCCATTCCAGTTGGAGGTGCACTAGTGGGTGTGTCATCTAGATCATCTTCTAAATTAAAGTCTTGTTGAGTTCCAGAAAATATCTCCTCGCCTAAATCTAATGGTATTGGAGGAAAATGTTCAGTATCAACAAAATCATCCTGTGTAGGAATAGGATCTTGTCTAGGAATAGGATGACTAGAAGAAGTACCCCGACCCTTGTTACCCCTACTATAAGAAGCCTTACACTACCCTTAAACATACATGTAATTCCTTTCATTTTAATTATGCTAATAAATAGTTAAAGATAATGAAATTAAGTGTGTTAAATAAAATAAAGAAACAATTTAATGAATGAACTAATGTACCAAAGGCCGACGTAACGTCGACGTATGATCGGGAGGTTGAAAATTGAAACTTTGTTCGATTGAAGATCCTCAAGCTAGTTGCCAACTTCACTCCAAATGAATAAATAAAATTGAATATTTAGTAGACAATGTAGACTTGTAGAGATATAGATTGAGAGATTAGAGAGATTGTAGGAAGATTTGTGAGAAATATGAAGAGAAAATGAGGTATTAATAGTTGAGAAATTGGGTTAAAGTATAAATATAATAACTTAGAGGTTAAAAATAAATATTAAGGAGATGGGGAGGGGGGGGGGGGAAGGGGGAGGCCAAAAATGGCAGTTGCACAACGGCCAAAATATAAAATGGTCGTTGGTGCGACGGTTATTTTGTGCAAAGGGGAGGGATCGGGGCGGGACCGGAACCGGGGCGGGTTGGCGGGATTGAGGCAGGCCGGGTCCGAGCGGGACGAGACCATGTCCCATCCCGGTTCCAGTCCCCGTACCGTAAAAAAGTTTTTTTTTACATATTGGGTTCGGGGCGGAATCGGGCCGACCCGGCCCACTGGCCACCCTTACCCTATTCCAAGTTTCCATCGCCGTAGCGTCGGGTTCAATAATCATCTGCAAGAGGTCTATAGAGATAGTGGAATAAATTCACTGGAGAACGATAGCATCAAGGGTTGTCCATAACGTAGGATCATCCTTGGAGGTAGGCACCTTCTCCTTGCCAATTACCGTAGGGATGATGTGATGGAGGACTTGATGCGAGCGTGCGTGAACCTTGAATAATTCCGTCCACGTCGCGTATTGGACTTTTTCCATCTCAAGAACAATAGGGATGTGGTTCTTGATGTTGGAGACTGTAAGGGCAGGATGAAACATGTTCTTTGACGTAGACATAACGAAAGAACAATAAGTGAATTAGGGATTTAGAAGAAATTTTGGGAAGAGAAGAAGAAATTGCACGAAAACCGAGAAATTGCACAGAAACCGAGACTGAGAAAGGGCAGCAGAATTGTATTTGTGAAAAGTATTTTAGCTCTAGACTTCTAATACCATGAAGGAAATAATCCCTTGATTATTTCATTGATGAAGATGTATTTATATATAATTTACAATCTCTAATTATGAAAAATCATATTTCTACTATAACAATAAATTCTAATTATACTTGTGCAAGAATACTATAACTATGATAAATTTGTAAGTCGGGTGCAATTATACACGGTTATAATATTTCTGTCAGTATCCACTCTCTGCAGCAAGCTCTTCTGCTTTTGAGCTGCGGCGGCGGCAGTTGGTCCGCTGCCTCCACTACTTCCTCCTTTATTCATTCTGCTTCAAACCTAATTTTCTTTTTTAATCAAAAAAATCGAAGAGGCTCATCTAAAAACAGTAGCATACCGAAGTGTTGTTTGGAAATCAAACTCCTTTTTGTAATTTCTTCTTAGTTTTTTTCTGGGGAAACGAAAGGTGCTTTGTGCCGGAGATGCAGGCTCCGATATTGTGCGACGTTGAAGGACTCCCGGCGCCGGCGGAGAAGACGGTGATAATAAGTACTTTATGACTAGGAGAAGGTTAACAATACTCTTTCTCCTTAAAGATGAAAGCGGAAACGAGTAATTGAAAGTAAAGTTTATTATTTCACTTGAAATATTACTCAAATAAATGTTATAAAATTTTGTACTTACACCTAGGGATGTCAACGGATTGGATTTGGACCGAATCCTACTAGATTCAGATTCATATCCGTTTTTCATACCTGAATTCAGATCCATCGGGTTCATAAAAATCAGATCTAAATCAAGATCCACCGGATCCACCGATCGGATATGGATCCACATGTAAAAAAAATTGTCTTAAATAATATTCCCACCTGTTGAAATTTTTTTGACAAAATGAAACTCAATCCGATTGCAAATTATTTAATTCATTCAATCAACCTGCACAAACATTACACCATTGGTGAGTGAGTTCAGGGTTAGTTGTGAAGAGTAAATATTCAACCCAATCAACATCATCATTAGAGCCAATTCTTTTGTTACCATAACCAAAAGGGTTAGCAGGGCCAGCTTTATCTTTCTCAATTTGGGACATGTTGAAAAACTTAACAACTTCACTTTCTAATTTAGTGATGATTTCAATGGGGACATCATGATTCACCACCTTAAAGAATCCAAATTCTTGACAAGCTTTTATAATAAGGGTGTTGGCTTCTCAGGGTCTAATAAGTCTATCACTGAAATAATATTACCAGTGTAAACATGATCAATACTAGTGTTATGCTTGCATGTTTTAATGTGAGAAAAGTTTTCTACAAGTGGCCGAGAAAACAAAAGAAAGACCTAAATTTATTCTAGGTTATGGATATATTTAATAAAAAATGGATTCACGGGTCGGATTTGGATCGGATACGGATATCAAATATAAGATCCGGATCCATATCCGATCCGTCAAAACGGATCCGGGTCTGTCGGGTCCAAATTTTGAAAATCCATATCTTATAAAACGGATCTGGATTCACCGGGTCCAGGATCCACTGCCATCTCTACTTACACCAATATTCATATATGTAAAATACTAATTAGTACGTACTACGTAGTAGTATTTTCTTTTTCAAATTTTCAAACTAATATATTTGACTATATACAAATACATACTTATTTACATCTATCGAACATTTTCAATTCTAATTTGTCCAAAATAATGCTAAAATTATTTTTATATTTAAAATTAATTAGACTTTAGATTTTTCCTATTCCACTTAGAGCCTGTTTGGATGAATTTATAACTTATGTCTCATAAGCATAAGTCATAAGTTAGGAATGCTAAGTTATGACTTTTGATTTATTTTATTAATTTGATTTAAAAGCACCTTTTATTTTAGCAAAACACCATAAAAGTGCTTAAAAGTTATTTTGATATAAAAACACCTAAAATAAGTCAATCCAAACAGGTTCTTAATATGGCCATACAAATGTCAATGACTTGTTAAGTCTTTCTTTTAACTCTATGCCCCTCAAAGTAGAGTGTATGCAACCTTACATCTACCTTGGTAGGTAGAGCGGTTGTTTTTGAGGCACCCTCGGCTCAAGATAAAGCATAAGCAAAAGCAAAGCAAGAGAAACAGTCAGACCCGGTCAAAAAAATTTAAAAGTAGTATGAAAATGATGGTATCAAAAGTGAATAAGTAATGATAGCGCATTCTGAAAAAGTAAGCAGTAACTAGCGCAAGTAAATAAGCTAAACAAAGTACACTAAAGGACACATAGCAGCAGAAATCAAATTACAGGGGACTATAAAGCAACACTGCGTCTATTAGTATGATAGGCTAGGCGGGTCTACAATAACAACACTATAACTACCAATTTGTAAGCGTAAGTAGGACTACGCTCGACTACCTGCTATCATTCTACCTTAATTTGTGTCCTCCACAACCCCTATCTAAGATCATGTACTCAGTACTATTTTCTGGGTAAACGTTTGCATCTTCATTTATTATATCATCAGTTTCTATTTTTGTTTCTATAGGATTATTAAATTCATCTTCTATATCACTTTCGGGTTCATCTTCTATGATTGCATTTACACTTTTCATTTTTTGTAAGGCTACTATTATCTGGTTATTTTCTTTTACTATCTCTGAGTCTTCTTCCTCTTCTATGAATTCTGCTACTTTTACCTCTTGGCTTACTAATTCAATGTCGTTGTCTTCGTTAGTATCGCTCTCAGTCTTTTCACTACTAGTTGTAGTATCTTCACTTGTTCTATCATTTCTAACTTTCTTTTTTCCCTTTAACCTTTTTATCTCTTCTCTTAGGATTTTTACTTCATCTTTTAATTCTCCTAATTCTTGTTTTACATCTGTTAATTCTTGTTTTACATCTGTTAATTCTTGTTTTACATTTTTCAATTCCTCTTTTGTTTGTTTTAGTTTTACTTTGGTTTCTCTTAATACTTTCTTTGTATCCTTAAATTTTTGTTTGAATTTTTTATATTTGTTGTACCATTCCTCATTATTGTGTTTTTAATTTGGTATTTTCTGTTTCTAATTCACATAATTTTCATTCTTGTTTATCTAATTTTAGATTTAAATACTCGTTGGTTGTTTTCTCTACGTCTTTTAAGTAATGTTTTCACCTTTTGAATTATTGTTTGGTGTGGTTTTTTCTTTCCTTTTCATTGGTTCATACTTGTATCATTCTCTGTCCAGGATATTTTTTCCATGGTTTCTTAAAAACGTAAGTACGCTAGGTTCTTGGTTTTCCATTTAAAATTGTCTTTTCTTACTTAACATTGCTAAGCTATCTAATATTTTTTCTACTTTCTTTGGCAATCTTGGTTTTATTTTGCTAATATCTATCATTATTGGCTCTTTACTTCTTCTCCAAGCATCTATTGATAATATCTCTGCTTGTTGAATTGTAGTGCTAATTATAGTATTTTCTTTGCTCGTACTAGGTTCATCTTCTTCTACTTGTTTACCTTTATCTTTACTTTTTTCTTCTACTAATATGTTTAGTTTTTTCAATATTATTTTAAATGTTGGTATCTCAGATACGTTTCATAATTTTATTAATTCTTCTCTTATTATTTCTTGCATTTTTGTTTGGTTTTCTTTTATTTCATCCATTAATATTAATGTATTCTTCATTTTTTTCTTTTACTACTATTTCTTCTCATAATGCACTAATTTTTTCATTAGAACTAGTCAGGATTATTAATTCTTTTTCTCCATCTGTCTCTCATATCTATCCATATTTTATCAAACTTTTCACATTGTTGTTCTAACTTTCTTATCTTTTCTTCTAGCTTTATTTCTTTTGCCTTATATTTTAAGTATTTGAGCTGTGAGAATATTTCTTCTGATAAAATTCTTTTTATTGATTTTAATTTCTGTTTTTTCTCTATTATTTCTTTCTGTATGTTCATACCTTATTCACGAACCTTGTTTTTCCTTGGTCATTTATTTCAATTCCATTATTATTTATCTTATAATTTATCATGGTTAAAAAGTCACTTCCTAGAAGTAGTTCATTAAAACCATCATATTCTATTACTCCTATATTTATCTTATACTCTAAATCTTGGATCTTGGATCTTGAATTTTAAATTAATACTTTTGGTAATTATTATTTCTCTTTCGTTTTCAGGATAATTATAAGTTTGTGGGTCTATTAGTTCACAATCATTGTCATCAATTTTACTTATATGTATAAAACTTTTAATAGCTCCAGTATTTACTTCAGTTATGCAGTCTGTTGTTATTATACCTTTAAATATTATTACTTTAATTTTTAATCTGTTTGTGTTTATATTTATTAAATCTAATATTCTAGGTTGTATGACACTAGTTTGTCGTGACATTGTTGGTTCTCTCGTAATACTTAATCTAGATCCTTCTATTTTTGTTATTAATCTTTTGGATGGTGTAAGGGTTTTTGTGTTAAAATCCATATATATTTCTTCTGGTATAGTTATTTTGGAATTTTCTTTATGTTCTATTTGTTCTATTATTTCCTGG
Organism: Anisodus tanguticus; assembly: GCA_034509755.1. Taxonomy (NCBI): domain Eukaryota; kingdom Viridiplantae; phylum Streptophyta; class Magnoliopsida; order Solanales; family Solanaceae; genus Anisodus; species Anisodus tanguticus. The sequence continues at coordinate 18,346,116 of CM067554.1, read as the reverse complement.
TACATCCTTGGTACTAATATATTCATTTCATGTTGTTTCTTTACATGGTGGTTTCCGGTTAGGGCATATATCATTTTTGTTTTAATACTTATGACTTTACTTCCTGGTGGCATTGTTACTCCATCTAGTTTATAATATAGTATTAAGGTTAAGTCTTTGTGTTCATCTTTTAATGATATACTAAAGTCTGGTTGTACCATAAATTTTAATTTCTGATATATTAAATTTTCTTTTACTACTGATATTAAAGCATCTTGTACATTTCCTAATATCCTATCATCTAATATGTATATTTGTATAGGTGTATCTATGTTTTTCTGAAAGTGTGTTTTTATAGTAAATTCTACTCCTCCAAAGTATATGTTCCTATATTTTTTAGCTTCCCTAGTAGATAGTTTTGATAACTCTCTTTTATTACTTCATTTGTTATCAAGTTTATTTTCGTTCTTCCATTTACACTCATTGTATCTATTATATTTTCATGCTTATGTGCTATGTACCTTATTTCTTTATTTCTTTCAAACCATTTTGTTTTAAATATTTTCTTTATAGATAATTCCTCTTTTTCATCTTGTATCTTCTGATATGTTTCAAGCTTAAAGCTTAATGTTTGTGTTGATCCTCTTTCATATGTATTCATCTGATAATATATTTCTTTAGAGTCTTCTACTATTTCTTTTCCTTTATCCATATTTTAATAAGTTGATGTACTTATATTGTTCTTCTATTAAGTCATTTAGATCTTTTAATTCATTATCCTTTCTGATTATTTCTCTTAATTTATTTTCGAGAAGTTTCATATTTTCTTCTTCCTTTTGTCTTAACTCTTCATCTTTTAATGCTATTTTATTTTTTAATTCTTTAATAGTTCTTTCCTATTCATAAATTTCTTTAGCATTTTCTTGTAAACTTTTATCTTTTTTATTTATTAGATCTGTACTTATTTTGCAACTTATTATATGTTGGTTTATATCTCTATTATATGTAAGGGGTTTTTCTGCTATTATTCTAAGTTCTTCTAATTTATTTTGTTGATCTATTAGTCTATTTTCATCCATAGTGTTCTATTGTCATTTGTAGTTCTTCTTTTCGAGCTGTTATTTCTTGGTTTATTCTGACTAATTCAGTGTTGAGATCTATCAATACTCTATAGTTTCATATAAGATCGTCTAAATTAGAACTTATCGCTGCTAAGTCAGCCTCTTCTTTTATTTTTTCATAATCTTTCAATTTCTTTAATGCTAGTCCTAGTTTATGTAATTCTACTAAATCACTATAGTATTTTACTAATATTTCACTGTGGTTTCGTCTTTGTAATACTTGGTGTCTTATCCTTTTTAGCATGAGCATCCTTTTATTTAATCCTCTAACTTAGGAAAATTCTTCTCGGGTTTTCACATTCCCAAATCATCTCAACCTCGCTTCCCGCATTTTATCCTCCACCGAGGTCACTCTCACTCTGTTTCGATTATCATCATTTCTAATCCTATCCCTCCTTGTATGCCCGCACATTCATCTTAGCATTCTTATCTCCACAACTTTCATCTTTTGGATGTGCGAAGTCTTGACTGGCCAACACTCCACCCCATACAACATAGTCGGTCTAACCACTGCCCTATAGAACTTGCCTTTAAGTTTTGGTGGCACCTTTTTGTCGCATAAGACTCCAGATGTGAGCCTCCATTTCATCCACCCTGCCCCAATACGATGTGTAACATCGTCATCAATCTCTCCATCCCCTTGGATAATAGACCCGAGGTTCTTGAAGCTTCATTTCTTTGGAATGACCTGAGTACCAAGCCGCACTTCCACGTCTGTATCAAGGTCGCTCCCGTTACTAAACTTGCACTCCAAGTATTCTGTCTTGGTCCTACTCAGCCTGAATCCTTTAGATTCCAGAGTCTGTCTCCAAACCTCCAACTTAGCGTTCACTACGTTGCGACTCTCATCAACCAGGACTATGTCGTCTACGAATAACATATACCATGGAACCTTCCCTTGGATTTATCACGGCAGTCCATCTATTAACAAGGCAAATAAGAATGGGCTAAGAATTGATCCCGGGTGCAGCCCCATCACCATGGCACCTCCCTTTGGATTTCTAGTGTACGCCACAGGTACAGCTCTAACCTTCAAATATCTCTATAGAACCTCCATAGGGACTTTGTTGTATGCCTTCTCGAGGTCGATGAAAACCATATGTAAGTCTCTCTTCCTCTACGCTCTACCAACCTCCTAATAAGATGAATGACTTCTGTGGTCAAACGCACCAGCATGAATCCAAACTGGTTCTCAGAAATAGACACGCCTCTTCTCACCCTAATCTCCACGACCCTTTCCCAAAATTTCATAGTGTGGCTTAACAGCTTGATACCTTATAGATGTTGCAACTCTGGATATCACCTATGTTCTTGTACAAAGGGATCATTGTACTCCACCTCCATTCTTCGTGCATTCTCGTCATCTTAAAAATGATGTTAAACAACTCAGTCAGCCACTCCAAACCTGCCTGTCTGCACTCTTCCAAAATTCAACTGGGATCTCATCAGTCCCGGTCGCTCGTCCCTTGCGCATTCTGCGAACAACACCCTTAACCTCCTCAACCTTAATGCTTCTACAATATCCAAAATCCCGGTACCTACTAGATTGCTCCAGATCTCCCAGCACAATGTCTCTATCTCCTTTTTCGTTCAAGAGTATATGGAAGTGAGACTGCCACCTCCGCCTAATATGTGCGTCCTCCACCAGTACTTTGGTGTCCTCGTCCTTGATGCATCTCACGTGGTCCAAGTCACGGGCCCTCCTATCTCTCATCTTGGCTAGTCTGTACAACTTCATATCCCCGCCTTTTTCCTCTAATTCCACATACATGTGTTCAAAAGCAGTCATTTTCATCACCGTAACCGCAAGATTTGCCTCCTTCCTCGCCATCTTATACAGTTCCCTATTCGTCCACTTCTCCACTTCATTCTTATTTTCTACCAATTTCACATACGCCGCGTTCTTCTCTTCCACCTTCTTTTGTTACCATTCCGCCACCAGTCCCATCGATGCCCACCACGGCTACCCCTCGAGACCCCAAGCACTTTTTAGCTACCTCTCGAGTGCAACTGGCCGTCCTATCCCACATACCGGTCGCATCCCCACTACTCCGCTAAGCCCCCTTGGCCATCAACTTCTCTCCCATCTCTTTTGCACTAGCCATGGTCAAACTTCCCCATTTGATTCATAATCTGTCATCTGCAACCCTCTTCTTCTTCTCCATCTTGATCTCCAAATCCATCACCAAAAGTTTATGTCGGGTTGTAAGATACTCCATCGGAATAACCTTACAGTCTTTACAAAGACCGTTGTCAACCTTCCTTATGAGTAAAAAGTCTATCTAAGTCTTAGCCACCGAACTATGAAAAGTCACCAAGTGCTTATCCTTCTTCAGGAACCTCGAATTGGCTATCACCATCCCAAAAGCTCTAGCGAACTCCAGAAGTGAGACGCCTCCCCCATTTCTGTCCCCGAGGCTAAAGCCTCCATGCACGTCGTCATAACCCCCCGAAAATGACCCGATATGTCCATTGAAATCCCCTCCTACAAATAACTTCTCAGTGGGTGGTATACCACCCACCACCTTGTCCAAATCCTTCCAAAAATGCCTCTTCTCCTCCTCGTCCAAACCCGTCTGCGGCGCGTAAGCACTAATAATGTTCATAGTGAACCCTCCAACTACCAACTTAATCGTCATCATCCTGTCACTGACCCTCCTAACCTCTACCACATGATCCCTTAGCTCACTGTCTACTAAAATGCCTACCCCATTCATATACCTCGACCTACCCGAGAACCATAACTTATACCCGTCCACATCCTTAGCCTTATGTCCTATCCATTTGGTCTCCTGAACACATGCTATATTAATCCTCCTCTTCTTAAGAATCTTAACTAACTCTATGGACTTCCCCGTTAAAGTCCCAATGTTCCAAGACCATATTCTCAGCCTAGCATCTCCCTTACCCTACTTACCCTCCTCACCCTCGCCCTCGTCACCGATCGAAAACATGACCCTAGTTTACCATCAGTTACCAAAGCCACTAAAGTAAATATAAAATAATAAACTAATCAAACGTTTATCCTGAAACAGGAAGGGATCAAAGTGAAAGCACAAGTTAACAAGAATCTAGAGGCAAGTAAAACCACTACGCCAAGAATGCTATAACTAAAGACAAGAAGGGTAAATGCAAGAACGTAAAGTCACGAATCAATACAGCGAAGCGGTAAAATTTAACAAGGATAAGGACAAAGAATGGATACGGACAACCGGAGGTACCAACTCCAGTTGAATCGAACCTGTTTGCCAGCGAAAATCACTGTCCACCGGCACCGGAAGTACTGTTCACTTGAGTTTTCACCAAAAAGTCGAGTACATGTGTAGATCGAGGAAAAAAGAACAAAAAGAAAAAAGGAAAAGAGAGAAGAAAGGTTTCCAACAATCTCCAAACAACACCACAAAATATGTTCAAGCAAATGGGTATTCGGATCTGTAACTGAACCAAGATTGGATGGCAAAAAAAAAAAGAAATAGAGAATTGAATCGGATCTACCAGAAGCTCCGATCTGCAAACACGTAAAATACAAGTGTGTATTATAGAGATAGAGAGACGATTGTGAGCGTGTGTGTGAATTTGTCAATGATTTTCTTTTTAGATATATTTTTGGATTTGAAAGGGAAAAGAGATCGAAGAGAGAAAAGGGGGAAAACACCGCCATATAAATTGAGGCCTATGTGTTCCGTCAAATACCAGCATAAATAGAAATTAGAACGCAAGGAGTAGTACTCTGGTGTAAGGAAAGCTAAAAATGGATCACTTTTCTAATTACTACTACTATTCTTAATTGACATTAGGCGCAACTTTCATTGATAATGTCTAAACTACTTTCTGACCATCTTCAAATGTGATATTGAAATTCCCGTAATATGTCTCCGTTATATTTGTTAAGTATCATACAGTAGCATTCAAAACAACTTATGGATCTCAAGTCCTTGATATGGTCAAATTTAAACGCATTATTAGAATATTTCAATTTCTGAAATAAACAACATGAATAAGATGCTAGCGGCCAGCGCAATGACAGAATTTGACTCCACGAGAAATTGAACAAAAGGCTGCTGAATTAGCCTATTTCTTGCGTGTACCAATTGAAGTATTTTGAGAAATTGAAGGGTCGTTTATACCAATACTGACAAGATTCTTTTAGCAGGTAATGGAGATATTCTAAGCATTCCATTAGTTATATATCAACGTTCCAATAAAAATACTTGTATGCATCAAAAACTCCAGGTTCCTCGGGGTAAATGCATTAAAAAGGGACAAATTTTAGCGGATGGTGCTGCTACGGTTGGTGGCGAACTTGCTTTGGGGAAAAACGTGCAAAGCTCCATGTATGGTACACTATGTTGAGAGAATATTAGAGAGGGTTGGGGTTTGAGAAATAGCAAAAACCTCATCCTTAACTCAAAAGGGATTTAACACCAACAACAAGCAAGGTTCAATGCCATTTTCTACACTGTGACTACCATTTATCCGAAAACATAGTCCTAGAACGACTGTTAGTACTGTGTTCCCCTTAGCACGCTTTGGACGAGGTGCCACAGTACCTGCACAAGACAAACATTTAGCTAAGACATTCAAAATAAGAAATACAAGCTCATATAAGGTCGGGACGACCCCACACTTATGTCTATAGCATGCTCTACCTATGAATATGTACGAAATAAGCCTAGTCATCTTCTTCAGTCTCTTCATCGTCGTCATCGTTCCCACCATACCTCCATCCATCCCCAACATCATCCCGCTCCTCTTCTGTTTCTTCACTATCTTCTTCATTGTAGTTCTCTTCTTTAATCGTCCAAGGCCTCTTCGATATACTTCGATTGGCTGGAGAAGCACTAGAAGAGCTTTTGCGTGCAACTTTTAAAGGTGGCTGCTTTAAGCTTGGTTTTGGCCTGCTCTGTTTCTGAATTTTGCCGTTTCCACGTCTTGCAGCATATGCGTCCTGATCACTGCCTTCATCCATCTCATTGTCAGCAGTGGATTGAGCATTTTTTGAGTTCTCCTCTGGGAAATGACCAGGGTGCATGTTCCTTAAATGAAGATTCAGCTTGTATTCGTGGATGTAAGATTTGTCACACCCTTCGTAAGGACAGCTATAAGGGCGGTCAGACGATGATGAGCCATAAGCTGCTGAAGAAGATTTCAGAGTCTTCACTGGCTTCTCCACAGGTGGGGTATACTTTGGTGCTGCATCTGGCGTGTTCTACAACATGAAAAGATTAAAAATTGATAGTCAAATCCAGCTTCATGTGCTACGTTAGAAGATGCAAAAAGAAAGTGTTAAAGAGTAATTATGGGGCAATCCCATAATTACCTCCAATCTTCATTATTCATAATTGATATTGTAATATCTCATTAATTAGGATGATTATAATTAGTATCTTATATTTTAGGTAAAGTAGATTAGTTTTCCACAAGACAAGCATATTATGATTATATATTGTACCATGGGAATGAAATTAATCAAGGAATCAATTTTCAATATGGTATCAAGAGCCTAAAATTATTTGCTCTAAAAAATTTCTCTCCTCTCGGCTACTTCTCCAAGCCGTAATCAACCTTAGTTCTTTTTCCTCCATTTCTTTTGTCTTTTCGACCAAACCCTATCCTAATCCTAAACCACTTTCTAAACCCCTAGCCGCCAAATATAATATAACCCCCCACCCCACCCCAACTTCGACTACAACATTTTCCTCTCCAAAAATTAGGGTTCTTTACTCTACTTCCATCAAACCAAAACAATTTCTCTCCTTTCTTTGCTTGATTTCTAGTACAAAATATGGCCGAAAAATAAACTTTTCATCCTGCTCTTACCGTAAATAACATCAAGAACTTTATCTCCATAACCCTTGAAATGGAGAAAGAGCAATACACCTCTTGGGCAGAAATGTTCAAAATTCATTGCCGCGCTTATGAGGTCATAGATCATATCATCCCGTCCGAGTCATCATCGGATACCACTACGGTGGACAAAAAGCTATGGTCTCGGTTGGATGCTATAGTCCTTCAATGGATTTATGACACCATATCAAATGATCTTTTACATACCATATTAGAGACGAATTCTACGGCTCAACAGGCATGAGAACGGTTACAAAACATATTTCAAGATAACAAACTTTCTCAGGTTGTATATCTTGAACACCAATTTACTAATGTTAAATTGGATGACTTTTCTAATGTTTCCGCTTATTGTCAGGAATTGAAGGTGCTTGCGGACCAACTATCCAACGTTGGTTCGCCCGTAACAAATCAAATGTTGGTCATTCAGTTGATTGAAGGGTTGAATGAACAATATGATGGAGTTGTTACGTTCATTCAGCAAAGTAATCCGTTGCCACCTTTCTATGAGGCCTGTTCGAGGTTGATTCTCGGGGAAATACGAAAAGCAAAACAGGCATCTGGAGTAACCACCTCCGGAATTGCTCTCGTCTCCACCAACTCATTTTCCACGAATTTGGAGCCCCAAAATTCAAGTTCAGGGAGCAATGGTAATCGTCACAATAATGGTCAAAACGGGGTTCAAACCGTAACAACAACAAAGGAAAAATAATGGTGGAAAGGGACGAGGGAGAGGCGGTGGCCAGCCTGACGGCGGCAACGGCATGTCCGGGCAGTGGCGGGCCGTCGGTAATCAGTGGGGCAGTACCCACTATGGGCCTAGCCCAACAGTGGGCTGCCCCGCCATGCCCATATCCAACCTCATCGTGGGCCAGGCCTCCTTCGTCAAATCGTCAACCCGAAATTCTAGGGTCTCGTCCACAACATGCATTTGCGGCCCAAGCACAATCTTCTGTCGGCTATGCACCCACAGACATTGAACAAGCCATGAACAATATAAATCTCAGTGTTCCAGATGAGTCGTGGTACATGGACACAGGAGCTACGTCACACATGACGGCATCTCAAGGTAATCTCTCGTCTTATTTTAATATGAACAGTAATAAAAATATTGTTATCGGCAGTGGGTAGGAAATTCCAATTCGGGTTATTGGTCAGGTAACACTATCCTCTCCACACCCACATTATACTTGAATGTCTTACATGCACCAAAACTGATTAAAAACTTGATCTTTGTTAGACGTTTTACTATTGACAACAATGTTTCTGTGAATTTTGATCCATTTGGCTTTTTGTGAAGAATTTTAGACGAGGATGCCACTAATGAGATGTATTAGCACGGGGGACTTGAATCTCGTCACAACTATTTCCAACAATCGCATCACCAAACCATCAACCTTCGTTGTCATTTCTAATACTATATGGCACAATCGGTTGGGACACCCAGGAGCACCAGTTTTTAATAATCTTAAGAAGAATAATTTGTTTTCTTGTAACAAACTTTTGGACTCTTCTGTTTGCCAAACTTGTGTGTTTGGTAAACATGTTAAGCTTCCTTTTGCATCATCTCTTTCTCATACCTTTATGTCATTTGATCTTGTGCATTGTGATTTGTGGACATCACCAGTTTTGAGTTCTGCAGGTCATAAATACTATATGCTTATTCTTGATGATTATTCGAATTTTTTGTGGACTTTTTCCTTAGGACATAAATCACAAACCTACACCATTTTTAAACAATTTAGTGTTTTTATCAAAACTCAATTTGACAAATTCATTAAATGTTTTCAATGTGACAATGGGGGAATTCATCAATGCCCAATTTAATGATTTTTGTCACCAAAATGGAATGTCTTTGCGTCTTTCATGTCCACATACATCACCACAAAATGGGAAAGCCGAAAGAAAAATTCGAACAATTAACAATATGATTCAAGCTCTCCTTGTGCATTCTTCCACACCACAAAAATTTTGGCACCATGCACTTCAAATGACCACATATCTTTTGAATATTCTTCCTAGTAAATTGATTTCCAATGTATCTCCTACACAAATGTTGTATCATCGTCTCCCATCTTTAACACATTTGAGGGTATTCGGGTGTTTGTGTTATCCGTTGTTTCCATCCACTACCATTAATAAGTTGCATGCTCGTTCAACTCCTTGTGTGTTTTTGGGATACCCACATAATCATCGGGGATATAAATGTTATGATTTGACGAATGAAAAAATAATTATCTCTCGTCATGTAGTTTTTGATGAGTCTACATTCCCGTTTGCAAAGTCTCATATGGCATCCTCACTTGCATATGAATTTTTGGACAACAGAATACATCTCATTTTACACCACCACCTTAATACCCAAACACAAGTGGGACCGACCCAACAAAATGCCAAAAATATCTCAGCCCAGGTGGGGGAGCCCACTGCTCCCTCACTCGTACCCTTACCCCAGTCCAATGACCGATCGGCTACCCACTCTCACTTGGGCCACACTACCCCTTTTTCGGCCCATACCCAAGAACCCTACTACCCAACCGATGACGGTATAGCCTCAGACCATTGAAACCCGTGCCATGCACGGGATTTTTCGGCCCAAACGTCAATTTAACTTACTATCTTCGGTTCAACCATCACCTCTACCAAAAAATTCCAAAGCTACCTTATCCGACCCAAATTGGAAAGATGTCATGTTAGACAAATTTAATGCTCTTATTACAAATAAGACGTGGGAATTAGTACCCCGTCCGTCTAATGTGAACGTCATTCAGTCTATGTGGGTTTTTTGTCATAAAAAAAATTCTGATAGTTCTTTTACGAGATACAAAGCTCGTCTTGTTGGTGATGACAGGTCTCATCAGGTTGGAGTTGATTGTGATGAAACATTCAATCCGATAGTTAAACAAGCAACTATCATGACTGTTCTCAGCCTGGCTCTTTCCAAAAATCTTGGTCCATTCATCAGTTAAATGTTAAAAATGCACAGTTACATGGCAACTTACAGCAAACAGTGTACATGCATCAGTCGTTGGGTTTTCGAGATGGATCATGTTTGCCTGTTGAAGAAATCCTTATATGGATTGACGCAGGTTCCTCGGGCATGGTATAACCGGTTTGCAGGATTTGTTTCCAAGTTAGGTTTCTCTCACAGCAAGTCCGATCAGTCCTTATTCATCTATCGAAAGGGCGCAGACATGGCGTATATACTTATGTATGTCGATGACATTATTCTCACAGCATCATCGACTGCTCTTCACCAGTCTATTATGTCCCTTCTAGCAATGAAGGATTTGAGTCCGTTGAATTATTTTCTTGGCATTGTTGTCACTCAATATGCAGGTGGTTTGTTTCTCAATCAAAAGAAATATGCCGAAGAAATAATTGACAAAGCAGGGATGTCTTCCTGCAAACCGTCACATACTACGGTTGACACAGGCGAAATTGAGTAACGCTGTTGGTACTCCATACAACAATCCTACACATTAACGCAACCTAGCAGGGCCTTGTAGTATCTGACTTTTACAAGACCCGATAATCCTATGTGGTTCAGCAAGTTTGTTTACACATGCATGATCCGAAGAAGGAACATATGGGGGCTCTTAAGAGAATTATGCGGTATGTTAAAGGTACTCTTCATTTCGGCTTACATCTATATAAGTCCTCCATCTCGAGTCTATCCTCCTATACAGATGCGGATTGGGGTGGCTGTCCGGATACACGTCGATCCACTTTCGATTATTGTGTGTTTTTGGGAAACAATCTCATTTCATGGTCGTCAAACGACAATCCACACTGTCTCGGTCTAGTGCTGAAGCGGAATATCGAGGGGTAGCCAATGTGGTTGCTGAGTCATGTTGGCTTCGTAATCTCCTATTAGAGTTACATTGTCCGATTGAAAAGGCAATTGTGGTCTATTGTGACAATGTGAGTGCGATATACTTATCCGGCAATCCTGTTCAGCATCAGCGCACGAAACACATTGAAATGGATATCTTATTTGTCCAAGAAATAGTTGCCCGTGGTCAAGTATGTGTTCTCCATGTACCGTCCCATTATCAGATTGCTGACATCTTCACAAAAGGTCTTCCGCGCGTACTTTTTGATGATTTCAAGGACAGTCTCAGCATCCGAAAACCTCCCGCTAAGAATGCGGGGGACTGTTGTAATTATGGGGCAATCCCATAATTACCTCCAATCTTCATTATACATAATTGATATTGTAATATATTGTAATATCTCATCAATTAGGATGATTATAATTAGCATCTTATATTTTAGGTAAAATAGATTAGACTTCCATAAGACAAGCATATTATGATTGTATATATATTGTACCATGGGAATGAAATTAATCAAGGAATCAATTTACAATAGAAAGGTGCATCCACGTGTGTCATTTCTTTAGAAAACGAGTAGCTTAAACATCTAATAAATCATTAGGGGGAACTGTCAACATTAAGGACACATGTCACCTTGTTTGTGATCAAATGCAACATTAAAGTTTATGAAGTCATGTTAGTATATCATGGTCAAAACAAGGATGATAAAGCAAATCACAAACCTTCTGGTGAGTTGATGCAATATGATTTTTAAGCTTGTACTCATGTGCATATCGCTTTCCACATTCCGCATACGGGCAGATATGATAGTTCTCCTGGGAGTGTGTTTTCATGTGTGATCTTAAGTTAAAATCCAATGAGAATGCCTGCATTAATTTCAAAGAAAATCCGTGAAATTGAAGCACAGTAATAGCAGGAGTTGTCATAAAAACATATATGTACAAGCATGTCTGTGTTCCTGGACATTTATCCAGGAAGAAACAAGTTAGAATTCCTTCAGTAATAGAAAGTATTTGGGAACTTTTTTTATGGCCGAGAAATCCCTAAGGGTCAGCTGGCGCACAATTTGAAACTCGATGGATAATAGGCCCGCCCCTCTCCTGTTAAACACCAGGCTTTTGTCTGCGACAGGGTTCAAACTCGTGACGTGTGCCTAATTCACACTTCAGCCGCTGCTCTCTTATCACCAAAGCCTAACGGTAGAAAGAATTTGGAAACATAACTTAAGGTTATAGAAACCACTTCTATTTTTGTTTCTTGTCCCTTTTTTCTTTTTTTATTTCTTTTGGGGTAATGGGAGGCAGTGGACCTGGGTAGGGTAAAGGGAAGAGTACTGGCCTGGTGAGAACCAAACCTTGCACCTTTGCATAAAAGAAAGTTTGCCCTTTATTTTTGATTTTTTTTCTTCTTTTTATTTTAATTTTCGATTTTCTTTAGTTTTTTGTTTGGCTGGTGGCAGAGAGAACAGACAGACTATTGCCCGCTCAGCCATGGAGTTGTTAGGAAGGTGCACAATTGCACATGCTCCATTTGTTCTTCAATCAATTCTACATTTCAATTGATGAGAACCTATTTGCCTGGGCACAAAGTTTAAGAAACAAATGGAAACTTTTGAAACATGTGGTCTTAATCATGCGATAACATTTGTTTATTGGACCTTTGAAACTTGTGGTCATAAACATGTCATCACATTTGTGTGACTATAAAAGATTCTTATTAAGGCTAAAATGAGAACTTTCATTTAAATTGGCCAAATACATAGGCGGATCCCTAAACGTGTTCGATTCTTTCATTTCGCGACCTCAGCCGACCTTTTTTCCTATTAGACATACCAATTAAACACAAATGACAATTAGTCTAAAAAATTTAGTGCATGTAACTCAAACATGTATTTTGTGGCAAAGGAACAAATGAATGGTGGAATGTGGCATTTGGGCCAAAACTATTATAACAAAATGAATTTTGAGTTAAAAAAACTACTTTTGAACCCCACTCGCACCGAAACAACCCTCCTCCTATCTTCTTCTTTCCAATCAGAACTCCCCTCCAACACCACTCACCAAATCCCCTCCCGCCGTCCCCCGACCCCCCACTAGTTCTTCCTCTCCCCAGCCCAATTGTCTTTCCCCAGACCAGACACCTCCTCCCTTTCTTTTTTCCTCCCCCTCATAACCTCCCATCACCCGCCATCAGGACGGTGGTAGCTTGGAGGAGGTTAACCATGGTTGAACAGAATTTACTTTGTCTGTGTGTGCGGCTGCTAGGGGAATAAAGGTGGTGTTGGGGTAAGTGGTTTGAAGATCTGTGGTGTCACATGGTGGTTTCAAATATGAGGAAATTGCATGAAACTGGAAGGGATGAAAGTTGAGACGCATGTATGGTGAAGCGGCAGTGAGAATGGATTGTGTGAATGAGAGTGAGTGTATTGTCTGTGTATTGCAAGTGTTCCTGTAAATGTTTCTGTGGTTGGAGATTCCAGGGTTTATAGGAGGAAACTGGTGATTTTGGTTTTAGGGGGAGCTCCTGTGGTTGTGGGCGGTGGTTTCAAACGAGAGAAGGAATCTCTAGTGATTGTTTACATGGGGTCGTTAATGATGAAAGTGAGCGAGGTGATTTCAGAGGTTGAAGTTGGTGCTTGGATCGGTGATTTGAAGGTATACCAGTGGAATAATGGTGAAAGGAAGGAAAAGGTAGGTGGCATCAGTAGCAAAAGGGTGTTGGCGACAATGGATAGAAAATATGAGTTTCTTAAGGGGGGGGAACTATTTCTTTGGAATATATTTACGTGACCAAGGAAAGTGAATAACACTTCCTTTCATGTCAGCATTTTGTTTAATAGGTCCAGATCTTGACTAGTCCTAGTTCAGGTGTAAAATAAAACATATGAATAAGTTTAAGGGGTTGCTTATGTATTTGGCCAATTAAATTATTTTCAAATTTGGGAAATAAGTTTCTGGAACATAGTAAAAAGGAAATAGGGTCACATAAACTGGAAGGGAGGGAGTATTATATTTGCATAGCTGATGGATTTATTACCTTACCACAACCTTCATGTGGACATACATAGTCTCTCTCCCCAGTATGAATAAGGAAGTGTCGTTTTAGCTTGGAACTATCCAAAAATTTCTGCAAAAGAAGACAATGATGCAATTGAAGTCCAGTAATAGAATCACAGGAAAAAACACAAGAAACAATAAAGGGACATATAAGCTTCAACTTGCATATCATAGGAATAAAATGGATTTGTTTTCTTCCCTTCACCCTAAAAAGTATGACAAACTACAAAACCAATCTACGCATAATTAGCACACACTTGAACCTATTGTCTCTGCTTTTATCTCAACATTAAAAATAAATGGGGTTTTCATGATAATCTACGAGATTCACCAACAGACTATGCATTGACTCCTATTGTGCGCAAGATTCTTAGGAAGCTCGAAAATCTAACTGTGCTCTCAAAAAATATTTCCCAACACTCCATTGATCCCAAAGTGAATGTCTTGGCGTATAGCAAAATACTTTATCAAAAGAAAAAAAATACCTACTCCATCCCAATTGGTTCAGCTTACCGAGGACATGACCTAAGATAGGAGGTTATGAAGGACATATATTAGGATAGAGGATTAGTAAGTACCTAATAGAGGATTAGTAAGTAGTTGAGTGTTGCCCCGCCTATCCTTTCATACTAGTAGTCGTGGGATTACTCTTGGAGTTCCTTGTCCTTCGATTTATGTTGTTATCTGTTGTTTCTTGTACTTCGATTATCGTATTAATTTGTGGTAGTTACTGCTCCTTTTTCAGACTATTTTATTATGCTTGTTATAGTATTTTGCCATGGCTTATACGCTTCAGTTTTTTCTTTTTTTGTACTGCTTTGAATTGCTTGTCCTTGTGCCGAGTGACTACCGGAAACGTCTCTACCTCCCAAAGTAGGGGTAACGTCTGCGTACACTCTACCTTCCAAACCCCACTTGTCGAATTTCATTGGATAGGTTGTTGTTGTTGTTCCATCCCAACTGGTTTGTGCCCCTATACCCTTTTCTCGGATTTCCTAAAGCAGTGTCTCCTTACCAAAAATTGACACTATTATACATTTACCCTTGATTGCATTGAATGGTATGTCCATTCCAATTCTTTTCTCCTTCCCTTTATTTATTCCATATTCAAACAAATTTTTGGGTACTCTCATTCTCATTGGGAATGATCATTTCAACTGTTTATGTGGTTCGTGGCCTTTTGGATAAGATAAGTTAGTATTAGTCTAATATCATTTATTTGTTTTTGTTAATTGTGGTGTCGTCGCCAGCTTGCTCGCACCTTGACTATTCTACTAGGTGTCTACATCCTTACCAAGGTTTACAACTATTATTAGTTTTATTCTTTCCATTCTTTTCTTTCTTTGGAGATGCTTTCATCTATGACCAAATAAAGAACATAAAATAGACCCTTGTGGTCCGGCCCTTCCCCGGACCCTGCACATTGCGGGAGCTTAGTGCACCGGGCTGCCCTTTTTTTCTTTTCTATGAGGAATGACCTTTCGCCTAGCAAAATCATCCATGGAATATTTTCACCAGACCAAACATCACGATAGAGTTGGTTCATTTATAGATGGACAGTTTAGGGTCAACCATGCTAAAATGGTTGTTTCTCTGAACCAGTGAGAACAAGCAAAAAAGGAGGACAACTAGCATGGAGGGAGTAAGATTTAATGAGAGACTGCTTCTCAACAAGGGCACCAGAACTTAGTTATTTGCATAAAACATGTTGAGGACTACTTTATGCGGAAAAAAAAAATTGATGGGAAAAATGTAAAGGCAGACTTTTCCTTGAAAAGTAAGCTTTAAAGTCTCACATCCCAATGCTATGAATAATGAGAACTGTGTCAATGAAACGTCCCGTCTGGAAAATACTAAGCTCCAAAGATCCTTAAGATCTCGGGTTCTAATCTCCCTGGAAGCAGGGTAACTTCACTTGTAGCTAATTCTCCCTTAATGTGAAAACATCTATTTTTTTTACGGCGGCGTTCGAGCCAGCTCTAATGTTATAACTTTATAATGAAGAAGTTGTAAACTATCCCACATAACAAAAAATACAACTAAACAAAAGTGGAACCAAGCGACAGTCATGTGGAGTAATATACTAAAGTATGCTAAATATCATCTCTTGCAATTGAACCAAAACCTGCATGAGCTTTGAAATTTCTCAGTCTGTCACGTAGACTATGAAATTTCTTAAAACTCCATCCCTTTTACTGACAGATAACCCAACATCTCAAAAAAGATTATTGACTCTTTTCAGTTCCCTACTTGATAATCAGTAGTGCTTGGGATTGAAGCGTAATAGGCGTTGTTGTTGTTTGTTATTCTTGTATTTGACAATAATCAGTAGATTGCAAACCTAGCTCTGGTTCTTTCTTTTTTTTTCCCCAATCTGAGGCTCAAAATGGTTCGGCAATAACTGAAACAATACACTCTGAAAATACAATAAGTAATACAACTGTAAATCGACTCCTCACCCAACCAGTGTTTATTACGAAAATATCTTATGAGCTCAAGGAGAAACGGTGGTATCTATCGAGAAGCAGACTTCACACATGAGCTACAGACTTCTAGAAGGGAGCACTACATAAACAAAGGTAATATAGGTTACGAAAAAGAATGAATTCCATGTGTCCGTCTCTTCCCCCCAATCAACCCCACCCGAGGACAAAGTCATGAAAGCAAAATAAGTAAATTAGATGATAGAATCAATACAATGAAATAATCGAGCTTTTTTTCTTGATAACGTAAATGAAATAATCGAGCTCATCTTGAAGCTCTAAAGCATATAGTGCAGTCTCAATGCAAAGACAATAAACTCTTACCTTTCCACAACCCTCATAGTGACATACGTACTGCCTCTCCCCATGGATGTGAGAATGCTTCCTCAAGGCCCCAGCATCAATAAATGTCTTTCCACAACCTTCATAGCTACAAAGGAAAAGAACTTCAGTAGTTGGCTCTGGTTCGGGCACCAGTACTTCTGGTTCTTTTGGCTTCTCCTTCAGAGCTTTTAAAGTGGCCTCTGATATAAATAAAATAGACAGGGTGAAATATAAGGTCAAATTCATTGTACAACCCAAAAGCCACAGCATATGATGAAAATTAGCGGTTAAAAACCTTCAAAGATCCAGAAAAATAAAGAATATAAAATGAATAAAACCATCAGAAAGAGGTATAGGAGCTTTCAAAACTAACCATTCACCCACTTTAAGAGGTAGCATTTCCCACCAGTTGCTACGACGTCTTGTGGGACCCTGAGATAAAAATGATGTTAGTAAAAGAATTAAAAACACAGTATGAACTATAATGAAAACACATGGCTAACAACACTAATGACTAATTCTGATCCTCTGAGACAATTAAAGGAAAGGTTAAAGAAATCAAACATGTGTACTACTAAAAGTTCATGCAAGTTATAGATCGTTAGCAATACAAGCAGCATGATCCAAGGGGATTCCTAGTTTATAATTTGTAACTGCTCTTCCAGTCCTCCCTGACATAATTGTGAACTGACAAGTTTGTTTGGAGCTAAAGAAGCCATTTGTCCTATGGTCTCTATTGCAGATAATAGTGGCTGAATTCTAGGTCCTTACTCTCTCCTAATGAAAAATACCAAGCAAAGAGTTGCAAATTCGAGGTAGCAATACAACTGATTCATACTGAATCACATCATCTTTCTCTTGACCAGAAAGACTTCCCTTTTAGCATCGTTACAAATTTTCTGACAATTGTGCCTGCCTATTCCTATGTGAGCTTCATAGTGAATAGCCAGTCCAATGTCTGGACAATCAACAAGTGTTTCGGTAGGTTAACGTCGCAGTGTTATCAAAAGAGAAAAGCGCAAAAAAGCTCTAAGATCCATTGGGGCTTTAAGCACAAAGTGCAAATAAAGCATGAGTTTTAATGAAAAAAGGCGCAAATGGAGAAAAAATACAAATATATATTTTTAGTCCAAGACTAATATTATAAGCATGAATAAAAAATATATAGACAAAGAAATTGAAAAAAAATAACAATAAAGGACAGCACGGTGCCGCTATGCGCGGAGTCCGGGGAAAGGCCGGACCACAAAGGTCTATTGTATGCAGCCTTACCCTGCATTTCTGCAAGAGATTGTTTAAAGTGAAGTGAAATATTAATTTAGTGTCGCCTCTTCAAGAGATGCTCATTGGCAAGGAAAAGTATGTCTTAGAGCTAGGGCTGGCAATTTCACCCTGACCCGATGGATATCCGATCCACCCGACCCGAATATATGGACGAAAATCTGACAAACACGGATTTTAATCGGGTGACGGATGGATCGGGTCGGATTCGGGTGGACATACATCCAACCCATCATCCGACCCATCACCCGACCCATTCATCCACCCATTTATAAATAGTTAGATAATACTTTTTATCATTAAATTGTATATATTTTATTAAATAAAAATTATAATGAAACTTGGCAAATCAAGAATAACATAATTTTGGTCCAGAGTTCACTTCCATAACAGTAAAGTTTTATAATGTTCTTAGTTAGTGATCATTTATGAAAATATAAAAAATTATTTATTGTTAGGTCTGATTAATTTTATTATTTATTTTGCAACGTAAAGTATGATTTGTTTGAGCTAACATAAAAATGGAATATGAATAAAAATATTTAAGGTGCTAATCAGATGAGACACTGCTACGTTGGAACTAAGAGTATTTATATTGGTTTTGGTCACTCCATTTTTGTTGTGAATTTAAAAAAAAAAAGATTTAAGAACACTAATTACTAACATTATCACTGATTTTAAACTAGAACAAATGGTTAAACTTATAACAAATTTCATCCGCGAAGCACCCGATCCACCCGATTCACCCGTGGATGATGGGTGGATCGGATGTGGATGAAGAAAAAATAAGGTGATGGATGGGTTGGGTGGTGGATGGATGGTTGGCGGATGGAGGCGGATTGAGCTTCACCCGATCCACCTCCGATCCATTGTCAGCCCTACTTAGAGCCTTGCTGACAACACTAAAGCGCACATTAAGCGAGGCGAAGCGCTCAACATGTTTTGAGCCTCGCTTCAAGGCTTAAGTGAGATTTAAGCGCGCCTTTGACAACATCACATGAAAATAGTCTACCTATGATGAATTCTTTGAATGTTGAGACCTGACTAGAGTTGAACGGATAGAACAGATTTATACAGCCAATCCGACTAATTTGAGATTGAGGCTTAGTTGATTGATTAATACTCTCCTTGGATAATCATAAATCTACCTATCACTATTTCCTCCATTAATGCACCATCACAATCAAATTAAACCTAATAATCCAGAAGATGAAGCTATCACATCCTAAACATGATAACACTAACCGCCAAACTAGACCAAAAGCACGTTTACTCAAACCCACATTTTAACAAAGCCATCCTTTTAATCAAACTCGGTTCATTCTGACAAATTTCTTAATAAAAACTAGAGCAACCATGCCCAGTGGCGGAACTAAGTAGTGTCAATTGCACAGCGCAAATAGAATAAAAGTTATACTTTTTGGCTATACGTGAGCTATTGAATCCCCTTCACATGAAGAAAAATTCAAGTATAGTGGTAAAGGGGTTCAAAATAGCTTTAGATCATATGTTCAAATTACAAATGTGATACTCTAGAAATTTTTTGAATCCCCTTATATAAATTTCTGGTTCCGCCACTAATCATGCCCCATCACTTAACTTCTACCTCATACTTCTAATTATAATTAAGAAAATAAAAGAAATTCAGTTCGTAGTTATTATTGCTTGTGCAGGCAGGAACGTTCAGCTATAACCCTACAAAGGAGCTTCGAGTAGTGAAAAGGTAAAGATAAACATATGCAACTGATGCTGTATTCATCAACTATATATGTAAATCCTCTGTATCTATTTCGGTCTTCAAATCAAACGTAACCCTTCTCTCCTCATCTACCCATGCTTATGACTGAATATGTTTTGCCAAAACTCAAACAGGCGGATAAAAGTATGATCGCACAAGTAATTAATACGAAATTGAGATTAATTTTCAACTATTTTTGCTTACCATTCCTTGAACCATTTGGCAGCAGGAGTTTTGGACTTGTATATTGGGCGTCTTTCAAACAGATGGTGAGTCATATGAGTTTCCATCTCCTCAATTTCTGAGTTGAATTTTTCACGATTTTAGGGCTAGGGTTTTTCAATGTTTGTGAAGGGATTTATGACAAGTAAATCCGCCATTGTTAAGCGCCTCTCCCAAAATCTTATTCAGGTCGGGTAGAGTTTATTGCCCGAATAACAAATGGCATCAAATTCTTGTTTTTTTTTTTTTGAAAGTTCAAAAATTAATTATTGGTAATTTTACATATTACTTACCAATACAAACTTTAGAAATTTTTACACTTCATATCATTTATCCAAAACTTATAATCCAAATGAGCTCATATTTTCAAGTTTTATCTTATTTAGCTTCATTTTATGTATATCCACTATTAAATTAAATTATCTTGGATATCCACTATTAAATTAAATTATCATTTCATGAATAATTTCTATGAAAAATATAAATAATGAGACGGCCTTCCAAGCTGAAGAAATATGCAATTCGTACATAGTTTAATTACTTAATTAAGTCATATATAGAGAGAGAGGTGGTTATCAGGCGAAGAAATGAGGCTTAATAAGGTCTATTCAAAAATTTATTTTCTTTGGCTCACCAGAGCAGCTTGTTAATTGTTATTATGATCTTAGGAATAAGACATCATGTCATGATCACAAAAAACTTGGATTTGCCTAACGAGAATCTAATCTAGCATGCATTATATTGGGGTCCCTAAGTTAAAATCTTCCTCACCCCACAAATATGAATTATGAATGGAATAGTACTAGAAATTGACGAACGGTTCCAAGATATGCAATTACTGAGACATTCTTTACTTGTTTTGCAAATTTTTGTTATTTTTAATTAAATATACTTCGTAAAATCTTTCATAAGCTACATTCCTCAAATCAGTCAGGAGAAGAAATTTCATTTCCTTGAACGCATTTTCCCAGATTAGCAAAAAAAAATCGTATATATGACCTTCATCTGCTAGAAAGTCTTCAAATTGGTTTTTCTTCCTCTAATATGTTTAACCGTGGTTTTGTTGACTTCTAGCAGATATTTACAATCTTCATTAATAGCCCTACATGATGATATTGTATGTCTTCTTCGATAATCTTGACAACAAATGTTGGGTGAATTTTGATAATAGGTTGCTTGCATAACTAAAACATGTATCAACAGCTGCATGTTACTAATGGTCACGATATAATTTTGCAGTTGGCTGGTCGACGTTACAAACAAGACTTAAAACTAAAATCCATTTGTACGTCAAATATTGTTACGATTAACGTTATGCAAAATTAATAAAGATGATTTTGGTGCCTTCTTCTTTTGTTCCCCCTTGAGTAGGGTCGTGTTCTGTGTGAATCAAACACAAAAGTCAAGGGACATGTGCAATCTAGACACAAATCAAAATAGTGTTTTATGACCAATTATATTTGTCCTATGAGGAACCCTTCACGTGGAGGATTGCTATCAACATTCATAACGATAGTGAATTATGTAATTAGTATTTTAGTGTAATTAATATAAAATAGAGATCTTAATTTTATTAGGATTATAATTGTATACTCTATATATATGGCATTAATAAGAGAACTCCAATCAAGGAGATTTACACTATTCTACATGATATCAGAAGTCAAAACCCTACCCTCCTCTCATACCCCTTGTACCGTATAATAAGTCTTCTCAACGTCTTGGTTCTGGCTAGAGATGGCAGTGGATCCGGCTCCATTTTATAGGATATGGATCTTCAAAATTTGGACCCGGCGGATCCGGATCGGACCCGAATCCATTTCTGACGGATCGGATCTGGATCTGGATCTTGTGTTTGAGATCCGTATCCGGTCCAGATTCGACCCGTGGATCCATTCTTTATTAAATATATGTATAATCTAGAATGTAATTTTATAAGTATTTTCTTTAAAAAAATCATAATTTCTGCATTTTACATTCAGGTTTGGAGTAATGGATATTGGAAATTTTAGGGAAAATTGGCTTGAACAATAATTTTATTACTCCACTAATCACCCTCAGCTTCCATTCTCACACCTCTTAGTTTCCTTGAATAAATAAATTAACAGACCTCTTAAAATATTCTATAGATATAAATTAGTGTTGTAATATATTTACTTTCCATGTTTGCTCCAATATGACTTTAATGCCTTTCTACTCCAAAATGGTTAAATGAAACAGCTTCTTTAAATATCATGCATTCTTTAACATACTCAAATTATCTCTTATTTACTTATTTAATTTTATATCTATCATACTGAAAAATGCATTTTGTTACAAGTATATGTACATGTTTCTCAGATTTAATTAGGTCTTTATCATTTTATGAGGCTTCCTGATTTTTTTTTGCTGTTATAGAATCAAGGAGACATTCATTTGTCTACAACAATATAGGGAGGCCAAAGATGTCATCGTCCAATTCTCCATGTGCAACATGCAAATTATTGCATCGAAAATGCACTCAAGAATGTGGATCCAGATCCGATCCGTGGATCCGATGGATCCGGATTTGGATCTGATTTTATGGACCCGATGGATCTGGATCTGGATCTATGTATGAAAAAAAATCTGGATCTGGATCTAGTAGGATCCGATCTAGATCCGATCTGTTGCCATCCCTAGTTCTGGATCACCTATCTACAATTCTATTCTTAATCAATTCTACAATTTGTCACTGTGATATACAATTCTCCTCTTAAACACAATCTCCTCTGATTATTTCTCCTGAAGCAAGGTCATAGCATAGGTGATATAGTTGCGCATCCTACCCTGGCTAGTAATCCGAATCTCATTCTCATCAATAGGTGTCTCAACCCTTGGCTTCTCCATTTTTTGGTACCGATCCATCTTGGCAAAGAATTGAAAGGGGCTATGGAACAATAAAAAATAAAATGAAATAACTCGAATGTCAATTCTGTTTTCGAATGTCAAAAATTATGTCGTCCGACACCAGTAAAAACACTTTAGCAAAACATAAATCTTTGAAGAGTATGCAACAGAAATTTAAAGAACACAAATGTTTTAAATTTTCATAAGTTATATATATACTATAACTTATGATGGTCAATGACCAAATGTATTGTATATATATTATATACAAATTCTTTTATGTACAAATTTACAAGATAAAACGGAAATGAATTAAAAGTTGAAGTCACAGATGACTTCTGCC
Organism: Anisodus tanguticus; assembly: GCA_034509755.1. Taxonomy (NCBI): domain Eukaryota; kingdom Viridiplantae; phylum Streptophyta; class Magnoliopsida; order Solanales; family Solanaceae; genus Anisodus; species Anisodus tanguticus. The sequence goes on along the minus strand of CM067554.1, from coordinate 18,323,015 downwards.
TGAAAAATCTAATTAAGTAAACATAGACAACCTCTCATTACAATCGCTCCATACAAAACTAATCTAGAATCTAAACAGCAATTGTAATATTGGACAGAATGTTGTCAACACACTCAGGCAACATTGGTGATCCATATTTCTGAGATGAAATCCCGAGAGCTCTCATGATATTTTTACTTTCTGGTTCTGGATACCGATACTATGTAGTAGCCTATCTATTTATAGTAGAAATTCTTCCTTGAATCGATCAGTTGTGGAAGTTGAGGGAAAGGTGGACTGCTGGTGGGATTGGTTGGAGAAGATCAGAGAGTAATAATCTCAACAGCTTTGGCTTGATCCTCACGACAAGCAACAACTTTTGACTTAGTCCTCACTCATTTTTTACTAGCTCATTTTTACTCTGTCAAGTCATTTTTACCTCATAGTAATATTTACACAAATATTACTGCAGCGCGTGAAGTAAGGCAAAATCAGTTCAGAAAATGTTGGTCCGAATGTTGTGCAACATTTGTCCCAACATACTTACACATTCATCATATCAATACTTTATGAGATATGTTGGGTCAAATGTCACAACACCAAATTCAACATTAACAATCTCCCCATTTTTGTCTTTCTTCACAAAACTCATTAAAATGTAAAGTTGACTTAGGATGTTGTCACAAATGTTGTCTGACATCTGTGATCAATAATTTCAAGGTCATGCTCCCCCTTAACCTGTGATGACATACATGCAAACATGTGTATACCAATTCATAGGATTAGAAAAAAAATATGAGCACACATATCACATATCATCCAATATATACAAATCACAAATAGAAATATTCATTGTCAACAAATATCAATATCAATCCACTATAGATCCTCATACAACATCGACAATAGCAACAACTCTCTCTTTGCTCATCATACAACAACAACAGCTTCCAGCATCTTTCTACTCCTACATAACAACTTCAAGTTCCTCTGCACAGCAGCATTAGCTTCCCCCTACATCAGCATCATCTTCCCCCTTTTGTGAAGAAAGTAGCATTATGAAATGGTCCCTAGCTTGTATCAGGGCATTTCTTGCAGCATCAACCTCAGAAATATGTTGGTTGATTTTTCCAATTTGATCCACAAGTCATTCTCTAGACAATATAGACTATCATGGACCAGTGTTGCCCAGAATGTTGGTGACATTTCTGGCAACATTTTCACTTTTAGCTTCCTTCTTCCACGGCAAGTCGATGAGTCTATCATTGCTCTTCAAAATTGCTTTGTTCACAGTGTAAAGCTCAGGAGCCTTCCCTAAAGTGTCTTCTCTCTTAGGCTCAAAGCCTTGGGTGGTTAATACTTTATAGATCAGATAGGGAAAATGAAGGATTGAAGTTGATTCATTCTCAGCTAAGTTGGCAATTTGATGAAATATCATTTTTCTCAAATCAACTTTCAAACTTTTCCCTTCAAACCTTTCCCAACTTTATACAACATGGTGGCTTGTTCAGATGTCACAATTGACTCATTCATTGAAGGAAGCCAATTGTGAATAACAATTTTGTGAATGGTGGAAAACATGGTTGTTAGTTTGGAGGCTGGACATCTAGGGATCCACTTCTTCATCATACCTCCAGTGAGATATTCAATCACTTCATCTCTATTGTCTATGACCTGTTTTGCTTCTCTAACATTATCTCCAGCATCTAGTCTCATACATTGATTTATAATAGAAGGCGTAAACAGATAGACCTTATTGTAGAGATATATCTTCCCAAATTTCTTTGAGGAGGTCTTCTCTATAACAGGGCTCAGATTAGCGTAAAACAACATTACTACATTATCAATAAACTGTCCTTTTTCAGTGACAGATCCTAAGAGTTGTCTGTCCTTTAAGAATTCTACCAGCCCATATTCAGTACAAGAGGCAATATCAATTACTTTCTCAGGCCTAATTACTCTATTTTTGTAACAGTCTCACATATCACAGTTAGTTTTAGAATATAATTTATCTGAGTAAGTAGATACCTCAAAGCCTGAATCGGTGAATTCGGTACTGCTGGAGGATGTTATTGTATGTGTCTCTGCATATGTTGGTTGAAATGTAGCCTGAGATGTTGTGGCATCAGTGGCAATATTTGGAGCAGCACTCGACTTTGCAGTTCTAGGAACTCCCTTTGGAAAGAATTATTTTAAAGGAGTGTCATCTGGGATTTCCCTTTCTTGAGGCACATTTGGCTGCACTGAAGCAGTGGTTCTTCTTCACTCTCATCTGTTGAAAGCACATAGTCTGTATCTTCACTTGCACTACTCGAGTAAGAAGGTATAGATGTTTCATATCTAGACATTTTGTTACTCAGCCCTTCTTGGACTGTTTTCTCAAAAACTCTACTCGATCGACGAGTGGGGAATGTGGAGGACCTTGGCCTTTTACCCAAAGATGGAAAATCAACAGTTTCATCAACATCTATAGGGTTGTTATCATCTCCAGGATAGCTAATAACTAAAGGTTCATCAAAACCTTTAAACACTATTGTTGTACATGGGTTTTCTAGGAGATTGGAGGAAGAGGATGGTTGTTCTGTTTGCCGGGTATCATTGTGCTCGGAAGCCTCCGTATTCATTGGAGGGCTTGCGCTCAATTGAGTGTTGGAATAAAATTTAATCTTATCATTCTGAAATTCCATTAAACAAGACATATAATAGGGAGTAAAATCTGCTATTTCAAAAATCAGATAAGAACAACATCCCAACACATATCACATTTTGAAAATGTCAACAGCAATGTTAGCAACATTTTGGACGACACAAGTATTTTGATCCCCCAAGAATTTTCAGATTTAGCAACAAACCAAGACATGTTTTATATGCACTTATGAGTTTCTAGACCAATATAACATTTTTCTATCGTGTCCTTGGTCTAATCATGTAACACATATAAAAGAATTTTTCGTGTCAAAAATAAGAATACTTTTATGGTATTCTCAAATCTCTTTTGAAACACTCGATACTCTTATAGAATAGGAACAATATCTTTTCACGGGCTTTGCCCATTTTTCACAGTTGCCAAATATTTGTAAAGGCTTTGCCTTATTTTGATACTCCCTTTTTATGATATATATATATATATATATATCATAAAAAGGGAGTATCGCAGAGAACGGTATCACTTTGATAACATATTCTTATTGAAAGATCATACTTGTGTGACCAAAAGTTATGCACCATACAACAACAATAATCAGTTAGTGATATAACATAGGTAAATGTCACCCGAAATGTTAGACAACATTTCAGCTGACATTCACCAAAAATGCCTTTTTAGAGATTACAAAGACCAAGAGATTTCTTCAAACTAGAAAATTTCTCATGGTCCAAAGCTTTTATAAAAATATCAGCTAATTGATGAAGAGTGTCAATATGTTCAATTTGAACTAGCTGTTTTTCAACTAAATCTTTTAAAAAATGTTGTCTAATATCAATATGTTTTGTACGTGAGTGCTGTACTGGATTTTTGGAAATATTTATAGCACTCAAATTATCACAGTACAAAATCAAAATGTTTCTAGTAAATCCATAGTCGTCTAATATGTGTCGTAGCCATATTAATTGAGAGCAACAACTTCCAACTGCTACATATTCAGATTCAGCAGTTGAAAGTGAGACACAGTTTTGTTTACGACTATACCATGAAACAAGATTATTGCCAAGATAAAAACATCATCTACTTGTAATTTTTCTATCATCCAAATCTCCAGCCCAATCCAAGTCACTAAATCCTATTAAGTTAGGATTAGTATCTTTGGAATACCAGATTCACATGTGCCATCAACATATCGAATAATACGTTTCACGACATTTAAGTGAGACATTTTGGGATAGGCTTAAAAAGTGCACAAACACTAAACATAATATCTGGGCGACTAGCAGTAAGATAAAGAAGGCTACCTATCATAGATCAATATAATATTGGGTCGACATTTCACCAACATTATCCTTACATACCTTCTGCGATGAACCCATTGGCATTTTCATCTGTTTAGCGTTCTCCAAACCAAATCTTTTAACTTGATTCTTGACATATTTACTCTGTGAGATGAAAATTCCATCTTCACTTTGCTTTATCTGCAAGCCTAAGAAAAAAGTTAATTCCCCAATCATGTTCATTTCAAATGTCGATGACATAGCTTCAACGAATGAATTTAGGTACGACTGCGAAGTCGATCCAAAGACTATGTCATCCACGTAGATTTGAGCAATTATATAATCTACAACGTGTCATTTAATAAACAAAGTACAATCAGCTTCGCCACGGTTAAAATCAAATTCAAGAAGAAAGTTAGTTAAACGACCATACCATGCACGAAGGGCTTGTTTCAACCCATACAAAGCCTTTTTAAGCTTGTACACATAGTGTGGATGGTAAGGATCTTCAAATCCTTTTGGTTGTTCAACATATACCTCCTTGTCTAGATAACCATTTAAGAAGGCACCTTTTACATCCATTTGGTGTAAAGTAATTTTCAGACAACAAGCAATACTAAGTAAAAGTCTAATTGACTCGATTCTAGCTACAGGTGCGAAGGTTTCATCAAAATCAATTCCTTCAACCTGAGTATAACCTTGTGCAACTAGACGTGCTTTGTTTCTAACAACTGTTCCCGATTCGTCTGATTTATTTTTAAAAGTCCACTTAGTTCCAATTACATTTGTATTATTTGGACATGGAACTAAGTCCCAGACTTCATTTCGAGAAAATTGTTCAAGCTCTTCTTGCATTGCTTGTATCCAGAATTTATCTTTAAGTGCTTCCACAGCATTCTTTGGTTCTAATGTAGATATAAAACAAGAAAGACTAACCTCTTGGTATATGGTTGACATACACACATACCTTACCAATTCTCTATAGTTGAGTGGTTCTTTGCCTCTTGTTCTAATTCCTTCAAAAACTCCCCCTATCACTTGGCCCGTTGGATGATTCTTCTTAATCCTTGATGAGGGGTTCCTACGAACTTGGTCTAACAATTCAGCACTTGACTCCACATATGTGGCCTCTGTGGTCTCTATTGCTGTTTCGGATGTTACTTCAGGTGTGGCAACATTTGTGGCAACATCCGATTCTTCTACAATCTGTGGACTTTCCACTGTATCTATAATGTTATGTTCAATAGTTTTTCGTGAAACATCAGAAAGTTCATCAAAGATAACATTTACAGACTCTTGTACAGTTCTGGATCTCATATTGTATACTCGATACGCATGACTACTTTGTGAATAGCAAACAAAAATTCTTTTATCACTCTTAGAGTCAAATTTTTCCAAATGATCAATGTCATTTAAAAAAGTAACACAAGTTTGGTTTCTTTCCATTTATAATCTCATAGGGTGTCATCTTTGTTCCTGACCTTAAATAGACTCTATTAGCGATATGATTAGCAGTGTTCAAGGTTTCTGCCCATAAACGTTTTGACAAATGTTTAGAACTAAGCATCACTCTATCCATTTTTTGCAATGTCCTATTATTCCGTTCTGCAACCCCATTTCGTTGAGGAGTTTTGGGGGCAGAAAACTCATGGAAAATTCATTTTTTCTCACAAAATGAACTATTTCCAAATTCTTTTCCATGGTCGGATCTAATCCAAAAAATAGGAGAATACCATAAATTTCTAATTCTAGAGTGCAAGATTTTAAACATGTCAAACGTTTGTGATTTTTCTTTTAAAAAATATATCCATGAATATCTAGAAAAATCATTTACTATCACAAAGGAATACATCATGCCTCCTATACTATCTACTTCAATTCGACCCATTAAATCCATATGTAGACCCATTAAATCCATATGTAGTAATTGAAAACAGTGAGACGTACCTGAATGTTGTCCGTCATGTTGGACAACATTATGAGAGACATGGGTTTGCTTACCTTTCAAACAATCTTCACATACAGTTTTACCTTTATGGCTAAGTTTGGGTATGCCTCTAACAGCTTCATATGAGACCAATTTTTCTAAATTGCAGTAGTTGACATGCCCCAACTTTTGATGTCATAGTGTTGTGTCATCGACCTTAGCATTATTGCATGTTTCTTGTTTTACAACAAGATAGCAATTGTCACATGTTCTTGTACCTGTCATGACACATATATTTGCTTCATTCGTAACATTACAGACATTCTTATTAAATTTACCTCAAGATCATCATCACACAGTTGACTAATACTAATCAAATTAGCCATTAAGCCCTCGACGTGTAAGACATTTCTTAAGGCTGAAAATCCAGGAACATCCAAGATCCATTTTCCAATTATTTTTCTTTTACCGCCACCTCCATAAGTCACGTTTCCTCCATTAAATGACACATACTTCTTTAGAAAACCTTTTGTACATGTCATGTGGCGAGAACATCCACTATCAAAGTACCAAGAATTTGAAATGTCAGTTCTTAATGTAGTTATAGCAACATTACATGTTACATCCTTTTTAAGAACCCAAACTCTCTTCAAATATTTTTTTACCTTTTGGCTCAGAAATGTTGCTTCGATTGTTATCCGGAATGTTGGACAACATTTTAGGCAACGTTTTGCTCACAAAATTTTGAAGTTTGAAACAATATGGTTTTAAGTGATCAGGAGAGTTACAGTGATGACACACAAACTTCATATTCTTTGACATATATGAAACCTATTATTCATCCCTTTTTCTTTTACAAAGCATATTTTCTCATTTTTTATTAAAGAGATTAGAACATATGGTTTTAAGAGAGTTTTTGTATCCAATTCCTGCATATGAAGGTTTACTAACGTTGAGTATCTCATTCAATTTCGAAGTCTCCGTATTGAGCTTACGGAAGGTTGCTTCGACTAAATCTAATTTTGCACGGATCTTACCAAATTCAATATCCTTTTTGGTAAGTGCAACCTCAAGTCGTGTTATCGTGCCTTTTAATACTAAATTCTCATGAGTTAAAGATTTTACCTTTTTGTCAAGTTGCTTGGATTCTATGATTAAGGCTTTACAAATACTTTGTAATTCATTAATCATATCATATTTGTATTCAACTTGATCCATACAATCAGCCTCACTAACTGAAATAGAACCAGTAAAGCAATTAACATCAGAATAGTTAAAGAATTCATACCTTTCGGATGTCGCTGAGGATGTTGATGTCGTTGCTGATGTTGGAGCAAATGTCGTGGCATCTAAGACAACATTGTATACGATATCTTCATTATCCGATAGACACTGTTCAAAAACATTAGCCAGAATTGCTTGTGTTCAATTTCATGATCTTCTTCCTCTTCTCCTTCATCATCACTAAGAGAAACTAATATGTTCTTATCAAATTTTCTAAGAGTGTTTGCACATTTGTTAGCATAATGACCCCAACCCAAGCATGTATGACACTGCACAGATTCAAGTTGTTTGGAATCAAATTTGTACGATCTGAGTTGGTTCTTCTTAGTTGATTTCCTTTTTGTACATTTGGAAGGAATCTAGAGGAATTTTGATTGAAGACTTGGTTTTGGTGCTCTTTAGATTTAGATTGATTTCTCTCATTGTTGAATTTCCTCACCATCGAATTGTATTTTCGAGTGAGTAAGACAACATTTGCACCATCACCAATTTCTTCAAGATTCTCATCTTCTTCTTCAATTTGACTCTCTGATGATTGAACTTGAAGTGCCACATTCTTGGTTTTATACAATTCCTTTCAATTCTCAATGTTCATCTCATAAGTTTTGAGAATGCTCATCAAGGTATGAAGGTCCATTGTGGAAAGATTGTAAGCTTCTTCAATATCACAAATCTTTAAATTAAACTTTTCAGGAAGAGAACGGAGAGCCTTTTTAACAAGTTGAGAGTGTTGGTTAATGGTTCACCAAGCACTTGACATTCATTTGAGATGTCAATCAACTTTTCAAAATAAGATTTAATATCATTCGCTTCTTCCATCCTTAAACGTTCATATTTACGCATGAGTATGTGTAGCTTTGTTCGACGAACACTTGAGCTACCTTCACAATGAATTTGTAAAGTATCTCATGCATCCTTAGCCGTGGGGCAGTTTTGAATGAGTTTGAACATATACATATCAACCCATCAAAAAATTGCATTTAAGGCTTTTTTATTAAAGCTAGCATTATTGATTACTTCTGTAGTCCATTCGGATTCAGGTTTAACAAGAATGTCACTTTCCTCATCCGGTGGCAACATTGGAACAACATACCCATTGGTTATAGATCTCCATGCCCTAACATCAATTTATTTGATATGAGAACGTAGGCGAACCTTCCATTAGGCATAATTTGATCCATCTAAAATAGGAAGCCTACCAATAGTTGGATTTGCTTGACCCATAACTTATGACAATATGACCAAACATTTATTGTGTTAAGTGTCGACTCTGATACCACTTGAATGGGGCTATGGAACAAAAAAAACAAAATGAAATAAACTCGAATGACAATTCTGTTTTCGAATGTGGAAAATTATGTCGTCCGACACCAGTAACAACACTTTAGCAAAACAGAAATCTTTGAAGAGTAATGCAACGGAAATTTAAAAAATACAAATATTTTAAATTATATATATAACTTATGATGGTCAATGACCAAATATATTATATATATATATATATATATATTATATACAAATTTCTTTCTTTACGAATTTACAAGATAAAACGGAAAGGAATTAAAAGTTGAAGTCGCAAATGACTTCTACTTGAAAAATCTAACTAAGTAGACATAGACAACCTCTCATTACAATCACTCCATACAAAACTAATCTAGAATCTAAACAACAATTGTAATGTTGGACAGAATGTTGTCAACACTGGTGATCTAGATTTCTGAGATGAAATTCCGAGAGCTCTCATGATATTTTTACTTTCTGGTTCTGGATATCGATACTATGTAGTAGCGTATCTATTTATAGTAGAAATTCTTCCTTGAAAAACTCATTGATCAGTTGTGGAAGTTGAGGGAAAGGTGGACTGCTGGTGGGATTGGTTGGAGAAGATCAGAGAGTAATAATCTCAACAGCTTTGGCGTGATCCTCACGACAAGCAACAACTTTTGACTTAGTCCTCACTCATTTTTTACTAGCTCATTTTTACTCTGTCAAGTCATTTTTACCTCATAGTAATATTTACACAAATATTACTGCATCGCGTGAAGTAAGGCAAAATCAGTTCAGAAAATGTTGGTCCGAATGTTGTGCAACATTTGTCCCAACATACTTACACATTCATATCAATACTTTATGAGATATGTTGGGTCAAATGTCACAACACCAAATCCAACATTAACAAGAATAAAGGACAAGATTAGTATTATTCTTCTCCACGAAAGAAGAGCCCTCTTCTCCAGTTTCGTTTTTTCGTTTACACCATTTTGTTTCACTATTAAATTTTGGATACCCTCATGGTGTCCCCCGCGGCCCACATAGCTTCCCCCACTTCCTCTTCCTCAACACCCGCCGTCATAAATTATCAGTCGCATGCCAAGTACCCGACACAGTGGGCCAACCCATGTCCTTGGCAACCGTTCGAGCATTGGGCCCCGTCGACCAGCCCCTCGCCAGGCCAGGCCCATCAGCCACAGTGGCAACCGTCGAGGCCTAATACACAGCGGCCCAGTACCATCGAGACTCTTCCCAGCCACCAGGACCACTACACAGTGGCCCAGCAACAACCGTCCAGCCTCAATCCAATGGATTTGGGCCATGCTTTCGGTTCTTTAAAAATTCAGCAGCCCGATGATGCGTGGTATATGGATACGGGCGTCATGTCTCACCTCACCAACAATTCTGATAATCTTATTCAACTACACAATTTAAATACTCCTCAATCTATTATGATCAGAAATAGTTATCAAAAACCTAATTTCAGTTAGAAAATTTGCCACTGATAATTCTGTATCCATTGATTTTGACCCATTTGTTTTTTCTGGGAAAGACCTACGTATGGGGAGACTTCTTACGAGATGCAATAGTGTGGGGGACCTCTATCCTTTCATATCTACGTCCGCTGCCCGTGTCACTCCACCCACCGCTTTAGCTGCAATATCTCTATTAACGTGGCATAGTAGACTCGGTCATCCAGGAGCTCATGTTTTTTTATTCTCTTAGAAACCGTAATTTAATTCAATGTAATAAAGGGAAAATTTCCCATAGTTGCTCATCTTTTCATTTAGGGAAACATGTTAGACTTCCATTTACGTCTTCTTTAAGTATTACTTTCTCTCCCTTTGATATTATTCATGCGGATTTATGGACATCTCATATAACTAGCAACCTAGGTCATAAATATTATTTGGTATTATAGGATGACTTTTCTCACTTCCTTTGGGTCTATCCGCTTAAACTTAAGTCTCAAGTTTTCTCCAAATTCCTTGAATTTCGTACATTTGTTAAAACACAATTTGAAAAAAATATCAAAACGTTTTAATGTGATTATGGTTGTGAGTTCAATAACTCCCTTTTTCTAATTTTTGTGCGGCTAATGGCATAGTTTTTCGTTTCTCCTGCCCTCATACTTCCCCTCAAAATGGTAAAGCCGAAAGAATTCTCCGCACCATTAACAATATGATTTGTACCTTTCTTTTTCATGTGTCTCCCCCCTACCTTGTGGGTTTATGTATTAAAAATGGTAGAACACATTCTTAACATCTTACCTACCCGTACGATCCACAATAGGACACCCACTGGAATCCTCTTCCGTCAGATCCCTTCATACAATCACCTTCAAATTTTCAGTTGTCTTTGTTACCCAAATCTTGCCTCCACGGTCCCTCACAAATTAGCACCTCGCTCCACTCCTTGCGTCTTCCTATGTTTCTCATCGAACTATAGTGGGTACTTGTGCTATGAGTTATCCACATGCAAAATCCTAGTCTCCCGTCATGTCACGTTTGATGAGAACGTTTTCCCATTTGCCTACATCCAAAAAATTTGAGTCACTAATTACGGTTTCCTTGATGACTCGGACACCTCCTCTCTACTTCAAAACGCACTATATTGGCCAAATACCAACCCATCACCCACTGCCCCAGTTACGGACCCCATTGCCACGTTACCCTTCCTGTCGGCCCACCCACGGTACCCGGTATGACCCGCACTGCCATATCGCCTATTACCGCCACTGTCCAGCCCAACCCGTCACTACCCAGTTCCACCATTGCCCAACCCAACTCACAGCCCCCACCTACCGCCATACTGCCCCCGATTCAGCCCCCAACCCACCGTATGGAAACCCGTGCACAACACAGAATTTTCAAACCAAATGTCCACTTTAATTTGTCCACTCAAACCATCTCACCGCTACCTAAAAACCCAACCTTAGTCAAACTTGACCCGAATTGGAATGCGGCCATGTGTGAAGAGTTTAATGTGATTACTTCACAACGCTCTTGGGATCTTGTTCCGCGACCTGATGGGGTGAATGTAATCTGTTGTATGTGGCTATATCATCATAAGTTCAGATATAATGGTGCCCTTGAACGTCACAAGGCCAGACTTGTGGCAAATGACACAGGGCAACATGAGGGTGTTGATTGTGCTGATACTTTCAGTCCGATGGTTAAGCCAGCTACCATTGGCACGGTTTTGAGCATAGCTCTGGGGAAGAATTGACCTATTCACCAGCTTGATATGAAGAATATTTTCTTACATGGGGATTTGAAAGAAACCATTTATATGCATCAACCGCCAGGATTTGTGCATCCGGAGGCTCCCCAGCATGTTTGTCGTCCTCATATATATGGGTTGAAACAAGCCCTCAAGGCTTGGTATCACCAGTTTGCTACTTACATCATACAGATCAGATTCGTGTGCAACTGAAGTGATAATTCATTATTCATTTTTCATCGAGGTACTGACACCGCTTACCTTTTGTTATATGTGGATGATATTGTTCTGACGACTTCTTCAGATGGCCTGAAACACGCGATCATTGCTCTACTCAAGTCCGAATTTGCTATGAGTGACTTGGCTAAGATGAGTTACTTTTTTGGGATATCAGTGACCCGATCACCGTAGTCCATATTCCTATGTCAGTGTAAGTATGTTGGAGAGATTGTTTACAGGGCCGAAATGGCCAACTGCAAGATCATGCCCACTCATGTCGACTCTAAATCGAAACTCAATACAGATAACGGGGATCCAGTCCTCGATCCATCTCTTTATAGGAGTATCGTCGGTGCCCTTCAATATCTTACATTCACCAGACCCGACATTATATATGTCGTGCGGTAGGTGTGCTTGTTCATGCACGCTCTCAGAGAGCCTCACTTTACTGCTCTTAAGTGTATCATTCGGTACGTTAAGGGTACTATTGACTATGGGCTCTATCTCTACCCATCCGCACTGACTCAGTTGTTATCATACACGGACACCGATTGGGCAGGCTGTCCAGACACACGTCGCTCCACTTTCGGATATTGTGTATTTTTGGGGGATAACATTATTTCGTGGTCTGCAAAACGACAGACCACTCTCTCTCGTTCAAGTATAGAAGCAGAATATAGAGGCGTTGCAAACTCGTTGCCGATCTGTGTTGGCTTCGAAACCTACTTCTTGAGCTTCAGTGTCTCTTACGTAAAGCATCTTTGGTCTATTGTGACAACACATCTGTCGTCTACTTGTCTCATAACAAGGTTCAACATCAGCGAACCAAACATATTGAGATGAATATTCACTTTGTACGTGAGAAGGTTGACATGGGTCATGTTAGGGTGTTGCATGTACCATCTTCCTATCAGGACGCAGACATATTCACTAAGGGACTTCCTCGGCAGCTGTTCATTGACTTCAGACCAGTCTCAGCGTCTGGCCTCCTCCCGCTCCGACTGCGAGGGTGCGATAGTGAATATATTCATTTTATAATTAATATTTTAGTGTAATTAATGTAAAATAAATATTATAATTTCATTAGAATTATAATTGTACACTGTATATATGACATTATAAGAAAACTTCAATAAAAAAGATTTACACTATTCTACACATAAGTATTATTACCACCATTAATCACCTATGAATTATATCGAGTACTTTTTTTGGCCATATTATCACAGAAAATCTGAAAGTTAATCATACACAAGGCTCCTTATTGTTTTTTTTTTGGGGTGGGGGTGGGGGTGGGGGAGGATAAAACGCAAGAATAATCTATCCAGAAAATGGTTTAGTCCGTCTGACACGACTGGACGAACTAGAAAAACTTTATTTCGTGCTTCGCCTGATTAACCATATATAGTCGTGTAACTTTTTTTTTCTCACAAATAGGTGAACCCAAATCTTATAATTTTGGGTCTACATACTCCAGATGTGAAACACAAAATAAAAAATTTCGACTAACTAATATATTGAGTGGATTGAGTGACAACTGTTTAGGGAGTTTCTCAATAGGCAAACTTATGTCCTTTCTCAGGACGGAAGTTTCTCAATTGGAATATTGTTTCAGTTCAGTGAAGCATAAGTGTAATTTAGGACAAAACATTAGAAAATTCGCTTGCAATCTGGTTTTCCAAATTATAGTACTCTATTATAAAATAGATATATTCTATCTAAAATTAGAAGAGGAGATTTATGCAAATATATTATTGCTGTTGGACCATAAAGCAGTACTAGAAAGTCATTATCTTAATTCCAAACGAAGTAGTGATGTATTACAGTAGTAGTTACGCACCACTAGATAATTAAGCTGCTTACGTTGTCTTTTTGGATGTGATTAGTATAAAGTATACAAGCGTACGGATATATAAAATTGTGTAAGCGATCCATCATCGCATTAAATAATTTGTCGAGAGTTTAAGTTCTATGTAGAGACAATGTAAAAGATGCTTACACATCAGATTATTTGATAAAAAATTAATTACTAATAAATTATATTTAAAAAAAAGATAGTCCGGTGCACTACGTTCTCATTATGTGTGGGATCCGAGGAATGATCGAACCACAAGGGTCTATTGTACGTAGTTTTAGCTTGCATTTCTACAAGATGTTATTTCTACAGCTTGAACTCAACTCGTGATCTCCTGATCACGTGACATCAATTTTAACAATAAATTATATTATGCCCAAAATAATACCAAAAAGGTTAACGTATTTGACACTAAAGTCATACTCCATAAGTCCATATCAATCAGAAATAAAAGTACCAAAAAGGTAACATTATTATATTGTGTCAACATCTCTCTTCAATTCCCCAGCTAGCACTTGGCCTTTCCATGTCATCTGAAAAAGATGGAATAAATTGTTCAAAATTTGCCTTTGGCGGGGAGATGCGTCCACCCATCTTTGATGAATTAAACACTAGTGTTCCGCATGTTGGAGACCTTGTCTCTTCACACATGCATGATCTACGAAGTGAATAGATGACCGTAGGGCCAAGAATCGTCAAATTTCGTTGAGAAATGAAAGAGATATTGGTCCACGAAGTAAGGTGTTTAAGACATGGAAATGTGGTGTGGGACAAATCTACCACATCGGTGGGAATAGGAAGAATTGCTCTCTATATATGTCTCAAATTGGTAAAGGGTTTGGGACCCCAAGGGGTATCCCATGTGTTTAAAGGAGGGAAGACCTAGGTGTGCTTGGGTTCAAGGCTAAGCCCACACGCGCGCCGCCGCCCGTCCGGTCGGGTTCCGGGTTCACGGGCCACGGAGACTTTCTGATATTATCTTTTTGGACCAGAGAACTCTGCCAGATGTACAGTTTGATCCCTGAAGTTTCATATGTACAGTTTGGTCCCTGAAGTTTCAATATTTACGGTTTGGTCCCCAGAGTTTCTGGGAAGGTGACGGAAGGCAGAAAGCCTACCGTTGGGATCGTTTTTTGAGGCATTAATCAGCCATTACTTGGCCGATTAACTCCTCTATTAATGCCCATTGGTTGGGGCAATTGAACAACCTCCTTCATGACCTTATTCACCTCATTCATGGCATTACATTAAAACCTGCCATTACAGCCCTCCTTTAAGGGCCATTACAGCCTTGTTTGTGGTTGTTGGGCAGCCCCTCCTCATGCTATATATTGAGCCTCATTTGGCTCAAAAAACGAGCTAGAAACAAGTGAAAACGGACGAAAAACACACATAAAATCAAAAACGTGGCTGAAAAATTAGCAAAACATTGGCTGAAAAAATAGCAAAACAAAGTGGTGAAAATCAATCAAAAAAAAGTGACCAAACCCTCACGTATACACAAGATATACACTATAGAGACACACTATATACACAGAGACAAAAGAGAAGAGTAAAGAAAAATTCTTCCTTTCTATTCCATATCTTCAGCAAGTCGAGTCATATTTGTTTTCTTCGCCAGCTCAACCTATTGGCTTTGTAGCGTTGAGATTATAGTGTTGTTTTATCTTGGGAGACTATTGCCCGCTAACGTAAAAGCATATATACGGGGCAATCTTGTCTTAAGGATAGAGGGCTATCCTCGACTCAACACACAACGTTGTAACCATCCAGATTTAGTTGTCTCTTGATTTCAGGATATCAAGATTCAAGACACAACAAACTTGCGGCAGTTCTCAACATTGGCTTTGTAAGGTGATCAAGATTCAAGACACAACACACTTGCGGCCGTTTTGAAGATTGACCATTTATTTATCCTTTCGAACATTTGTAATAGTTATTACTTCCCGTACTGCTTTATAAAGTACAATAGAGTATACCAACCACAACACACTTGCGGCAGTTTTGAAGATTGACCATTTGTTTATCCTTTCGAACATTTATAATAGTTATTACTTCTCGTACTGTTTTATAAAGTACAATAGAGTATACCAACATAAATGTGAGTCCACGCTATGGGCATTTTAATTAGAGTATTCTATCAAAAGTTACGTTATTTTGTAATTTTTTATTGTGATGAATGGATAGAATTTCTTCATATTTAATCAGATGTTTGAAGTTCTGAAATGGAAAAATACACTAATAATTTAATTTGATCGAGAGATCAAAATAAATATCGGACTAAGCAAAAAACTAAAAAAAATGAGAAAGAACAAAAGGAAGACGATCAAGCAGCTTTAGTAGTGCAACTTGGCATGACAATCACATGTTGGAGTAAACTGGAGTCTCACGTAAACATATATTATGTGAAAGTAGTATCAGGACTTGCAAATACTTTTTTTTTTTTTTTTTTTTGTTGATGAAGGAACCCGCAGCCGCTACTCTCTCGAGTGCGCACAGGGTAAACTCCGGATCGACGCAATAGCACCGCAAACCACGTCGGCCGATTAACCACACTTGGCAAGCCATGTGTGACAGGCTCAACCAAGAAGATTTATGCAGGGGATCGAACTCGTGACCTTGCGGTCCCGCGCTCTACTGCTACACCAACTTGGCTACCCTTGCGGCTAGGATTTTCAAATACTTGGGAAGAGAACATGGGGACAAATTATATTAATAGATTCATGAAAAGGGACAAAAAATACATGGAAGTTACGTCAATTGGAGCAGCTCCTTCTTTTTTTTTTAGGTCCCATTTTTGTCTTTATGGTCTTCTATTTGTGTTTTTTGACTATATATAATATTAACAACCGGTATGTGGTAATAAATCATTTTAGAGTAAAATAAAAATTTAAAAGTTTAGTTCCTTTTTAAATATAGAAATATGACATTTTTTAGAAAGACTTTAAAAAGTCTGTCACATGACCCTACTAAATAGACAGAAATTAGTGACAGACGAACAATAAAATTCATAGTTAAATTTCTATCACAAAATTTTGTTAGCTGTGAGCAAATCAACGATTAATTAGCGATGAAGTTACGAAGTTCAATGTTTTTTTGGTGTGAATTGGAATAAAAGGAGTACTAGTAATTAGTGGGTTCCTCTTTTGCTTTTTTCTTCACGAAAGTGACATTATAGTACATAACAAAATGAGAAATAAAGTATGGGAAATTTATATGCTTAAGTTTTCGAAAAGATTACTAGGAATCTCATCACACTGAATCCTAGGAGCCCACTAAGTTCAAGGCAATAGCACATCATGTTACAATAAAAAAACTACATTTGAAAATTTAGAAAATGACTTGTGTCTCATTCGAAAACAAAAACTCTCAAAACTCCTTAGTCCTTACATTAGCGTCTTAGGAGAAAGTTGGGGACGATAATATAATTTGAACAAATAATTACTACTTCCATGGTTCATACTAGTGATGTCCACTTTAACCCCTTAATATAATGGGTTTGGAAAATAATTACCCCTTCATATTTTGAATGGGACATTAAATCCCTCTTGATCTTAAATCAATAGATAGAAATGAATTGGATTATTACATGTATTTTAAAATGTCACAAACAGCCTTCAATTAATATAAATTATTACATCTCTTTTCACATTTTTTTAAAAAATAAATAAGCAATAGCATTTTACATTAAATTCCATACTTTTTTTCCTTTTGATATAAAGTTTAATTTTGCTGCATAAACTTTTTTTGTGGAGCTTCAAATTATCTTGATCCATTTATTTAGTATTATTAGTATTTAAAATTTTATTTGATCCGACCAAAAAGAACTAAAATTTTATTTCAACTATTCACTTTTGTATAAAAATTATTCTATCTCCATATCATTCTTACATATCATAAGCCTAATAGTTTTCAAAAAAATATAATGTAAAAAATGACTTTTAATTTATGATAGCCTTTTATATATTTTCCTTATTAAGAATGAAAAATTATTAAAAAATATATATATATATATATTCAACAATATTGATAAGTGAGTAAATTTTATTAACATTCCTAAAAAACTTGAGATTAAGAAATAATACCTCTCTCATCTCTTGTATTATGAGATAAAATCTTATTTGAATTAATATTTCCAAACAATTTTCAAAAACTTTAAATATCTTATCGGTTATTAACTATATCTATATTGAAAATTGTTACGTTTTATTTAAAATACTTACGAATAAATAGTTTGCAATTTTGCGTATGCAAGTATAACGTGAAATCAAAGATGCTTTACGAAAATTTATAGTAAATTTTAAATAATAATAATAATAGTATAATTAACGGGATATATCAAGGTTTGAACTTTAAAGTTAAGAGAAAATCATGAAGCCTAACGTTAAGGTTTTTGGAAATCAAAAGGAAAAAGAAGAAGAAAAAAGATGTGTCCATTTTAATTATAAAATATCATTACTCAAAAAATTAATTACTAAAAATTATGTCGCAATTTAAATTATTGAGGATCGTTTTTAACATTTTAAAATATATGCAATAATTCAACTCATTTCTAGCCATTGATTTAAGATCAAAGGGGGATTTATTGTCCCATTCAAAATATGAAGACTGTATCCTCTCCGCGAAGACCTGCTGGGGCCGAGGCCCAAGCAGGCCAGCCGACCGGCTAGGCCCAACACTGGACTTTGGTGGGTGCTGGAAGCTGGGCCGCTGTGGACCAGCCCAGTTTGCTGGAAATTGCGGGACATGCCAGAGGTGGCTGGGTCAGTTGGGCCACTGTCGAGTCCCGCTGCCCGGCGGCATTGTTGGTCCACCGGCTGGCCATTCTTGTGGACCAAGCCCGGTGGTGCCCCCCGCGCGTCGTCTTCGGAGTCCCTCTTGCCGCTACTATTTCCGTTGCGGCCGCCATTTTTCCCGTCGGATTTCCTGTTTTGTTTCCGATTTCCACCCCCCGTTATTCCAATTTGGAGAGGAATTAGAGGGTGTCTCCGCCATCATGGCCGAATTTTCTCCGGTGGCGGCCTTTTTAGCCAATCCGGCCCCTTCAAGCGTGAGCATAGATCGGGCCTTGTAAAACAGAGGAAGTGGGTCGCTCTGACTAAGGAGGGTTCCCACACCATTATATGCCTCTGATAGGTCTGCAACCATTTGAATAACTAGACGATTATTGGTGACTGGCGCCCCAACATTCCGGAGTTGATCCGCTAACTCCTTCAACCTTTTGCAATAGGCTGAGACATTCGGAAAATCTTCCATAGAGACATGGGAAAAATCTTGTTCCAGAGTGACCGCACGAGAATTTTTGTTATCTTGGAAAATATCACGCACCCTATTCCAAGTGTCTATTGCCGTAGCGTCGGACTCAATTATTGTTTGTAAAAGGTCGGTAGAGATAGTGGAATAAATCTACTGAAGAATAGTTGCATCAAGTGTTGTCCATAGCACTGGATCCTCCTTCGAGGTAGGCACCTTCTCCTTGCATGTGACCGAGGGGATGATGTGATGTAGAACTTGATGCGAGAGGGCGTGAACCTTAACCAATTCTGCCCACGTCGCGTATTGGACGTTTTCCATTTCAAGAACAATAGGAATG
Organism: Anisodus tanguticus; assembly: GCA_034509755.1. NCBI lineage: Eukaryota > Viridiplantae > Streptophyta > Magnoliopsida > Solanales > Solanaceae > Anisodus > Anisodus tanguticus. The sequence goes on along the minus strand of CM067554.1, from coordinate 18,303,740 downwards.
TGGTTCTTGATATTGGAGACTGTAAGTGTTGGGTGAAACGTATTCTTAGAAGTAGACTTAGGTAAAAGGTAAAGAAGACGAGAAGAATTTAAGAGATGTTGGAAGAGGAAAAATTTGTGAAGGGAGGTATGTGGTCGTCGGCCACTGCACAGAGGGCTGAGGAAGCTGTGAAAAAAATTGGAGAAGGAGAAGTTTGCCCTAGACTGCTGATATCATGAAAGAGAATAATCCCTTGATTATTTTCATTAATGAAAATGTATATATACATGGGATATACAAAACTAATTCAGAAAATTAAATCTACCTTTCCTACTATAAGTCTAATATCTTTTTCTAATACAAGACTAATATCATAATTACAATTGTACAATGACTTTTCAAATATGGTAAAGAATATACTCCAATTCGCTATGTCAATATACACGTGGGGCCGTGTAATTTTCTTACACTATATGAAGTTGTTACTTTTATCTATTGTAGTAGGTAACTCGTTTTATATTTAAAAATTTTAAATCTCACTTTTTATGGACCTATCTATGAATATTCTTTGAGTGATCTTATAGAATACTATTTTTTTAAATTATTAATATATATAAGTTGAATTAAAATAAAAAAGGATTAAATCAAAAAAATAGAAATACAGGATGTTGAAAGCAGTGTCCCGTCACCGCCAAAGTCAGATTAAATAGACATATAATACAGAAAATAAACCCGTGAAGGTGGTACCATTATGGAGATAATTTATACACTCTGACTCTCCAACTTAAAGAGAATAGAAAATACAGTAAAGTAACTTATTCTAGGAAATGCCAAAGTAATACTGCGTCGTTCCGACATGAATTGAGTGATATTTATAAAATAATATTAATATTTAAAATTAAAGTTAAAAAGTAAAATTTATAAGTTAAAGTTGTGTTTGGACATACATTTTATTTGAAACAAAAAATTGAAGTTTTCTGAGTGGATAAATTTTCACTTGAAAACTAATTTATTTTTTGAATTTGAAAAGTCATATTAAAAAAACCAACCAAAAAAATCATTCTAATGTGTAATCCAATAATACTTTTAAAATATTTTGTTAAAAAAATTCATGTCCAAACAAGCTCTAAAACTTGCAAGTGAGTAGAAAGCAAGGGTGGCCAGTGGGCCGGGACGGCCCGACCCCGACCCGACCCCGTCCCGAGCCCACCCCGACCCCGTCCCGAGCTCGCCCCGACCCCGCTTAAAAAAAAAGAAAAAAGAACGGTGGCGGGACTCGAACTCGGGACGGGACAATGTCTCGTCCCGCCAGACCCGAGCCCGCCCGCCCCAACCCCGTCCCGACCCCGTCCCGACCCCGCCCTTTGTCCCCCTTTGCAAATATGACCGTTGCACCAACGACCATTTTAGATTTTGGCCGTTGGCCAACGGCCATTTTAGGCCTCCCCCCTCCCCAAACCCCCCTACCCCTTAATATTTATTTTTAACCATAAGTTATTATATTTACACTTTAACCCAATTTTTCAACTATAAATAAGTAAATAACTCATTTTCTCTTCATCTTTCTCACAAATCTTCCTACAATCTCTCTAATCTCTCAATATATCTCTCTACAAGTCTACATTGTTTGCTAAATATTCAATTTTATTTATTCATTTGGGAATTGGGAGTGAAGTTGGCAACTAGCTTGAGGATCTTCCATCGAGCAAAGTTTCAATTTTCAACCTCTCGATTACACGTCGACGTTACGTCGGCGTTTGGTACATTCGTTCCTTCATTAAATTATTATTGTCTGTTTATTTTATTTAGCGCACTTAATTTCATTTACTTTAATTATTTGTTAGCATATAATTAAAATGAAAGGAATTAGAGGTATGTTTAAGGGTAAGGGTAAGACTTCTTCTAGTAGGGGCAACCAGGGCAAGGGTACTTCTTCTAGTCATCTTATTCCTACACATGATGATTTTGTTGATACTCAACATTTATCTACAATACCATTAGATTTAGACAAGGAGTTGTTTTCTGGAACTCAAGAAGACTTTAATTTAGACGATGATCTAGACGATACACCCACTAATGTTGATGACAACACACCCACTAGTGCACCTTCAACTGAAATACCTCCTATTCCCTCTAATATGAGACGAGGTCCAAAGCCAAAACGACCATTAAAATCAGATGCATGGACATTTTTTGATAGGGACGTAGAGAATCAAGTAGCTATATGTAAAATTTGTAAAAATGTTTTAAAATTTAAAACAGGAAAAGGTCATGGTGGGACGGGGGGGTTTAATTAGACACGTCGTAAGTGCTCATCCAGCTAGGTATGCCCAATACCAGGCTTTAAAACCGGGTGCGCAAACGCCCGCTCCATCGGGACAAGGTTCACATACTGATACTGTCTCGGACCAAGTACAAGGTCAAATTAACCCTATGACGGGCGGAATTGTAGGCTCTAAATACAATAAACATAGAGAGAGGGAAGCAATTTCAAAATTAATTGTTGTGGAGGGTTTGCCCTTTTCATTTCCTTCATCTCTCGATTTTATTCATTACATTAGAGATATATATAATCTTGCTTTTAACGGTTTTCCTAGATCAACTGTTAAGAGAGATGTATTTAAATTCGCGCATGAATATCAACAATATTTACGTTTTTCATTATATCATTTTAATGGCAAAGTATGTATCACGTCTGATATAGGTCGTAGTACTAACGGCCATGATTATTTAACTGTAACTTGTCATTGGATAGATTATAAATGGTCTATGCAAAAACGTATTTTAGCGTATAGATATATAGATGATAGGCACACTGATACTTTTATTGCAGATAATATTTATCAAGTGTGCCATTATTACGGAATAACCGATAAAATTATGACTATTACATTAGATAACGCTTCTTCTAACAATTACGCAATTACAATTTTAAAAAATAGTTTAACTCCATCTTTTCCAGATCATTTTCATATAAAATGCGCGTGCCATATTTATAACTTAATTGTAAAGGATGGTCTATCACTTTTTGAAGACATTCTTAGTAAAATACAATTTGCTATAAACTTTATTTTTAAAAGTAATAAAGTACAACGTAGAAAAGAATATAAAAAAACTTGTCACGATTGTGGACTACCTTATAGAAAAATTCCACTAGGTGGAATTCTTTATACGAGCAACTACTTGTTGCTTATGACTATAGAAAACCTATAACTTTATTTTTTAACTCTCATAATAAAAATCCAGCTGATATGATTTTAGATAGTGATTGGGTAAAAATTTCCGAACTTATTGTATTTTTAGAGAAATTTTTTCAAGCAACAAAAGAACTTTCCGGTATATATTATCCTACTATTTCAACTATGTTGTTTTATATAACTCTAATATTTTTATTACTTAGTGAATATATGGAAAAATCAGCTTATAAGGCAACTATTAAAAAATGTTTGTCAAAATAAATAAATATTTTATTCCTATTCCCTCTATTTATATTATTGGTTATGTATTAAATCCTACTATTAAAATAGACGGTACTAAATCACTAATTGAAACTATTTACGATTGTATAGAAGTACTACCACCTCCAAGTCCCAAAAATCTAAATCACCCACCACCTATTGAACAAACTAAAGAAGAAGTGTTGTCTAGCGTAGAACACCAACAAAAAAAAAAAAAATATAGATTTTATCAACAAGAAAATGCTAGTAACTTACCGGCTTCCATACCATCTTCTTCATCTTCAACACAACCTCACAAAAGACATGTTGTTTCTGCGGCTAGTATTGAAAGCCTCAGAAATAGAATGTGCGACCGTACCTCTACTAACCAAATTAGCGAGTTCGATATTTTTGTTTTGCGGGTTTCGTACCGTATCAAGAAGTTATCAATGAAGATGGACATGAAGACTTTTTGAAATATTTGGAGGGGAATGAGAAGACATTTCCGACACTTTCATTGATGGCCCGAGATGTTTTGAACATTCAAGCGTCATCAACTGCATCTGAAAGCGCTTTTTCTGCCGGCAGATATCAAATAGGAGACCACAGGCACTCATTAGCCGGAGACAGCTTGGAAATTGCAGTATTATTCAGAGATTGGATACGAGCGGAGCGGAGAAGGTGCGGTCAACCGGAGATCAACGAAGAAGAAGATGAAAACTACAATGAAATCTTAACCGAAGGTAGTGGAAGCGACGTGGATCAATTTGACCAACAAATACCAATTCCAACCGAAGAACCACAGGAAATCATCAAGCAATTAGAACAAATTTTTTTGAGAATGTAATTTTTTTAATTGCAATTTTATTATGTAATTTGCAAGTTTTGGACAACACCACAAAGTTGCAATTTAGATTTTAGACAATTGTATTTGTATTACAAAAAAAACATGTCTATTAAATAATATAAGAGGCATAAAAACAGCCTTGGGATGTTTTTATTACACTATCTTATCTTGTTTATTGAGTTTTTTTTATATATATGTTATTTAAAAAAAAAGAAAAGGAAAATCCGCCGGACCCCGCCCCGACCCGATACCGACGGGATCGGGATCAGGACGGGACTGGAGCAGGTCCCGCCAGACCCGACCCCGCCAGACCCCGCTAGACCCGACCCCTTGGCTCGTCCCGCCCCGACCCCGACCCCGTCAGACCCGACCCACCAGACCCGAGCCCGGCCCACTGGCCACCCTTCGTAGAAAGAGGATATTCTCTTCGTGCTTTTCTATTGTTTAGTTTTAAGAAGCTTCCCCCCCCCCTCCACCACCAACTAATTTAAGCAATTCAACTGACATGAAACTCATATGACTAGATCATTTATCATTTGGAACCTTGTGAATATTTTAATCATTCAATCGAAAATCTTCTATATATTTTGAAATTGTTTTGTGGAAAGAATTGCCCGAAACCGAAAATGCTCCTCTAGATCCATTTCACCCATCATTCATCAATAAGATAGAGTTTACTTTCTTTTAGATCGTGATGAAAGACTTTCATACAAAGAAGAAGTAGATTTGGAACTAAGGAGAGCAAAAAATATAAATCTTATATACACACGGAGCTTGGTGAAAGCAAAAAGGTTAAGACACAATGCTTTTCGTTTTGAATAATATTTGCTTATTTGGTTTGCCCGTTTTAATAAGCTATAATGATTGATGCCTATGTATATAATGCCTAATATCGTCTATGTCTATCGAGAGAAGTCTGCATCAATTATTTATTTTAATGTGGTGTATCCTCTATCGAAATAAAGTACCATTTATTTAATATCTGATTTTAGTTACACGACAAAAATAAAGCATCCCACAACATTTATCCAATGTGTACATGAGGATTGTTCGCTAATCGACTCTTCTAAAAACAAAAATAAAGAACGAGGCTCCAAGTATCAAAGTGATTATTGAAGTGTGTGACCATCTGATCTAAAAGCTTAAGTTGTTAAATAGAATACACTTTTAATATTTGATTATATTCTCAACACGTCCCCTCACGTGTTGGCCTGATTTTTTTTTCATGGTCCAAACACGTGGAAATTCTTTTTGATAATGGGTGACGGTGAAGTTCGATCTCAGGACATTTGGCCTGCTTTGATACCATATTGAAATGTGTGACCATTTGATCTAAAAATTTAAGCTGTTAAATAGAACACACTTTTAATATTTGATTATATTCTCAACATGATGACAACTGCATTGTTATGTTATGCAACTCCTAGACAGCTCCATTAATTATTGAAGTATGTATCTATTTAATTTCTTACCAGAAATATAAAGCGAAATAAAACGTTAGTATTTATTTCAAAATTTGTCGCATCATTGAACAGGTGTTCCAGTTTTACATGCAACCCTCTAAAATCTTTTCCTTTGTTATAATATACTTTACCCGCATATATGCATCACTTATTTGTTTACCGGTAGGGTACTATCAGGGCGGATTTAGAGGGTGGTGAGGGTGTTCAGTGAAAAATTACATTATATATATAGGGTAGATTTTTTATATTTATATATGTATATTAATTTTTGAATACCTTAAATAAATGCAAAAGGTAAGCATTGTGGTCCATGGTGTTCAAAATTGTATCTATTGTCCTAGGTTCGATTTCCAGAGACAACATTATTTTTTATGTTTAACTTTGTTTTTTTTTTCCGAACCCCATGAGTGAAAATCTAGATCCGCCATTGAGTACTATGCACCACTTTTTTAACGAGGGATATATATCTGGCCTATATCACAAAGTTAAGAGGTATATTTACACATTTTCCCTATAATTCCCTATAATATATAGTTCTCTGTAGCACTAATTTATGCGATTACATAATTATTTGAAATGTTGAACGACTTATTTAAAACCTTTTTAGTTATAAAATTATTATCACAACTTATGTAGTTTATATTACTTTGTTAAATTTGATTTTCAGGAATCAATATCCATATTGGAAACAAAATCAGAAAAATTGACTCTCGGCCTTTCTTTTTCTTAGGACGGAGGAGTACTTTTTATTGACTCAGTTGGAACATATAAGTACTAGCCGTCATTTGACTTTTTTTTTTTTTAATTCCATTAATTCAATTTTTTGTGATATAAAGTTTATTTAAGGGAAAACACTTTCTATAAAAATTTCTCTATTACTAAGACAATGTAACTATCTCATCACCACATAAAACTTGTTTTAATAGCTTGGAGGTAAAGGTGGGAGAGATATAAGTTTAAAGTTTTTTGATAGCAAAAAAAAAAAAAAAAAAACAGGGCCTCAAATAATGAGTATTTGTTGCTAATTTATTCTTTTGTATTACCCACATTGTCTTTTGAACAGCCGGTAAATGATATATAATAAACATTACTATATCGGAGGGATTGGATCTAGCCTCTTTTTGGACCGATATTCAAAGTTCACCGTCTGATATAATTAAAAATAGTTAATTTTAACGTAAAAAAATATTTTGAACAAAAATATTTCTAACTTAAAACATGGAAAAAGAGTTTGAAACTTTGAACAAAAGTACATCTATCCGTTCATAAATTTTTATAACTCTAGGCTTGTTTCATGGAGTTTAAACTGCATATTTCAAACTCCAAAAGATTCATAAAATTCGAACTACGATAGTTTAAACCTTGTAAGAACTCTAAGAAATAATCCTGGAGTGTAGACTTGATAATCATGATAAATTCCTGGAATTCTTCGCAATTTTAACTAACAATACTTTTATACAATTTTTATCTTTGCATTAAAATTCAACTAACTATTGAATAGTTTTGAAAAAGTACAACAACAACAACAATAACATACCCAGTGAAATCCCACAATGTGGGATCTGAGAGGGTAGAGTGTACGCAGATCTTATCTCTACATTGGTAGGTAGAGCGGCTGTTTCCGAAAGATCCACGGCTCAAGACAAAACATAAGCACAAGCAAAGCAAGAGAAACGGTCAGACCCGGATAAAAAATTTAAAGCATTCTGGAAAAAGAAGCAGTAACTAACGCAGGTAAATAAGATAAACAAAGTACACTACGAAACATATAGCACCATAAATCAAACGACAGGGAACCAAAAAGTAATATTGCGCCTACTAGTATGATAAGCTAAGCAGGCCTACAATAATGACACTACAACTACCAGTTTGTAAGCCTAAGTAGGTCTATGCTCGACTACCTACTACCCTTCTACCCTAATTCGTGTCCTCCACAACCCATATCTAAGGTCATGTCCTCAGTAAATTGCCCTTGCGCCATATCCTGTTTAATCATCTCTCCCCAATACTTCTTCGGCCTACCTCTACCCATCCTGAACCCGTCCATAGCCAACCTCTCACACCTCCGCACTGGGGAATTTGTGTCTCTCCTCTGCACATGCCCGAACCATCTCAATCTCACTTCCCGCATTTTATCCTCCACCGAGGTCACTCCCACTCTGTCCCGGATATCATCATTTCGAATCATATCCCTCCTTGTATGCCCACACATCAATCTCAACATCCTTATCTCCGCAACTTTCATTTTTTGGATGTGCGAAGTCTTGATTGGCCAACACTCCGCCTCATACAACATAGTCGGTCTAACCACCACCCTATAGAACTTGTCTTTAAGTTTTGATGACACTTTTTTATCGCACAAGACTCCAGAAGCGAGCCTTTATTTCATCCACCCTGCCCCAATACGATGTATGACATCGTCATCAATCTCTCCATTCCCTTGGATAATAGACCCGAGGTACTTGAAGCTTCATTTATTTGGAATGACCTGAGTACCAAGCCTCACCTCCACACATGTCTCATGGTCTCTCCCGTTACTGAACTTGCACTCCAAGTATTCTGTCTTGGTCCTACTCAGCATGAACCCTTTAGACTCCAGAGTCTGTCTCCAAACCTCCACCTTAGCGTTTACTACGCTGTGAGTCTCATCAATCAGGACTATATTGCATGCGAATAACATACACTATGTCACCTCCCATTGGATTTGTCGCGTCAATCCATCCATCAACAAGAAAAATAAGAATGGGCTACGAGATGATCCCTGGTGTAGCCCTATCACTACTGGGAAGTGCTCCGAGTCTCCTCATACTGTCCATACGCTGGTCTTGACTCCATCATACATATCCTTGATCGCCCTAGTGTATGCCACAAGTACACCTCTAACCTCCAAACATCTCTATAGAACATCCCTAGGAACTTTGTCGTATGCCTTATCGAGGTCGATGAAAACCATATGTAAGTCTTTCTTCCTCTCCCTATACTGCTCCACCAACCTTCTAATAAGATGAATGGATTTTTTGGTCGAATGCCCCGGCATGAATCCAAACTGGTTTTTGGAAATAGACACACATCTTCTCACCCTCATCTTCACGACCCTTTCCCAAACTTTCATAGTGTGGCTTAGCAACTTGATACCCCTATAGTTGTTGCAACTCTAGATATCACATCTGTTCTTGTACAAAGGGATTATTGTACTCCACCTCCATTCTTCGGGCATTCTCGCCGTCTTAAAAATGACGTTAAATAACTTAGTCAGCCACACCAAACCTGCTCTGCTTGTGCTCTTCCAAAATTCAACTGGGCTCTCATTAAGCATGGTTGCTCATCCCATGCGCATCCTGCGAACAACACCCTTAACCTCCTCAACCTTAATGCTTCTACAATACCCAAAATCCCGGTACCTTCAAGATTTCTCTAGATCTCCCAGCACAATGTCTTCACCTCTTTTTTTGTTCAAGAGTTTATGGAAGTTAGACTACCACCTCTGTTTAACATTCGCGTCCCCATCAGTACTTTACCGTCCTCGTCCTTGATGCACCTCACGTGATTCAAGTCACGGGCCCTCCTCTCCCTCGCCTTGGCTAGTCTATATAACTTCTTATCCTTGTCTTTTCCTCTAATTCCACATACATGCATTCAAAAGCCGTTGTTTTCGCCACCGTAACTGCTAGTTTTACCTCCTTCCTCGCCATCTTATACAATTCCATATTCGTCCACTTCTCCACCTCATCCTTTCTTTCTACCAATTTTGCATACGTCGCTTTCTTTGCTTCCACCTTCTCTTAAACTTTACCATTCCACCACCAATCCCCTCGATGCCCACCACGGCTACCCCGCGAGACCCCTAGCACTTATCCAGCTACCTCCCAAATGTAACTGGACGTCCTGTCCCACATACCAATTGCATACCCACTGCTCCTCCAAGCCCCCTTGGCCATCAACCTCTCCTCCATCTCTTTTGCACTAGCCATGGTCAAACTCCCCTTTTTATTCTTAACCTGTCATCCACAACCCTTCTCTTCCTCTCCATCTTGGTCTCTAAATCCATCACCAAAAGCTTATGTCGGGTTGTAAGATACTCATTCAAAATAACCTTGCAGTTTTTACAAAGATCGTTATCAACCTTCTTAAGGAGCAAAAAGTGTATTTGAGTCTTAGCTACTGAGCTACGGAAAGTCACCATGCGCTCATCCTTCTTCATGAACCTCGAATTGACTATCACCATCCCAAAAGCTTTAGCGAACTCCAAGAGTGAGACACCTCCCTCGTTCCTGTCCCCGAGGCCAAAATCTCCATGCACATCGCCATAACCCCCGAAAGTGACCTGATATGTCCATTGAAATCCCCTCCTACAAATAACTTCTCGGTGGGTGGTATACCTCCCACCACCTCATCCAAATCCTCCAAAAATGCCTCTTCTCCTCCTCGTCCAAGCCCGTATGCGGCGCGTAAGCACTAATAATGTTCATAGTGAACCCTCCAACTACCAACTTAATCGTCATCATCCTTTCACTGACCCTCCTAACATCTACCACCTGATCCCTTAGCTCACTGACTGCTAAAATGCCTACCCCATTCATATACCTCGACCTACCCGAGAACCATAACTTATACCCGTCCACATATTTAGCCTTAGGTCCTACCCATTTGGTCTCCTGGACACAGGCTATATTAACCATCCTCTTCTTAAGAATCTTAACTAGCTCTATGGACTTCCCTGTTAAGGTCCCAATGTTCTAAGACCCTACTCTTAGCCTAGAAGCCCTATTAACCCACATAATCCCTAACCCTAGTCCCCGTCCCCGACTGAGAACATGACCCTAGTCTACCATCATTTATCAAAGCCACTAAAAAACTATAAACTAATCGAGGTTACCCTAAGACGAGCAGGAATCAATACTAAAGCACAAGTTGACAAGAATGTAAAGGCAAGTTGAACTACTACAACAAGAATAGTATGACTAAAGACAAGAAGAATAAAGAAAGAATGTAAATGCAAGATTTAATAAAGGTGAACATGCACAATTTAACTACAAGGATAAGGCAAAGAATGAATATGAGCAACTAGAGGTACCAACTCTAGGTGGAAAGAACTTGTCCGTCACCGAAAATCATTGTTCACTGCCGGGTATTACTGATCACTGCCAGGAAACATTGTTCGCCACCTGAACCTATCGGAAAATACTTGTTCGCTGCCAAGAATCATTGTTCGATGATGGAATTACTGTTCACCGCCGAGAAGTACTGTTAAATACCGAAAGTTATTGTTCACCGCCAGAACATGTGTACCTGTGCACTCCTAATCGGAAACCTACTGAAGGGGTTTCTGGTTGTAGAGTATAGGAGATAAAAAAGTCAAAGGAGAAGAAAAGAGAGAAGAAGAGAGGATCTGCTTCTAGCCGGAATAGCTCACCGACGTTAGATTGGCGTACATGGTCGGAGCCGCGGTGGTGGCCGTCAGCGATAGATAGAAAGGAAGATGAAAGGGCAAAGAGCCAAAGAGGAGAGAGAAAGAAGAGGATGTAAGAAGCATCAAACCTTGTAGCCAGCCGGAAAATAGGTGGGTGGGTGGTGTTCTTACTGTTCACCATCGAGGGTGAGTGGGGTGGGGGTGAGGGGTAGGGTTACAGATCCTTACCGTTGGGAGAAGAGGAGAGTAGAGAGAGAAAGAGAGTCTGCTAAAGTACATAGTTATCCAGCTGAAAAACGGATACTTGGCCATTTCTCTCATAACTTTCTAATTCTTGAATAATACTACTCCCTCCATTCCATAATAAGTAGTGTTTTTAGCTTAAACATACCCCCTTAAGAAATTGCTCACTCTTAGAAAATTATGAGTGTTTTTATTAATTTAACCCTAATTAATATCTAAAAAAGAAAAAATACTTAATGATTTTTGATTATATAAATAAGGATAGCTTTGGAAGAATAAGGTCTATTTCTTTTCAAAATCATAAAGTATCACTTATTTTAAAATAAAATGAAAAGTCTAAAACATCACTTATTAGGGAGGGAGTAGTATAACTTTTCCTTAGTTTCAAGGTTAGAACTTAGAAGACCACTCCAAAATCAGTGCAACTGTGCAAGTCATTTTCAATCAATTTAAACATGAACATGTTTAGGAAAACGATTGCTTGAAATAAGAGAGGACAGCTCACTCACTCTTCTAGAGAGATGTCAACTACAAATAATTGTAATAAATAAATAAATAAGCTTAATCATTAGGCATTGGAATATATATACTCCTCTTCTAAAATTATATTAAAGACCTTTCGAAAATTCTTTAATATTATATGTTTCCACGTATGTGGAAAATATAGCGTCCATAAGTTATTTATTCTTTAACTTGTCCATTTTGCAACTTGCAACATCATCATTTTATCCAAAAAGAAAAGAGAATAAATCGAAATAAAGTTATATTATACCCAACTTTTTTTTTGACATATACTTATGTGATATATATATATATATATACTGTAGTACGTAATCAATAGAGAATATTTATTCCGTTTTGATCAAACAAGGGAATCAAAGAATCCAATCTAGAATAATGTGCTTTATCGTATGGCAAAGGCAAAGCAGCAAATGCAAGTCAACTAGAAATGGGTGTAAAGATGAATTTATAATATAAATGGAACGTTCTCTAAATTTATATATATTTTTTAAAAAATGATTAAGATATTTGAATTTTACAATGTTGAAATTAAAAGTATAAAATTAGGGATGCAGTGGCTGGGATTATAACTCAATAGACAATTTAACTTTATAATGATTAATGAGTAGATTTCATGTACTAACCTAAAAGGGAGGGGAGAAATCAGAAAGTGAACTCAATACTACAAAGGAATTCAGTGAAAAAGTTAGTTATATGCAAAACAAAAATCAATTCAAAATAAGTAGATTTTTACACCACACAGCAGCCCAACAAATTAAAGCCACAACAAAAGATAACTTTAATTATTATTTTATTTTTACCAAATTGTAGCCCGTGGCCCGTAGGAGTGTATAATCAATGTGTAATTACTATATAATATACAGACTGATTATATATTAATTATCTATTATTATACGCTAAATATACACCGACAATGACTACAAATTATTACAACTAAGTGGGGGTAAAAGTCCAGCTTATCGTCCCTCGTCTTAAAACTTTAACAATTACCTCTCTGATTATAAATATATCGAATGATAATTATTTGACTATCAAAATGTATAGGGAAAAAAAGGCAAAAAGAAAAACGATATTCGAATTTTGCAAGTCGGCAAGGTTGGTGACGATGGAAATAAAAATTAGACTCCACCAAACAAGACTTTTGCGTTGATAACTAACGTAACCATGGACTTAAAGTCATTGTCTGTTGAAAAATATTATACATCAAAATATTTCAAAAGCGAACAATGAATTTGATGAGATTGTAATAAGTAAACTAACCAATCATTCATGTGATTGACTTTCGTCCGCTTGGACAGTTCAATTGGTTATCAAGAGGGATATTTGAAAAATGTGATTGGCTTTCCTATTGTCCCCACCACTACATACAATTGTGCGACATACCCTTTTTCAGTGGACTAATTAGTAGTATTAATGTTCCTCAATCTTAGCTAAGCCTCAGATCAGCTGTACTGGTCATGCCCCTTTATTTGTTACTATATAATACTAATATCTGACTGATTATGGAATATGTCATATATTTTTTTAACTTATCAATATTATACTATATAGATTGAAATAAGAAGAAAAGATTAGCGTATCAATATTTGAAAAGTTAATTTGACTGAAAAAAGAACATATCAAATTTTCATCTTTTTTATATGGAATTATAAATTAATAAGTCGATGATCTGACCATAAAAGTTACAAGCGCCTCCAACTAACATCCACACTTGACAATAAATTTTTCTAGAGGCTTCTCGATCAACCAAGAAGTTTTTCAGCGTTTCAATGAAAACCTATTTTTCATAATTTATTTTTTCAGTGAACTGGTTTGATGGTAATGATGTAGAAAATCATAGGATTCGTCAGTGGGAAAAAACTTTGTTTCCTGTAGTGAATGAATATAATTAGACATGCTAAACAACAACTTCTGAAAATCCACCTTTTCCTAGAGGAAAGGAAATACAACATGATGCATTAGCCCTTACTCCGTTATTGTTGTGAACAAATAAGTCGATTATCCAACAAATTAGACAGTTTTTTAAGAGAATTCGGAATATTTAACTTCAATTTTTTTTTTTGTTATTATGTTTCAATCAAATATTGTCCAAACTAAAATCTTTAATGGGCATAACCGAGCTGCCACCGACCTGTTGAACCTTTTCCACTTTTACATCTTTTCCCTATCTCGGTTTAATTTTGCTCTAAGAAAGGCACTTCAGTAATTAGTGGGTTCTTTCTTTTCTATCAAAACAGAGAATGAACTTTTGAAAACCTTTGTGCTCTTTAAAATAGAGCATGGGTACACACTTTATTTGGCGCCCTTGTGGCCATATGTTCGACTAATTCAAATTTGGATAATTTAGATTTTATTAAAGGAGGGAGTACTCTCTATAAGGAGTTTTTCTATTTAAGACTCTGCACCAAAATCTTGAATTAAAAATAAAATAAAAATCTCATTGGTCTCACGCCTATCGATTTGACTAGTCAGGGGTACACACAATTGCCAGAAATGACCACCAAAAAGCTACCTATCTACGTAACAACATCTAAATTATGCAAAAGATTTGGTGAAGTATGGGAAATCATATGCTTAAAGTTTGGGAAAAGATATCCAAAGAGCTCTAACTTGCTGGTGAAAGGTTCTTGTTTGTACCCTAAGATCGCAGGTTCGAATCCCCTCAATGGATATCGTCCTCCGGGGCATATACCTTGTAGTAAAGCCTGGGCGCTAAAAGCCGCACGGGCATGTTGCAGTGTGGGTTCATTCCCCGCCAAGCCAAAAGAGGGGGTCAACCTTGTAGCATTGATCCGTTGGACGCAAACAGACATTGACCACGGGTGCACATCCCGCGATTTACCTGGTGATGGGGTGCTGAAGGACCGGTCCCATCATCCCGTGAGTCTAGTACCGTCTTTGCGCATGTCTTAGCGATAGGGAGAAGCATGAAGTCGCGCCGAGACCAAGGTTAAAAAAAAAAAAAAAGTTTGGGAAAAGATTATAAAGAATCTCGTGCACACTCAGTACTAGCCGAATCCCTCCTTACCCCACCCCCTCTCCAACCATGAAAGAAGTATATAAAGTGGGGGACCAACAAACAGTTTAAGGTTGTGCAAATAATTAAATTAAACATATAAACAATTATTCGGTGACTTTTAGCCCATACTATATTTCGGGATTATATCTCTCTTATCAAACAACGAATATTTAAAAACAAAATCAATTTACAATGGTTCTTAATCAAAAGTCTAGATCTACACGTTTTGTCTAACCATTTGTTTTTTTTCCACTCGATATCCGATATCTCAAACAGGTAACTACTGAAATATCGAGAGAAGAGAGCAAATTATTATTGTTAATTGTTCTGTTTTCTATTTAAATCTAAAACAAAAACATTGCAGAGGAAAGTTACATAGTCCTAATAATCATGTCATATACAACAATAACAACTAACATACCAAAATAATCATGTCATATAAATGGAATTAAAATCGAGCATACAATACAATGTAGTGAATCCCACCTTCATGAATTCTGAACTTATCATTCTAAGGAGAAAAAAACAAGAACGTTGGATTTGGTTGGAGGAATGTGATCAGATTAATCATCGTACTTTGTCAAAGTACATTCTATTTTGATACTCCCTGTACTTTTGCACGGGGCAGGGCAGAGTCATCCCGGTACAATAAGTTTTCGTTATGTAAAAGATTCAGGAAAAATCGGACTAAAAGAGTCTATTATAGTTATTTTTGCACTAGGAATCCCAAATTATTAAGAGTCACATATCGGATATGGAATAGAAATATGAACTACTTATATGAACTTGGACAATTCTAACCATACAAGTTAGCTTTTAGAATTTAGGTAGGCATAAGATACATTCTTTACCTGAGTTAGGCTCTGATATTATGTAAAGAATAGATCTTGGGTCTAACTCAGTCTCAAAAGCTAGCTTGTAAGGTGATGATTATCCAAGTCCATATAAGAAGTCCATGTTCCCATTCCATTTATGATGTGAGACTCTTAACACTCCCCGCACGCCTCATACGTCGTTAAGTAAAGCGTAGACAATATAATTTGGGGCCCAATATCGGTGAACAAAGAATTGGAATGAGTCTGACTCTGATACCATGTAAAGAATGAATCCTGGGTCTAACTCAATTTCAAAATCTAACTTGTAGGACGAGGATTGTCCAAATCCATATAAGGAGTCCATGCTCTTAATAAATTTGGAATCCCCCCGTGCAAAAATAATTATAATAGACTCTTTTGGTTCGATATTTCCCCGAATCCCTCGCATAACGAAAACTTATTATACCGGGCTGCCTCTACCCTGCCCGGTGCAAACATAAAGGGAGTATAAAAAACTTTTATTAATTCTTCTGCTCACTGTGACTTTGCTCCATTCACTAATCACTATATGTAAGTCGAAGCCAGCTAATTCTCTTCTCTCTTAAACATCGACTTCACAGTTCACACCCACCACTACTTTTCTTCTTAATTTAGTACTACCATACTTACAGTGACTACACCCACACTCTTCCACCGCCCAATATATACTCACAAAAATTCCTCCATTCTCCCTCTCTCTCATAATAACTTCATTTCCCCATTTTCATTCACTGCCCTCTCAATAACTTAAGCAAATACATTAATTTTATTGAACTAATTCATTCATAAAATGGTCTATGGCCGGCTAGGTAAACCGGATCCCGGAGAAATCTCCGGCAGGGTGATAGTTCCCAATAATACCCCCACTCCCAATCCCCGAAGCTCAAAACTTAAATTCCTCATTATTTTTGCTACTGTTCTCCTAATTGCTTCTCTAATTTCCGTTGCGGTTATGGTTAGTGTTCGGCATAAGGCCGGAAATAGAATCGATAAACCGAGTCAAGCAATGGCGCGTACCTGTAGTCGCACACTATATCCATCTCTATGTCTTAATTCACTAATCAATTACCCTGGAGCTAACTCTGCTTCGGACAATGACCTTGTTCACATTTCCGTCAATTTAACTCTCCGGCGATTCGGTAAAGCGCTTTACATGGCTTCCGATATTAACAACCTTCAAATGAACACTCAAACAAGATCGTCCTACGACGATTGCCTTGAATTGTTGGAGGAGTCCGTCGACCTACTGTCGCACTCCTTAACCTCTGTTTTTCCTGGAGACGGTGATTCTCCGACGGGATCGACACAAGACGTGATGACGTGGCTCAGCGCGGCTCTCACGAACCAGGACACGTGTACCGACGGTTTCGCCAATGTTACCGGGAACGTGAAGGATCATATGGCGGATAACCTCAAGGACTTGTCGGAATTGGTGAGTAATGCCCTCGCAATTTATGCCGCCGCAAATAGCGACGATGATTTCTCCGGGATTCCGATACAGAATCGTCGGCGTAGATTGATGGAATTTGAAAAACATCATGATGAATTTCCAAAATGGATGTCTCGGAGAGACAGAATGTTGATGAACGTATCAGTGTCGGCAATTCAAGCCGACATAATTGTGGCGAAGGACGGTACCGGAACGGTGAAGACGATAGCGGAGGCGATAAAGATGGTGCCGGAAAAGAGTAGTAGCCGGACCATAATTTACGTCAAAGCAGGAAGGTAAAATTCAAATTACTCACTCCATTTTTATTTATTTGATAAATTATGTGAATTTTGACTAATATTTTTAAATATTTTTTATTATATTTAATATGAGAAAATTTATAAATAATATTAACATTTTTTATACTCACGCTCAATTTATGTGACATTATTTAACTTGGCTCGAAGTTTAAAAATAAATGAAGACTTTTGAAATTTGTGGTTCAAAATAAATATAATATATTTATGTGATTATATATATTATCTCATAAAATTAAATTATTTTTAAATATAGAAAGATGATATTTTTCTTAAACAGATTAAAAAATAAAATGATATCACATAAATTAATAATAAGAAAATATAATTTTTAAATATTTTAATTTTAATTTAAAATATTAAATTAATATAATTCAATTCATCTTCAAATATTAATCAAATTTACTCTGAATCTCCAAAAAAAAAAAATTGGAGAGAGGAAGTATCATTTTGAGACAAGTAGTTCGAAAAGTGAAAAACTTTGTGATTCACTTTTTGGTAACGTATCTGATTCCCTTTTCAATCGTTTTTTTCATCATTTCATTGTTCGTAGTCATTAAGCAATTTGACTTCCTATTGTTTTAATCATTTCATTAGTAGTAGTTACATTTTTGAGTTATTTTAGTATAATAAATAAACGACAGGTATGAAGAAAAGAATTTGAAGGTAGGAAGGAAGAAAATGAACGTGATGTTCATAGGGGACGGGAAGGGGAAGACGGTGATTACAGGAGGAAAAAGTGTATCCCAGCACCTAACAACATTT
Organism: Anisodus tanguticus; assembly: GCA_034509755.1. NCBI lineage: Eukaryota > Viridiplantae > Streptophyta > Magnoliopsida > Solanales > Solanaceae > Anisodus > Anisodus tanguticus. Next base: position 18,285,455 of record CM067554.1, on the reverse strand, counting down.
CACACTGCGTCATTTGGTAAATATCATATTTTATTTACTTTTGGTGTTCACGTGAAATTAAATTTGAAAACTGTGGGCATGGGGTCGGTACTGGCGGCTATGCAGAGCATGTGGTAGAAAATGCCCGTGCATGGGATGTCATTGAATTCTTATAATTAACTCTCCTAGCTTAGCTCTTTCAACTTCTTCCGTCTTTGATGTGGCCCCATTCAACAAAAAAATATTCCATGAGTTGGGATCCGAATTTTAACATTTATATAGAATCTAAGTCAAAGTTACACGGGTTCAGATAGACCTAATTTTGTCCCTTCCCTCACCTAAAGTAACACTCAATCCGGTTCAAATAGACTGTTAACTAATTTCTAAAAAAAAAAAAGTAAGTTTACTAAACTATTTCTAATTAAATAGGTATTTGAAATTTGTCACCAGTTAATAAAGGTAAAATTATTTTTTTGTTGATTTGATAAAGGGACACATTTTTTTAACAAAAAAAAGACTAAGTAGACACTATTTTTGAACCGGAGGGAGTACTTTACAAGAATTACCTCCCAAACTGAAAAAAATATCCACTTAAACCAACATATTGACTGGCTTTGGTAAATTTTATTTGTAAAGGAAGACCCTAACATACTTCGATAAATCTAATTTTTAAAGGCATATTTAGATGTATAGCAATCGGAGTTTGTCGAGTAGTGATTTGTGTCAAGACGAATTTTCTTATCCCTTAATCCATTGCATGATTGACTGGCTAGCTTATTCGGCCAGTATAAGGGATAGCGATATGACCTAACTAATTTGGTGGCCACAATTTAAAGAGGGAATCTTGTTGTAGGAGCAGGTGGACTCATGACACATTGCCCGTATCCTTTGATTCTCTTAAGATCACCTTTATGTTTAACTTGGTTATTTTGTCACTTTTAACCTACTTTAAAATAGAACGCTTTTATCTAGTGACAGTATTATGTTATACTGTCATTATCTATGTTGCTAAAAATGAGACATTTTAAAAAAATTACAAATTGTTTGGAGGATTTGACACACTAGAGCGGTAGTACTTAAAGGATCGAACAACATAGGTCTTTATCATACACCATTCTATTTAAGAGAAATTTACTGAATATATTAATGAACATGCAGCGGCAACTGGAGCTGGTTTTATTGCAAGAGATATGACATTTGAGAACTATGCTGGACCAAGCAATCATCAAGCAGTAGCTCTTCGTATCGGAGGTGATCATGCTGTGGTCTTCCGCTGTAATGTTATTGGATACCAAGACACCCTCTACGTGCACTCGCAGCGCCAATTCTATCGCGAGTGTGATATTTATGGGACAGTAGATTTCATTTTCGGCAATGCAGCAGTGGTCCTCCAAAACTGCAACATATATGCCCGAAAGCCCATGGACAATCAAAAGAACACCATCACTGCCCAAAACAGGAAAGACCCTAACCAAAACACTGGTATTTCAATCCATGCTTGCAAAATCCTGGCAGCATCTGACCTCGAGCCGTTCAAAGGAAGCTTTCCTACATATCTAGGCCGACCATGGAAGATGTACTCGCGAACAGTCTATATGCTATCTAACATGGGTGATCATATACACCCCCAAGGTTGGCTTGAGTGGAATGGTGATTTTGCGTTGGATACATTATATTATGGCGAGTACATGAACTTCGGGCCAGGAGCGGCCCTAGGGAAACGGGTTACTTGGCCGGGTTATCGGGTCATCAAGTCGGTGGAGGAGGCCAGCAAGTTCACCGTATCAATGTTTATTTATGGATCATCTTGGTTGCCTTCAACAGGGGTGTCTTTCTTGGCAGGGCTGAATACTTAAAAGGAAGGTATAGCAAACCTACTCCAGAATGGAGATCTATGGGTTTTGTATAAATAAGTATGTCCCATTAGTATTTAAATTCTAAAGTGCAATAATTATAAGCCGTCAAGTTGCTCCTGTTGCTGAATTGACTAAAGAGCAAGTTCACATACATTCTAGAGATACCACTTCACTGAAGGATAAGTGTTGTAATTTCTTTTTTTGTTGTAATTAGCACATACTAGCAAAAAGCTTTTGGTTCAATTGGAAAAGTGCCAGTTTTACATTACAAATTAGATTCAGTTGATTGAGTTTTAAATTGATGGTGAGTAATAACTTTTGTGGATGTGCCTCTACTTTCATTTCCCCTTTAATAAATGCAAGGCTTCCACGGGTTGCCCTCCCCTTAGGTGGGTGTAGAATCAACTTTGGTAGGGAGCGTTTTACCTCCAAAATGGAACTTTCCAGTGAATCAGGATTAGTCAGGCTAACATTGGGTGAGAAAAAAAAAAAAAAACAGATGCACCCGGATTTATGTAGAAATCAGTAAAATCTATCTAGCTAGAGGCTTAGTAAAAAAGATCTCCTGCTGTAGGATGATTAGAGAACTGTGATCAAATCCTTCTTTCCCCTTGAAATTGTACATATATACGAATGTGATGCTGACAGCAGAACAAAAACCAACACATGGTGTTAGTGCTCTGGCTTTGTGAAAGGAAAAGTAAACTGCCAAGAATGTCAAGGGCCAAACTTTTCTGGGTCCAAAGGCTAGAATAAAGGCAGAATTGGGGGAGATTGATTCGTTTGGTAACTTAGGCAACTAAGGAAACGGTAAAATGACAGTTGTAGTCTCTGAACATAAATGCTCAATACTAGTTTAAGCCCCTGTCTAGTTTCTACTCAGTTAAGGGTGTATTCAGTTAGGATTTTAAAAAACTATTTTGAGATAAATAAATTTTGTGATATTCAATTAAGACTTTTAAATAATCTAAATAAGTTTTGTGGTATTTAATTAAGACTATTATAATTTTTTAAAGAGGGTGTCCAAATCTAATGGTATTCAATCATGATTTTAAATAAGTAACAAAAAGTCTTTTGGTATTCAAAAACTTGCCAAACAATCAAGATTTTAAACAATCAGGATTCTGTGTGACTTTTTAGTGAGAGGTATAAATACCAAACCCTATAAAAAAATCTCACCCAAACCCATCAGGCTTTTTTCTCCATTGCTTACCCGGCGACATTCTCATGTTGTTTGGCTTCAATTGACAGAAATGCTCCCAGTAAATTGTTTCAGAGTCTTCAATAGTGCACGAGCAGCCTCCCTTGATTCAGGGAGTTGGTCACTCAGCTGAGATGCAACAAGTTGGATCAGCTTCTCAATCCCATATGCTTTGATTCCATCAACTCCATGCAAAACGTGCATATGAAGCCAAACAACAGGAGAATTTGGGTTTTGGGTTGTAGATTTTTTAATTTCTGCAAGTGAAAAGTTGGTAGAAAAGCTGATAGTTTTGAACAAGTAGTATTGAAATGGAAAAAAATGAATATTTTTTTGCTCCCTAAAATGTCAGCCCTCAATAAACCTTCCCGTGGTTTCTCATTCTTTAACATCACCGCCGGCATCGGTGGCGGCGGCGGCGGCAAAAAGATCCAATGAGACGGATCTAGCACAACCCCGGGTGAAGTTGGAACCGAATAGAAACCTATTAGAGAAATTGACATGGAAAATCCATGTGATTCTTTCAAATCTTTATAAATCTTATGATAAATCTTTTAAAATCCAAACATAAAAAATTTTGATTGTCTTTTAAAATCTGTTAGGTCATTACATTCCTAAATAGTCTTTTAAAATTCATTGAACTTATTTATCCCAAAATAGTCTTTTAAAATACTAATTGAATACACTACCCCCTAAGTTTCTCCTTATATAGCTACAAAAGCGGAGGCAATTGCTAACTGCTATTCTTTTTTATAAAGTGGACCAGGCATCTGGCTAGGCAATTAGGAGAGATGTGCCACTCCACATCTATTTGCATCATCCCTATCTCTATTGTTTGCATGTAACAGAGAAAGGGAAACGAACAGGTGCATTACAACATCTTCCAACGCATGATGTCGAAATTTATTCAACATATCATGAGTGGTGAGTGGAGTGCAAGTTGAATTCCATATGTGGATAGTCATGAGTCCAACAAAGCTATAGTAGGATATATTTATAAAGTCATATTTCCACAATAAGCAAAAACTAAGCATTCCAAGTTAGAGGCCCTTATCTGTAGGCTGGAAATTGTATGAACACCACATTGACACCCATAATCAAAATAACTGTGTCCGTCAAGATACATGGAGCATAATGATCATTCACATCCCATCTTACCCAGAGTTTAGCTTCAACCAAGTAACTATTAACATATGCACAAAATCTACATTCTTCATACATTTTATTTAATCAGGTCATCAAGACGTTGATCCATGATGAGCGAAACAGACTGCACGAATGCTGCCTCACTTGTTCCTGGGAGCACACCCTCTTCAGCTTCTTCAACAATCTCCTCAATGATAGACTCCTTCTTTAGTGTTTCCCTGCACATGAGTCTTCCAATTGCAAAAGGTGTAAGCCCTCTCTCTGCACCCTTCTTCAGAAGCATACTCGAGATACGTAGTACACGTGCACATGCAAAGGATATGGTCCAACCGTGAAACTTCAGAAGCTCAATGTCTTTCTCGGCATCAAGAGATTTTATGTAAGCAATTGTCTCAGCAGAGTAAGGTTGTTTTGCTTGAGGCCAGTAGAGCCAATCAAAAGTACAATCTTCAAACTGCATTAGAATAGGCAAAAGGAGAGGATGGGAGCGGTGTCAAATTTGAGAGCAGAACCATTCCCAGAAAAGAAAAATCAGGACACAGAAGTATTCTTGATTAACGCAATCACATTCCACAAACCGGTAGATAACACAAGCAGCAAGGAAGAAACAAAATAGTACCCACAATCACAGTCCAATTCTTACCCCCACCCACATTTGGTGCTGATTTCAGGAACTCTTTTATCAGTTGTGCTGTTTTCAAGAATATTAAACATATTGAAATAGAACTTCTGCAAAGATGCTTGCCGCTAGACCCCAAAGCGCCTGTCTTAGCAGATCCTCAAGTAAACATTTTAATTGTTACGACTGAATCGACACCTAGTGTACCATGATCTAGAGTGCACGAGTAAGGTGATGCATACCAAGGAACACTCTCTTAACCTATATCATAGTCTTCATACAACATACTCCGCTACAAACTATCAGAGAAAATATATACATAACCACAGAAGTCATAAAACAGTCCGAAATAGATTCAGAAAAGGGAATCAACAGAGAAGTTAATTACTACCCATATCATCTATGCATGGAAATTCAGTAGGATATTTACAAAAACTAAAACTTATCCCAAATTACCAAACTTCGGTAAGATAAAATAGTTTTATACACGGCAGAATATGCCATCCAGGATTACTATGTGCTTCTATTTAGTAAAAAATCATAGGATTCTGAGTTGACACACTTACATTTTCAGGCAAGCAGTAGCCATGATCAATTGGAATAAGCACAAGCTGACCATCCTTATCATCTTTCTGAACCAAAATGTTTCCAGCATGCCTATCTGCATTTGCCAACCTAATATCCAGTACCGAAATCCTGTGTACATCATCAACAGGAAAAGCACGAGGACCCATATCCTCACAACTTCCACAGTTTTTCATGAACATCTGCAGCGACCCAATCTTAACGCTCTTGGATGAATGTTCATAACCTTCTGCATAATTGAAACCTGTATGGAGACACTTGACCATAATTGTGGGAGGAACCCCAGCAAATCCCTTCTCATCGCAACAAGTTGAGCGAGGTCCTGACTTGGGATGATCCAAAATATATGCAGCAACCTCCCTTAATGCTCCCTCTCCTACACGTGTTCCCTTCTTCAACCCCTCACCATCTACGGACAATGGCAGCCCCCGGGGATTATTCACAGCCATAGGCTCCTCATCTATTGGTTTAAACACAGAGACATAATTCTGACCCCATGAATCTAGCATGAAATAAGCACCGCCTGATCCCTCAGAAGACCTAATTGGTTGGTGACCCCTCGCTATCCCGTCGAAAGTGTTACCAATCAGCTGCTTAACCACTGGCGATAGTGTGATCTTAGAGTTAACAATCAACGGTTCCAAAATAAAACTTCTTGGCACAGTATTGAGTGCAACAACCTGAAACCTCCCATGGAGCTTCTCTACTGCATCAGCACCATTCTCATCTGATGTTGATGCTACAATCGAAACTTCAAAATCTTTCTGCACAGATTTAGCCTGTACTTTAGCAGATTTACGCACCAGCAAGTGAAGCACTGCCTCGTTGCTTTTACAAATATCATCTATCAGCCTCTTATCTTCTAGTTCCTCACCATCAAGTATTAGTTCTTGTTCCCTAAGATCACGAAAACCTTTCCCCTTCTTTGCGATCTGCTGTTTCACATAACCAACATTCCTCTTTCTATCGACGTGGAACTCAAACTCCTGACCACACACTGTCCTAACAGTAATTGCTAGTAAATCAGACAGACGAAGAACCAAATGCAAAATGTTACCATCAGCGACCCCATAGTCCCCCACACAGGAATTGTTCCGAGCCAACTCCTTGCCATCAAAGACAAGCTTCTGCTTCTTCACAAAGAAACCTTTGGATGTCTGGATTCTAAATTTCACAGAAGCAATAGAGTCGGACTCCTTAACACGCAAGGGAATTACAGATCCACCTATGGTAAAAAAAATCAAAATTGAATCATTCAACCAGGAACCATGTTGGCCTGACAAACAGCTTGCTGAATTCAAATTATCCTCATACACAGGACTAAGTGCAACAGTGGCAATAGACATTGTTCCCTAAAAGGTAAGGACTTCTTTCCCTACAAATCAAATGATACTCATCACAGTTAGGATATGATCAATAACTGTGAGCTATCATACTTGGTTAACCAGTCAACAATTACAGAGCGACAATTAAACATATTATAGTATAAAATGCTAAATCCTTAGAAACTCACAAGTTGCGGCTAAAATTAACAGCTTCAGTTACAGATTTAAACAAATATGCCCTCAATAGCCAAGAATTGGGAATAGCAAGCGCAGAGACGTGGAATTGAAGGTACTGCAGAAAATCCGTAAGTGTCACCAGTAAATCAGCACTAGAACTAAGGTCCAATTCAGAACCATATCAGACATCAGATCACCAACTCTTAGAGATTTCTCAAACATCACCATGATATCATCATCTATTTATTCAAGCAACGAGGACTAAAAGGGTCTATTGTGCACAGCCTTACCCTGCATTTCTGCAAGAGGCTATTTCCATGGCTTGAACCCGTGACCTCCTAGTCACGTGGCAGCAACTTTACCAGTTACTCCAAGGCTCCACTTCAATGAACAATAAGATAGTACGAACATAAACTTCTTACCAGGAAGAAAATGAGTTAACTCTTTCATCCAATAATGTTAACAATCTAGAAAAACTTTAGGACTTATGGTTCATTTATATTTGCTCTTTTCTGATGAGGATGTGTTTATTCTACAGTTTTCAGCTTCCCAGCTATGGAGTTGTGTTTATGAGATACTCATTTGGATCCACAAGAAGGATTTCCTTATTCTTCTTACTTTGTACTTTATTAAATAGGGTTTACGGTTTTGGTTTTAGGTCTAGACTTGGATGTTAACATGGTGAACGTAGGACTAGCTAGTATGGTATATCATGAAGTTTCTAACAGTTTATCTATTAGATTGCTGCAAGTTCAACTTTTATACTGGGAAATGTCGTTCTCTAACAAATCAACTGTTGGTATAGAGTTCATTTTGTACTCAACAAAACTCGATCTAAAAGCTCTCCGTTCCAATTTCGGATGGATGTTGAGATACTCATTTTATTGGCTACTATTTGGTTTCCCATACTCTTTGTTACTGGAAATTAGCTACGTGTCTTTGATATTCAGGACAATTAGCTAATATGATACCACAAATCAAAGTTTGCCCATCAGATTAAACACAGGATTAATCATCCCAAACAATCATGTTTTTAATCAATCAACAAAACCACAATAATATACTATTTTAGAAACCCAAAACTTTACAATTCAAAAAAATGCAACTAAAATCAATAGCAGCAACTATAGATTTCAAACAAATATGCCTTAAATAGCCAAGAATTAGGCACACATGGAACTACAGGTATTTTTTAGCAAAACCCTAAGTGTCAGCAGTATCCAGCAAAATAGTTATTGGTTCAATTGAGACCCAATTAAGTCACAAACTCTTACACCAATTTCCAAAACCCCAGATGATAATGTCAATTATTTTTCCAGCAAAGAATTCCAACTAAAACACAATAACTATAAAAAGACAGTCCGGTGCACTAAATTCCCGCTATGAGCGGTACGGAGAAGGCCCGGATCACAAGGTATACTGTACGAAACTTTAACTCACATTTTCACAAGAGGCTGTTTACACGGCTTCAATACATCAGCTCAATAACTATAAATAGCGAAAAATGTGAGATTCTTACCTGTAAGAAAAAGAGAAATCAAAGTGCTACAACACTGATGATCTGCAATTTTTTTTATTGTAGCTTAGAGAAGGAGTAATGATATTTACCATATATAGAAAATGGAAGCCGTAAGAATTAAGAAACGGGGTTTGTTTTTACACTGTTTAATACTATTCTACAACTTTACTATACCATTTTGATATTCTTTTCTTAACCTTTTATTCAATTGCTTATAAACTCATTAGTTGGAAATTAAATTAGATACAGGCTGTAACTTACTAAAATAAGGGAACGGGATCATTAGGCTCAAAAGTCTAATTAAAAAAACTATAAAGCAACAATGGCATAGCCACTGTTATATCATAAATGGGGTCCTTTTTTTAAATTTTAGAGTTAAATTTTTTTATTTTGATCTTGCATGCGGACATATAATTTTTAAGTTTTTGAAAGATAATTTACTTAGAGACTAAATAAAAAGTACTCTATAAGTTATTATAATTAATAATTTAAAATATTTAAAAAACATACGAATAAATTGCAGTAATTTTTTTTATTGTTTGACTCGCAAAAATTCAAGTTATGAGACCGGAGGAGTATAAAGCAAATATAATTTATTATACCAAATTGACGGATGCAAAATATATGTAATCTTTAGTATATGTTATTTTTTCAATCCATGGCTCTTTTATATTTGTGTACAAATCCTTGATGTGGGTAAAGTATTTTACCAAAAGTTATTACAGTATTTCATTTACAAAAATATTAAATAAACAAAAATACATATGAACAAGAGATAACAAGGAATTTATATCATTTTTAATCTGGGGTGAGATGGTAATTTCAATTTTTTACTTTATGTGGAATCATCTGAACTTACAACTTTTACCATTTTAACTTGGTCAACAAGGACTGTTAAAAAAGGGAGGTAAAAACAACAGAACTTGGCCACCAAGATATGTGTTGACATAGCAAGTACGAATGATGGCCAATAGTGTTTAGCCAAGTCGGCAAAATTTACATGTACCCTTAATATTTTGATTACAGTCAATGATCTTAGTATCATTTGCAAATCCTTAAAATTTTTGGTGAGGGGAAAGAAAAGAAAAAGGAATAAATTGTCTATTTCGTTCTTTGGTATAAATTGCAGCAGGACCATTTAAATATTTGAAAGTAACACCTAATTCACTAAACTTAAAATGGTTGTGTTTAAACTGTTAATGCATGCTCTTGTTGTAACTAAACATTTAGGGGTGCTTTTGAAAACTATTTGACAATTACACAGTCATTACGTAATAAAAAATAAATAAACTTTTGAATTTTAGAAAATATATTCATTTGAAGTAACAAACTAAAATCCCTCCGTACCCCTATTTTATTTTTGACATAAAACTAACACATTTTTTTCTCTTTCGTTTTGATACCAAGCTGAAACAAATTAATCCACTACAATTTTGCACTAAATTCACTTAAATTGCGAAAATTTAATATAAAACACATAGTTATACGAGAAACAAAATAATATAACATATCAAAATAACGAAAAAAGAGACAAGCACGTTATAATATAGTGTGGTATGCTGAAAAGAAAATTATAAGTAGGTCACCCCAAAAAAGAGCAAAAATTACATTAGTCATGTTAACTCATAGTTCAAGGTCACTATCGGTTAATGGAATTTTTTTTCGTCTGATAGTAATACTATTTTAAAGGAAGTTCAAGAATATACTTATTACCAAAAGAGGAAAAATGACATTTACACTTTTGGATGAAGTTATTTCCTTTCACAATTAACCCTTATAGTTTCATATAAAAAAACATCAAAGATCCAATTAACACTTAAAAATTATTATTATTATTATTAATGTTTAATACTAAAAAAATCCATTAAAATATCAGATTTGTTAATATTAATATCAATGTATAAAAACAAATTCAAGAAAAAATCTCACTAACCATACATCTAAAAATATATTCTTCAAATGTACTTTTTAGGAAAAATGTCATGTTTGTGGTTAAATATTTTTCAACTTGTACAACAACAACAACATTTCAATGTACTCTCACAAGTGAAGTCTGAGAGGATAGAGTGTATGTATACCTTACTTCTATCAGGAGCGAATTTAGATATAAAAAATGGGTCATGCGAACCCATGGTCACTCGATTAAACTCGATATATTATGTGTATAATTTTAAAAATATATCTTAGTATTAACTTAAGGAACCCATGGTTAAATGAGGTTGAGTGGTGCACTGATTAAGTATTGGGTTTAGTTCCTTAAGGCTTAGGGATTGAACCCAACTTGCTGAACTTTTGTGTCTTTTTTTTTAAAATAATTTCTAAAACAACCTTTAAAAGGCTCCCATGACATTCCTTTTTCCAAGGGGATGTCACGAAGGTGTGGTAAATAAATTGGTTGAAGATTTGGTGGATAGGTTGTTTCTGATAGACGTAAAAGCAAATGCAAGTAGTTTGTAAAAGAAGTAACGAAAGTGAGAAAAACATGGCAAAATACTATAGCAAGCATGTCAAAACATTTTAAACAAAAGAACAGTAGCAACAACAAAATAATATGAAAATTGAAGTACAAGAAGCAACAAATAATAACAAAAATCAAAGGACAAAAAACTATAAGAGTAATACTATAACTACTAGTATAGAAAAATAAGCGGGATAACACTCAACTATCTACTAGTCTTCTACCATAATTTTTGTCCTCCAAAACCTTTTATCTAAAATCATATCTTCAATAAGCTGAAACTTCATTCCTGCCTAATCAACTCTCCTCAACTTATATCGTTGGAATTTTTTATCAGATTTCACAATTACTCCAAAAGGACACATCCCTCAAAAGTTGCTCCCGATTAGCTGCACTTGCATCGGACAATGTTTGATTATTATTTTTAGATAATCAAACATTACGTCTTCCAGCTAATCTATTTTTAAAGCTTTATTGCATCGGACAATGTTCTTGGATCACAAGACGCTTATCACCAGCTAATCTATTTTTAAAGCATACCAGTCAATGATTTCCTCTTATAGGGCAAATATTTATTGGATCAGTAAAACGTATCAACTTGTTATGAGAGTCTTCCTGATTTATCCCTTATCTATCATTTTTATATTTTATACTTAATGATACTTCTTTATAGGAAATATTTAGCACTATAAAGTTTGAAGAATAATTTTGAGATGTTATACACATTTATAGCTTATTTAGCCAAGCTTTTAAAATCAGTTTGTTGAAAAGTGTGTTCCAAAAAAATATTTTTGATGAGAAGTAGTTTATGTTTGGCCAATTAATTTAAAAAATACTATAGAACAATAATTAGTATTTGATCAAGCGTTTAACAAGTGCTTCTGAGTGTATTTTTTCAAAAGCGTTTTAGGAGAAAATCTGTTCTTTTAGCTTCTGAAAAACAACTTCTGTTATTACCAAAATACTTATTTTCTCCCAAAAGCTTAGCCAAACACCTCAATTTTTTTTAAAATAAGCACTTTTTGAAAAAAAAAATCTTGGCCAAATATGCTAGTATTAGTTGTAAAAATCATAAAATTTATGTTTTCTTTACATTTTTAAACTTGATGATCAGTCTTAAGATTAAAACACAAAAACATAACGGATAGTAGGTGTAATGACATCATTTAATTCTTTTAGGCTCAAGTGGCCCACTATGGTGAGAAATTGCTTCTCCAAGAATGAATGTTTAGAATAAAGCTTTGCTTCTTTCTTTCTTTCTTCTTTGTGTCTTTTGTTGGAAATTTGTCTTTGGTGGGGAGGTGCGTTCACCCATATTTAATGAATTAAACATTAGGGTTCCGCATGTTGAAGGCTTTGTCTCTTCACACCTGCATAATCTACTAAGTGAGTAGATGACCGTAGGGCCAAGAATTGTCAAATTTCATTGAAAAATGAAAGAGATATTGATCCACGAAGTAAGGTGTTTGAGGCATGAAAATATGATGTGGGACAAATCTACCACATCGGTGGGAAAATGAAGAATTGCTCTCTTTATAAGTCTCAAAATTGGCTAAGGGTTTGGGACCCCAAGGGGTAACCCATGTGTTTGAAGGAGGGAGGACCTAGATGTGCTTGGGTTCAAGGCTAAGCCCACACGCGCGCCGCCGCCCCTCCGGTCCGGGCTCGGGTCTTGGGTCTTGGGCTTTGGGCTTCTTCTGATAGACCCCCAAATTGTTTAATATTTACAGTTTGGTCCCTGGAGTTTCTAAAAAGATGAATTTGGGAACGACGGAAGGCAGAAAGTTTCTCCCTTATGCTATATTTGGCAGTTGAGGAGTCCCTCCCTTATGCTATATATTGGAGCCTTTTGGCTCAATTGTGTGAGACAGAAAAACGAGACAACATATATACACAGAGACAAAACAGAAAGTCAGTCCAAAACGTGAGAAGAAACGTTGGGACAAAAACAGAAAACTCTTCCTTTCTTTTCCATTCTTCAGCAAGTCATTTCGTGTTTGTTTTCTTCGTCAGAATCAACCTATTTGCTTTGTAGTGTTGATTAGTTGTTGTTTTATCTTGGGAGACTATTGCCCGTTAACGTAAAAGCATATATACGGGGCAATCTTGTCTTAAAGACAGGGAGTCATCTCTCGACTCAGCCACAGTCGTAACAATCCAGATTTAGTGTTTTTTGATTTCAGGTTATTAAGATTCAAGACTCAACAAACTTGCGGCAATTCTGAATTGTCTATTTGTTTATCCTTTCGAACACTTGTAATATTTATTTACTTCCCGTATCGCTTTGCATATCCAACATCTTTTTCCGGTAATAATTCCAAGAATGCATTCATTCATCTCTAAATAGTATAAAAACCAAAATTTAAACCTTCCATCGTATTTGCTGTTTCAGTGAAATAACCTTTTAACTTTTTGTTGATCCAATGCAAATGCACTGTTAAAACAGTAAATAAATTTCTATTTTCTATTGTTGGCAGGGGAAAAAAGGAGAACCAACACTCCTCTTAAATTGTGACAACTGGGAAAACGGGGCCCACGATTTTAATTTATTAATTTGGTTTTCCAATTCATACCTTCGTCAAACCATCACATTTTCGACCCATCTTCCCAAGTTCCATTCATGCCACCATTATCCATCCACCTTAGCACAAACCAATATAAATATAAACTAAAAATTCCAAAACAATATGAAATTGCACTAATGTTTCTAAGATTATACAAAATTCAATTTTAAACAATTAAAATAAAATAGTTAAAGTCGTTTGTCCATGTCAGGAAAAGAATGAGATGATGAGAAGAAATGCCTGACACTAATAAAATCGAACCTAGCTATTATATATATATATAATATAGCACAGAGAAAATCTGCAAACAAAATGAAAAGAAATAACTTAGTTTCTTTTCTTTGTGATTCTGAAAAATTGGCAAAAAAGAGTGTGAGATGCAGTTCGGTTTGTACTGCTGGGGTTTGGAGGTGGACCATTTTGGGCCCCACTCTCTGTTATTAGTCCCTCACATAAGTATTACGTGTCATGCCTCATACATAATAGAATTCTCCCAAATTAAATACTCGTCCCTTCTTTTTCTTAAACTTTGTTGACTTTGACACTTTTGTTAGAAAAATTTATTTATTTTACGACATCATTCTCTCTTTTTTTATTTTTTATTTTTTATTTTTTATAATTGTGGTATCCAGATTAACTTGTATACACCTCAATTATTTTCACGGAATATCTTTCTACCTCCCACCAACAACATATATCCACTCACTTCATTGACCTATGGATCCAAAATTGGATCTAGGGATACAACTAAATTATCCTCATTAATTCTTCTTTAGAAATCTGAGTTTGACTACTATACTTTATGTAGTTAGTTAATGATAATCGGAATATTTGAAGAATTAAATAAAAAATCTCTCTTAATTTGCTAAAATAAACAAATAAAAAGGAAAATTTATTTTTACTATAGCCGACAAGTAAAAAGGAACGGACGGAGTAAGAGGAATGGCAAGCGAACTAACCACTGGCAGAAATGATAAAAACAAATTGTTCCCCCAGGAAATGGAGTGCTGTATTATTTTTGTACATCTGGTAAGCTTATGGTACATGGCAGCTATTACACGGATCAGTTAAACAACTTTTATTAGCCTGCCTACCTTTCTTCTACTGTAAAATTTTATCAGAGAATAGTACAAATTTCTTTTATAATCAACTGAAACATGCTGTTAAACTCTGGAAATGAGCCCCAAAATCTTCTCTACCCCGAGAGCCGAGAGCCTAACTGTTTACTAGAACAATGACAAGGCCATTCACAAGTTCCTCTCAATGAATTCCCAAATTCTTTCCTCCATGTATATACGGTCTCTATGTCTCCGAGGCATGTGACGTTCATCCGGGAATATTAACAACTCATAAGGCTTTCCAGCTGCCACGAGTGCATTAATAAGCCTAGCAGTGTGCCTAAAATGCACATTTTCATCAATCATGCCATGCACAAGTAAAAGCTTCCCTTTGATCTTGTCTACATGGTGCATTACAGAGCTCTCTCGATAACCTGATGGATTTTTAGATGGTAGGCCCATATACTTTTCTGTGTAAAATGTATCATACCCGTCCCATGATGTGACAGGGGCACCAGAAACAGCACATTTGAATACATCAGGGAATCTTGCCAACGTCATAGCTGAGAGATACCCACCGTAGCTCCATCCATATAGTCCAATGTGGCCCTGTTTTGCAAGCCCTTGTTTCTGGAGCCACTTGGCTCCTGTCAGTTGATCCTCAGCGTCAACAAGGCCAAAGTTATGTTTGAGTGCACCTTCGAACATGAGGCCTCGTCGAGCAGTGCCTCTACTGTCCATCTGTAAAAAGTTGAGCAGTTAAGTTTGGAATGTCTTTTCTTTCTCTTCTTTATTCTCTATTTTCTATGTTAGTCCTAGATGAATCCCTAAAAACAAATTATAAACAATCTCCTTAGATTAAAAAACAACAGGAAACTCAATTTAGAAAATACACAAACAGACAAGGACAATGGTCTGCACATAAAAGTCATGCTTGGAATTGGATTTTTGGGCCCTAAGCCCCTAACTATGGCCGAAGGAGGGGAGCAACAATTTAAGGACAAAGAACCAGAGATGTTATAACGACAATCAGACTTCAACCTCTCTTGCATATGGTCAACTACAGCTGAACGAATACAGATGAAAATGCATACGGACAGAAAAGAGAAGAGGATCAAACCTTCCAAACTAAGATGCCTTTGCTTCTTAGATACTGAGCTCTCATGTCAACTGTGTTTGTCCACGAGTCACACACAAGCTGTACACTGGGACCACCATAGACTTCAATCATAGTTCTGTACGGAGGAGGTCCAAACTTCATCGGATCTGGTTTGTATAATGCCCCATACAAAGCAGTTCCATCCTCTGCCTGTATCTGAATTATTTCTGGAGATGCAAGATGGAGTTTTTTGGATTGTGGAACACTGACCGGTTGATCAAATAAATGCATAATCAAGCTTCCATCATGCAAGGAGCAGAGTGAAATTCTGGGAGGTGAGATCAAGGAATCATGGATATCTATGAATCTTTGCATTTGATGATCAAGCACAACTACATGTTTTCCACGTCCATTAGTCAATCTCAAAGGGGACTGCAATGGACTGTCAGCATCGGGGAACAATTTAGCACAGTAAAGGTGAGATTCCATAGGCCCGTCCAAAGTTCCTGTAAAATATACAAGACCAGTAACTTCATTTACCCCAGCAACTTGTTCAACCATCCAATCACCTTGAGTTATAGGGCCCAAACGGACTCCATTTGTGTCATGAAGATACAAATGTTTGAACCCTGTTTTCTCGCTTGCCCAAATAAATGCACCATTAGTTCTGTTGAGTCCTTTGTCCAAAGGTATAAAACAATCGTGAAGATTGACCCATGTATCATGTTCTTCAACCAATAGTACATTACTTTGCCCCGTCTTGATATCAAGCTCAAGGATTTTCAGTTTGGAATGTGATCGATTCAAGACCTGTGCCGTCAGAATATTTCCATGCATCCAATTCACTCTGGCCAAATATTCCTTGTCCTCATAACCACAAAAAAGATCCATCCATGTTATTTGACCTCCGTTAGCTGGAACCACTCCCAGGCGAACTTTGACATTTGCCCCCCCGGCAAAAGGGTAAGCATGGTCTTCCTGTGCCTCAGGACCAAGGGAACTTTTACCTTGATGCATAATTCTGAATGGAGGTATACCAGATGAATCAACCTGTGTGAATGCTATATATTTGCTGTCCAGTGACCACCAGTACCCATTTTTCCGTTCCATCTCCTCCTACAATCAGCAAAAATGAAATGTTTTAAATGTTTTGTGGCCAAGACCAACAAGGTGACAATTGAAGCATTTTGCAATAAGCAGGCTACCCTGATCCTTAATACTAGAGCTCTAAAAGATACATTTGCTATTTGCAGGTCAAAATTTCATAACAGCTACTGAAAGTGCTGGAGAAGTAAATTAGTCAGAATTATCACCAAAAACAAAAGGTTGAGATGTTCATAAACGAAGATCTTAATGGTATTTATTAAAACAGGTAAATGACAAAATGTTAATATCAACCTCAAAACGGGCTAATTTTCCCTAAAGTAGTAATAAAATATCGATACTGATCTCACCTGAGCAATGTATTCAGCAAGACCATGTGTCTGCAGATGGGAAAAATAGGAAGGCAAAGAGGATTAGTATCAAATTAGTTTAATGAAAGCAGCTTAAAAATTAACCACAATAGCCAACACAATATGCATGGAGGGTTTTTATCTTAGAACATGACTCTGATGAATAAAAGGATTCAGATACAAACTCTAGCCAACACAACAGTTAAATGTTAATTTCTGTCAAAACAAAGGGATTTCTATAGATACTCGATGATCTTTCCTCATCACAGTATTCCTTCTTTTTTTGACTTTTTACCTTGACCATCCCACTTGTCTTTCTTCCTCATGCAATAACTAATACTTTCTCTTTCTATTGTCATCAGTATTTGATTAGTTAGACTTATTACATATGTGCAGATATTATAGTTTATGTATTAGTGTCCTACATTGGGTTAACATGCTGTATAATTCAACATATTTGTCTTCACGCATTCTCCACATCTTTCTCTCATATTCTACCAGTAACATCATTAATTCCACTCCACTTCGAAAGATAAAAAGTGAAGGAACAAAACAAAAAATGTCAGATGAGAACAACTGGACTAGATAAGTTTACCTCTGACCCACACATAATAAATCCTCACCTTCTATTTTGAAGATATGCTGAGAACAATATAAAACAATTAAGAAATACGTCTGTCACTCTGATCCATTCTTTCAACAAATAATTGACCACACAATCAAATTAGAAAATTATGGGTGACCCCAATAATTTTCATTCACAGATTTAGTATTCAGGTACTAATAAAAATCTATTTTCCCAAAGAATCATGATAGCGTCAAAGAGAAGTGCAGAAAAACATTTATATCTAATCCAACTTGGTCTTCCATAATAAAGCTAAAAGAAATTACAACTAATGCGAAGGTAGGAAGATCATAAAAAGAGAGACAAATTAACTAATGCAAGTTGTTATCATTTCTCAATGTTTCTGAGTAATGCAACTTTGCAAGGGGTTAATATCAGTCCAACACCACAAATGAGGAAAAGATTCTCTCTTCCAGCATCTTTTAAGGTATGCCTCATTATGCTATAACATGTTAAAGGCAGGGTCTCTTTCCAATGAGATAGTTTCTTAATAGGCTTTTAATTTTTTGATAAATAATTCTATTCTGGCCTGTCTGTAATTGTTAATAAATGAGTTTTAGCTCTTCGATTGCAGTTCACGAATTCAGTGTGTTCCACTTTAATTTTTAAAGTTAGTTAACATTTCGATAAAATTTATGGTGGTGCACCAAAAACTAGTTAATGGAGGGAGCAACATGCGGCAGCCAAGTCAATAAGAAGGACAGCATAAATGAATCACTGCACAAAGTTTCTACTTGAGCTACCAAATTATATGACAAAAAGAGAGGATGAACAAGGCATAAATTAGCTTTAAACTATGGCATATGATGCACATTACATGTGAGGAGCAATTAACTTCATTGAGCCCTCATATTAGGGAGAGGTGACAGTCTTACTTCCATAAATTCTTGAACGAAGAAGGAGATAGAGACATTGTGTTGGGAGAGCTGGAGCAATCGGGTAGGTACCGGGATTTCAGGAATTGTAGAAGCATTAAGATTGAGGAGGTCAAGGGCGTTGTTCGCAGGATGCAAGGGGGACGAGCAACCGGGCCGGATGAGATCCCAGTTGAATTTTGAAAAAGCACAGGCAGGGCAGGCTTGGAGTGGCTGACTGAGCTGTTGAACATCATTTTTAAGGAGGCTAAAATGCCCGAAGAATGGAGGTGGAGTACAATGGTTCCTTTGTACAAGAACAAAGGTGATATCCAAATTTGCAACAACTAGAGGGGTATCAAGTTGCTGAGTCACACTATGAAAGTTTGGGAAAGGGTCGTGGAGACGAGGGTGAGAAGAGGCATGTCTATTTCCGAGAACCAGTTTGGATTCATGCATGGGCGTTCGACTACAGAAGCCATCCATCTTATCTGGAGGTTGGTGGAGCTGTATAGGGAGAGGAAGAGAGACTTACATATGGTTTTCATCGACCTCAAGAAGGCATACGATAAAGTCCCTAGAGAGGTTCTCTGGAGATGTTTGAAGGCTAAAGGTGTACCTGTGGCGTACACTAGGGCGATCAAGGATATGTATGATGCAGCCAAGACCAGGGTACGGACAGTGGGAGGAGACTAGAAGCACTTTCCTGTGACGATGGGGCTGCACCAAGGATCAGCTCTTAGCCCATTCTTATTTGCCTTGGTGATGGATGGACTGACGCGACAAATCCAAGGGGATGTGTCATAGTATATGTTATTCGCAGATGACATAGTTCTGATTGATGAGACTCGCAGCGGGGCGAATGCTAAGCTGGAGGTTTAGAGACAGACCCTGTAGTCTAAAGGGTTCAGGCTGAGTAGGACCAAGACAAAATACTTGGAGTGCAAGTTCAGCAACGAGAGCGAC
Source organism: Anisodus tanguticus (assembly GCA_034509755.1). NCBI lineage: Eukaryota > Viridiplantae > Streptophyta > Magnoliopsida > Solanales > Solanaceae > Anisodus > Anisodus tanguticus. The sequence goes on along the minus strand of CM067554.1, from coordinate 18,265,970 downwards.
CGCGAGACAGGCGTGGACGTAAGGCTTGGGACCCAGGTCATTCCGAAGCAAGTAAGCTTCAAGTACCTCAGATCTATTATCCAAGGGAATGAAGAAATTGATGACGATGTCACACATCGTATTGGGGCAGGGTGGATGAGATGGAGGCTTGCATCTGGAGTCTTGTGCGACAAAAAGGTATCACTAAAGCTAAAAGGCAAGTTTTATAGGCTGGTGGTTAGACGACTATGTTGTATAGGGCGGAGTGTTGGCCAGTCAAGGCGTCGCACACCCAAAGGATGAGAGTGGCGGAGATGAGGATGTTTTGATAGATGTGTGGGCATACAACGAAGGATAGGATTAGAAATGAAGATATCCGGGGCAGAGTGAGAGTAGCCTCGATGGAGGATAAGATGCGGGAAGCAAGATTGAGATGGTTTGGACATGTGCGGAGGAGAGACACAAATGCCCTAGTGCGGAGGTGTGAGAGGTTGGCTATGGACAGGTTCAGGAGGGGGTAGAGGTAGACTGAAGAAATATTGGAGCGAGGTGATTAGACGAGATATGGAGCAGACGAGACTTACTGAGGACATGACCTTAGATAGGGGGTTGTGGAGGTCACAGATTAGAGTAGAAGGGTAGTAGGTAGTCGAGCGTAGTCCTACTTACGCTTACAAACTGGTAAGTGTAGTGTTATTACTGTAGGCATGCTTAGCATAGCATACAAATAGACGTAGTATCGCTCTATAGTCTTCTGTAGTTTTATTTCTTCTGCTATGCGTTCTTGAATGTACTTGATTTATCTCATTTATCTGCGTAGTTACTGCTTCTTTTCAGGATGCGCTATCACGATGTATTTCATTTGCTAGCAACATTTTCTTACTGCTTTAAATTTTTGACCGGGTCTTGACTTTTTTTCCTGTTGTGTTTGTCCTGAGCCGAGGGTCTCTCGGAAACAGCCGTTCTACCTACCAAGGTAGAGGTAAGATCTGTGTACACTCTACCCTTCACAGACCCCAGTATGTTGTTGTTGTTGAGCCCTCATAGCAATAGACAAAGACATATATATCATAAATCAGCAATAAGTAGTAGGAACAAGTACTTACTATAACATTGCCATCAGCGCCTGTTGTTAACTGCTTAGATTGATGGTACAAAAGGTTTAACACATGCAACTCATTATCTCTCACATAGGCAAGCCTGGTACCATCAGGTGAAATATGTGGATCCAAGACCGGCGAGGAGGATGTACTTGCTATCTCAAGTTCCGGCTCTGCATTCTGATCCTTCAAGTATAACTGCTTTACATATAAAGTAAGCTCTGATTAGATCAATAATTGGAGAAAAAACGTTCAAAGAATCAGATTGTTTGAACACCAGAAAGATGTTATGGTACAGATATATTCAGAATTTCAGGTAAACAACACAATTTTACATGAAAAGAAATTGTGATGACATTCTCTCAAAGCAGTCCCGAGAAAATTTTCTTTTCGCAGATGGAACAGAGTTGCAGAGAATAAGAACGTATTACTGAAAACTCAAAAATTTGAGGCTACAAAGGCCAACAGAAGGACAATATATTAAGCGGACTAGTACAGAGAAAAATTGCCACTATTTCAGATAACACTGTTCTAATTTTTCACAATTTTTTTTTACACCAAGAGAGGGCTTTATATCACTAAATGATTATATAATACACATCAGTAGTAAGATTGTGCATGTACATCAGTTTTTTCCAGAAAAAAGAAGAAGAGAATCACGGGTTGTCCCAGTGCAGAATACCCAGCATTAAAAGGTTTTGGAATACACAAAAATAAAAAAATGTCACAACAGGCAGACAGCAGCTTTGTTTCTTTAATTACCAATTGTATCAAAAAGTAGTTCAGGAGGTTCAGTGAACCGTAAGGATCACATTAAATAGAAAGTGAGCACTAAACTTACATTAGAAAAGAGAACTTACTCCAGCAGGCAATGGCACCATAATGACCTTCCGTTTAGAGCTTGCCTTAACCCATTCATATCGTGTTACCCCTAACCCACGCTCCCTTGACCTTTCCCTTCTAAGCTTCTCTTCTGCAGACAAATTATTCTCATCGAGACCGCCATCTGGTGGACTGAAGAACAAATCGTGCCTTCCATTCTTGAGATCCAATACAAAAACATTTCTACATAGAGTTTGGTTTGGACTATACAAATACGTAACTAAACTATCATCTGGACTAAAACTTATACAAGTTGGTGAACCGCAACCAGGCAGAGGGTACTGCACTATATCTTCAACAGGAAAAAGGATGCAATCCTCTAGGGGCTTTGCGACATTCGTATCAGTCCCTGGCATCTCACTTGGAAATGATCTTGAACGTTTCAAACACTTTTTTTGACTTGAATTTGTAGATTGCATTACAGATTAGGTCATCCAAGATTGTACAGTTCACACATTGATTCAATCAATCTCACAATTCTGCGAAAAACAGGATATCAATTTTAATCTGAAACCAGCCGTTCTTCGCCAAATTACTTCTCAAACGTTCTACCTGCATTTGAATCGAATAAGAGAAATTGACATAAATAGTCGCCCACCAAAATAATAGACAAGCAAATGTATATTAATGTATAATATATATAAAATATACTATCTTGATAAAAATAGTGTATATTTTTTTTGTATATTTGGCTAGCGAATGTAATTTATTTTTGGTCGACCGGCCAAATGTGTAACTTGCCCTTTGAATAAACCAACAGGTAACCAGAATTAAATACATTTATTAATCTAATCCAGAGTACTAAAAAAAAAAGGGCAGCCCGGTGCACTAAGCTCCCGCTATACGCGCCGGACCACAAGGGTCTATTATACGCAGCCTTATATCACATTTCTGCAAGAGGCTGTTTACCCGGCTTGAACTCATGACCTCCTAGTCACACGGCAGCAACTTTACCGGTTACTCCCAGGCTCCCCTTCAATCTAATCCAGAGTACTAAAACAAGAAAATTGGAAACACCCACTAGTAAAATAAACCCAGATTCTAAAACAAAACCAAATTACTAGATCTTCAAACCGAACTAAACCAAATTGAAGACTTCTCATTTTATTCCTTTTCTCTGTGAAACTCAACAAACAGTTAAAGGGTCCAAATGTTTAGAGCAACTGACATTATTTGAAGTATTGCTTTCTAAAACTAAGATAAGATAAACACTAAAAGGCCAACTCACTAAGCTCCCGCTATGCGGGGGTCCGGAGAAGGGCCGGATCACAAGGTTCTATTGCACGCGGTCTTAACCATTTTTACAAGAGGTTATTTACACCACTTGAACCTAACTCCTGGTTAGGTGGCACCAAATAGAGGAAATAAACCACAGAAGAAACACGCAAGATTAAATAAAAGAGCTAACAAAGATTAATAAACCCAATCTGTAATGGATTAAAAAGAAAATAAGTGATTAAGAGATTGAATCAACATGCCTGAAAGTGAGAAACTGGAAATCCAATCTGAACTTTCTGTTGAATCTTGAGTGTGTTTAGATTCAATGGGCAAGATTTGGATTCATAATTTTTTATTTTATTTTTTCTGAAAAATAGAATCGGAACGTCAATTATTGGGTCCAAATATACAAATGTTGGATTTAAAGGAAAATTGAAATAGAGTGGAAAAAATCAATCCTTATATATACAGCGACAATTAAAGTGAAAAGAAGAGTAATAAAGGAAACAAAAGTGAAGAGGAGCGTGAGAGTTGGGTAAGTTTTTGTTGCGGTGGGTGGATGATTGGCTTTTGTTTGATGACAAAAAACATACATACAGTGGTCATTTATGAATCTCAACTTCTCACCTCACCTCAAAACTTATGAATTGTGATAGTATACTATATCCTTAATTAGAAAAAATAGAGTAATCCATTTAAGTTTAGCACTTTAAAATGCGCTAACGAATAATTAAATTATGGCCTAATACATAGTTAGCCTTTTAAATTTATTTATTAGAATATTCTATTTAGATATTCAATTAAGTCACGTTCTAATTAAACATCTCAACTCTTGACAAAATACTAGTGAATTTGGCCGCGCTTTAAAAAGGCTAAGCCGAGTTTATTTATAGAGCTAGTTTTAAATATTACACCAAAAGAAAGAAGCAAAAGGCAAACAATAAGAATGATCCATTGTTTCTTCAGTATATTGGGGGGGAAAGGTGAACTGGAGGGAAGCCGGTTCCTTCTTTATCTTCATCTTCTTGCTCCAAATTCCTTTTTCTTTCTCATATTTATACCTTTTCAAATTATACTTTAAATAATTGTACTTTAAATATGTCACTTGTTCTGGGAGCATGATCTTTTTGTATTTATAAATAATGAAAAAATAATCAAGTCCAATATGACATTAGTACAATTATTTCTAAACTTTAAAATAAGGCATTTACCCGAGAAAAGATAAAATTATTACATTTGAATTCATCACACTATAACTATATACAAGCTTGCAATAAGCAAATAAATAAAATTTGATATATCACTAATGATAGCGTATACTTCAAGCTTGAATTTTACGAATGCTTCTCACAAATAAGGCCATATGTCATTCTCACTTCCTAACCGAACAAAATTATTTACAAATCAATTATTATGGCAAAAACACCAATAATGAGAAGAAAAAAAACTTCTTCTGGAAAGAGTTTCAAATGAAAAGGAGAAAAATGATGATAATGAAGAATTGAGAAAAAGTTATGGAATGGAAAAGGAAGAATGTTATGCAGCAAATAACATTTGCTTAGTATTTATAGTATCCAATAGAAGTAGTAAGATAACATGAAATGAAAATAAACGTATATTTGAGTAATTATAATTGAATGAGTATTAAGTGTTTTAATTGTACTTAATTGGGTTTTATTATAAACACACTTAATATGCATTAAGGGGATGCTACATGGGTTGGTTCAAATTTGATTGGGGATGCTATACGTGGGCTGATTTAGACTTAATTGGGTTTTATTTCTACATTTAATAGGGCTTTTAGTGATAATACATTAGTTAGTAAAAGAAATTTAGAAAAAAGGAGGAAAATGTCAAAAAGGAAGAAAAATAAATAAATAGGAATGATGGACATAGATAACCTTGTCTATTCCTAGCTTTAATATATAAATTAATTTCAATTAGACACTTTCTAATAGAATATCAGGTGCTAGAAATTTTGAGCCTCTCTATTCTTTTCTTCAGGATGAAATGGGGCAAGTGATGAGCGGACTAAGATAGACTACTAAGGTATATATAAAGGCATTATCTTTATTCCGTGTGGTAATTAGTATATTGTTCTCATTTTTTTTAGTCAGAAAATATTCCAAGTGTTTAGTATTATTCTTTAGTATAGAAGCTCCACAGATAATGGTGTTGGGTTTGTTAGAGCAATTATGGGGCAATCCCATAATTACATCCATTCATTACTATTGATTGATAATGTAATATTTTATAATTAAGTAGCATCTTATAATTTAGGTAAGATAGATTAGTCTTCCATAAGACAAAGAATATTATATTTGTATATATTGTACTATTAGGAAGAACATTAATCAAGGAATCATTTCCTACATAATATCAAGAGCCAAAGATCCTTTGTCCTAAACATTTTCTTTCTTTTTTCTTAGCCGAAATCTTCCCTCCCCCCTTCTTGTTTTTTTTCGGCCCCCTTAAGGGTTAATACTCATAAACCCTAAACCTAAACATTTCCTTAACCCTAAACCTAAACACATATCCTAGCCAACAACTACCCCCTTCCCCCTCTTGGCTAGAACTTCTTTCTCTTCCAAAAATCCTACCACACTTAAGGGTTCTTTCATCCACTTTCATCAAAACACCACCTACTTCTCCTCTTCTTTTGATTCTAAGTGGACCCTTCGGCCAAAAAACAAACCTTTCATCCCACTCTTGCTGTTAATAACATCAAGAACTTTATCTCCATAACTCTTGAAATGGAGAAAGGGCCGTATACCGCATGGGCAGAACTATTCAAAATTCACTGTCGTGCTTATGAGGTGATTGACCATATCCTTTCGTCCGAGTCACTGTCGGATACCACTACGGTGGATAAGAAATTATGGTCTCGGTTAGATGCTATAGTCCTTCAATGTATTTATGACACTATTTCGAATGATCTTCTCCATACCATCTTGGAACCCAAAAGGTACTTGCGGACCAACTATCCAACATTGGTTCGCCCGTGACAAATTAAAGATTCATCTTTCAGTTGATTGCAGGACTGAATGAACAATATGATGGTGTTGCTACGTTCATTCAACAAAGAAATTTGTTGCCTCCCTTTTACGAGGCCCGTTCGAGGTTAATTCTCGAGGAAACGAGGAAAGCAAAGCAGGCATCATCAGGCACAACAACCGCCGGAATGACTCTCGTCTCCACCAACTCCTTTTCCACTAATTTGGAACCCAAAATTCCGGTTCGGGGGACAATAATTCTAGTCAAAATAATGGCAAAAAATGGGGTTCAAACCGTAACAATAAAGGAAAAATAATGGTGGAAAGGGACGAGGCCGGGGAAGTGGACAAACTGTCGGCGGCAGTGGCCAGCCCGGGCAGTGGCGGTAACCAGTGGAGCAGTAGCAGAAATCAGTGGGGCAGTATCCACCGTGGGCCTGGGCCCCACATCGGGTTGCCCCGACATGTCTATATCCGACTTCTTCGTGGGCCAGGTCTCATCATTCTTCAAATCGCCAACCCGGTATTCTAGGATCTCGTCCACAACATGTATTTGCGGCACAAACACCATCTTCTGTCGGATATGCACCCATAGACATTGAACAAGCCATGAGCCACATAAATCTAAATATTCCAGATGAGTCGTGGTACATGGATACAGGGGCTACGTCACACATGACGGCATCTCAAGGTAATCTTTCGTCTTATTTTAATATGACCAATAATAAAAATATTATTGTCGGTAGTGGGCAGGAGATTCCAATTCGTGGTATTGGTCAGGTAACACTGCCCTCTCCCCACCCACCTTTATACTTGAAAAATGTCTTACATGCACCAAAATTGATTAAAAACTTGATCTTTGTTAGACGTTTTACAACTGACAATAATATTTCTGTGAATTTTGATCCGTTTGGTTTTCTATGAAGGATTTTTAGACGGGGATGCCGCTCATGAGATGTAATAGCACGGAGGACTTATATCCCATCACATTTGTTTCCAACAATCACATAGTCAAACCTTCCACCTTTGCGGCCATCTCTCATAGTATATGGCACAATAGGTTGGGACACCCAAGCGCACCGATTTTTAATCAATTTAGGAAGAATAAATTATTTTCTTGTAATAGACTTTTGGACTCTTATGTTTGCCAAACCTATGTGTTTGGTAAACATGTTAAGCTTGCGTTTTCTCCGTCTACTACTTATACTTTTATGCCATTTGATATTTTACATTGTGATTTGTGGATGTCACCCGTTTTAAGTGTTGCAGGTCATAAGTACTATTTGCTAATTTTTTTTTTTATGATTATTCGATTTTTGTGGACCTTTCCCTTAGGACAAAAATCACAAACCTATAACATTTTGAAATAATTTAGTGTGTTTATCAAAACTCAGTTTTGCAAATCCATTAAAAGTTTTCAATGTGACAATGGGGGAGAATTTCTAAATGCCTAATTTACAGTTTTTTGTCACCAAAATGGGATGTCTGTACGTCTTTCATGTCCACATACCTCTTCTCGGAAAGCCGAAAGAAAGATTCGAACAACAATATGACTCGCTCTATCCTTGTGCATTCGTCCACACCACCTAATTTTTGGCACCATGCCCTTCAAATGGCTACATACCTTCTAAATATTCTTCCTAGTAAACTAATCTCCAATGTGTCACCCACTCAGGTATCATACCGCCGTCTCCCATCAGTTACACATTTACGGGTTTTTAGGTGCTTGTGTTATCCCTTGTTTACATCCACCACCATTCACAAACTTCAGGCTCGTTCTACTCCTTGCGTGTTTTGGGATACCCACAAAATCATAGGGGATATAAGTGCTTTGATATGTCAAATGGGAAAATCATTATTTCTCGTCATGTCATCTTTGATGAATCTACCTTCCCGTTTGCAACATCTCAAGCAGCATCCTCACCTTCATATGATTTTCTAGACGACGAAATTTATTCAATTTTGAGGTATCATCTAAACTCTCAAAATAATAGTGTAGGGCCATCACCAAACCCACGGCCTCCCAACATGACCCAATCCACATTTGGTGGCGGGCTGACCCAGTAAAAAGAACACCCTACACCTCTATCCATTCTACAAACCCCATCATGTGACACAATAGCCCAATCCAGTGGCCATACCGAGCCCACTGCCCCAGCCCAAAATCCTATAACCACCCAGCTATCCAGCTGCCCAACTGTTCAACCACGGACCAGGGAAACCCATGTAATGCATGAGATTTTTCGACTTAAACACCATTTTAACCTAACCACCTCAGTCCAACCATCACCAATACCAAAAAATCTCAAAGCTGCCTCATTCGACCTGAATTGGAAAGCTGCCATTAGATGAATTTACTGCTCTTTTTCAAAATAAGACATGGGATTTGGTACCACGTCCATCTAATATGAACATAATTCGGTCTATGTGGGTTTTTTGCTATAAAAGAATTCTGATGGTTCTTTTGCGAGATACAAAACTCGTCTTGTTGGTGATAGCAGGTCTCAGCAGGTTGGAGTAGATTGCGGTGAAACATTCAGTCTGGTAGTCAAGCCAGCAACTATCAGGACTGTTCTTAGCCTGACACTTTGCAAATCTTGGTCCATTCATCAGTTGGATGTCAATAATGCATTTTTACATGGCCACTTGCAAGAAATGGTATACATGCATCAGCCGTTGGGGTTTCGCCATCCTACCCGTCCAGATCATGTGTGCATGTTGAGGAAATCCTTATATGGTCTGAAACAAGCTCCTAGGGCATAGTATAACAGGTTTGTAAGATTTGTTTCCAAATTGAGATTCTCTCACAGCAAATCAGATCAGTCACTCTTTATTTATAGGAAGGGCACTGACATGGCGTATATACTTCTGTATGTTGATGACATTATTCTCACAACATCATCCACTTCACTTCGTCAGTCTATTATGCCTTTCTTGCGGCTGAATTTGCAATGAAGGACTTAGGTCCTTTGAATTATTTTCTTGGCATTTCTGTCACTCATTATGTAGGTGGTCTGTTTCTCAGTCAAAAGAAATATGCCGAGGAAATCATTGACAAATTAGGGATGTCTTCCTGCAACCCATCACATACTCCAGTTGACACTAAGGCGAAGTTGAGTAACGCTGCAGGTACTCCATACATCGACCCTACACATTACCGCAACATTGCAGGAGCATTGCAGTAGCTGACTTTTACGAGGCCTGATATTTCCTATGCAGTCCAGCAAGTTTGTTTACACATGCATGATCCGAAGGAAGAACATATGGGGCTCTTAAGAGGATTATGCGGTATGTTAAGGATACTCTTAATTTCGACCTTCATCTGTATAAATCCTCCATCAAGCATCTTTCAGCCTGCACAGATGCAAATTGGGGTGGCTGCTCGGACACACAACGTTCTACTTCTGGCTATTGTGTGTTCTTGGGGGATAATCTCGTTACCTGGTCATCCAAACGACAATCCACACTGTCTCGATCAAGTGCAGAGGCAGAATACTAAGGCGTAGCCAATGTGGTTGCTGAATCATGTTGGCTCCGTAATCTACTATTGGAGCTACATTGTCCAATTGAAAAGGCAATGGTGTTCTATTGTGACAATGTGAGTGCAATATACTTATCTGGCAATCCTGTTCAGCATCAGCGCACAAAACACATTGAAATGGATATCTTATTTGTCCGTGAAAAGGTCTTCCGCGTGTACTGTTTGATGATTTCAGGGACAGTCTCAGCATACGAGAACCGCCCGCTAAGACTTCGGGGGACTGTTAGAGTAATTATGGGGCAATCTCATAATTACCTCCATTCATTACTATTGATTGATAATGTAATATTTTGTAATTAAGTAGCATTTTATAATTTAGGTAAGATAGATTTGTCTTCCATAAGACAAATGATATTATACTTGTATATATTGTACTATTGGAAAGAACATTAATCAATGAATCATTTCCTACAGGATTGTAATAATGAGACTGTACATGATTTACATGAAGGAAAATTTATTTTATTTTGACTTTGTTATTTTTCGAAAATGATTTGTATATGATTTTCAAATGACTTCCGCGATTATAATTTGCATGCATATTATCGGATACATCATATGAATTTAAGTCGCTTGAGTCTAATGGTATACCAGATGGCGATCACTTAGAATGGGACATGACAAGTATATGTATAAACGCGGTTAAAAAAAAATTGGTCTTCCGTGAGGGAAGGATATGCTAAAGGACTTTTGGTACAATATGGAGGACAAAATATGTATGAGGCCAACTAACAACAAGGTATTGCTTAAAAAGGAGAGATGAATATCTAAATGAAAATAAATATATTGAGAAGAGTAATAATGAAATCTAATCATTATTTGCGACACCCAACTACTCCTTAAACCACTTTTTCTTTTATAAAAACATGCATATCTAATCACAATCAGTAGTTAACAATAGTGGATTAGAACTTACATCATTAAAATAGCAAAATAATCCATCAACAACTTCTACAAATAAATATAAATCATTATAGTCATGAGTCTCGCTTTGAATGACATTCACATGCATGTATCTTCTAGCATTTCTTCGCATGTGGCAGGAGATGTTATTGGGATCTCACTCCCTTGCCTAGTTTCGAACTAATATCTTGTTGTTTTATTCTCTTTTAAAATAGAAAACGCTATAGTAAAATGAAGGAGATTTTGGAGAAACAAATTTAAGGAACAAAATATATAGAGGATAGAAAGGAAAAGCTAAAAGAAAAAAGTCCTCTTCATTGATAGTCAGGCAACATCTTTTTTCCCATTATTATCTCAAAAAAATATTTATAGGTGACTTTAATTGTGTAGTATGCCTTATAGGGTCAAAACTTACACACCCGGATACTTGCACCAAATCAATAGTTGCATCACATATCAAAAGCTGAATAACAATCTCAAACGCCCCTTTGTTAGAATCAAAGCAAATCAAACTTTTGCTTGTCAACTAACTTAAAAATTTCAGCAAATCAACAGTAGTAGATATCGCACAGCTTTTACATCTTTATTATTTGACAAAATATTAGCATCTTCATCACAGAAAATGCTGATTCTCAATGATTATACATGATAGAGCTTGTAATTACATGAGAATATTGAAATTTGATTCCTTCGGTATTTTATTCCAATCATAGAAGATATATACAACAATAGGATGTAGTACTAATCTAGTTTATCTAAAATATAAGATACTAATTACTTACAATCATCCTACTAATTGATTCTAATTTATTACAATTCTAATTACAATATAATCATATCTTGATTAATTGAGAATAATAATAATTATGGGATTTCTCCATAATTATTATTGTAACAGTTTCCCGCAGTCTTAGCGGGAGGTTCGCGTATGCTGAGACTGTCTCTGAAATCATCAAAAAGTACGCGCGGAAGACCTTTTGTGAAGATATCGACAGTTTGATAGCGGGACAGTACATGGAGAACACGGACTTGTCCACGGGCAACCTTTTCTCAGACAAAAAGGATATCCATTTCAATGTGTTTCGTGCACTGATGCTGAACAGGATTTCCGGATAAGTATATCACACTCACATTGTCACAATATACCACTGTTTCCTTTTCGATCGGACAATGTAACTCTAACAGTAGGTTATGAAGCCAACATGATTCAGCAACCACATTGGCTACCCCTCGGTATTCGACCTCAGCACTTGACCGAGACAGTGTGGATTGTCATTTTGACGACCATGAAATGAGATTGTCCCCCAAGAAATCGCAATAGCCAGAAGTGGAACGATGTGTATCCGGGCAGCCACCCTAATTTGCATCTGTGTAGGATGAAAGCCTCGAAATGGAGGACTTATAGAGATGCAAACCGAAATAAAGAGTACCTTTAACATACCGCATAATTCTTTTGAGAGCCCCCATATGTTCTTCATTCGGATCATGCATGTGTAAACAAACTTGCTGAACCGTATAGAAAATATTAGGTCTCGTAAAAGTCAGATATTGTAAAGCCCCAGCTAGGCTGCAGTAATGTGTAGGATCGTTGTATGGAGTACCGACAACATTACTCAATTTCGCATTTGTGTCAACTGGAGTATGTGATGGTTTGCAAAAAGACATCTTTGTTTTTTCAATTATTTCTTCGGCATATTTCTTTTGACTGAGAAACAAACCACCTGCATATTGCGTCACAACAATGCCAAGAAAATAATTCAATGGACCCAAATCCTTCATTGCAAATTCAGCAGCCAGAAGGGACATAATAAACTGGCGAAGTGAATATGATGATGCCGTGAGAATAATGTCATCGACATATATGAGTATTTATGCCATGTCAGCGCCCTTCCGATAAATGAACAATGACTGATCGGACTTGCTGTGAGAGAAACTCAACTTGGAAACAAATCCTGCAAACTTGTTATACCACGCTCGATGAGTTTGTTTCAAACCATATAAGGATTTCTTCAACATGCAAACATGATCTGGACGGGTATAATCTCGAAAATCCAGCGGTTGATGCATGTACACTGTTTTCTGTAAGTAGCCATGTAAGAATGCATTTTTAACATACAACTGATGGATGGACCAAGATTTGGAAAGTGCCAAACTGAGAATAGTCCGGATAGTTACCGGCTTAACTACTGGACTGAATGTTTCACCACAATCCACTACAACCTGCTGAGACCTGCCATCACCAACAAGACGAGCTTTGTATCTCACAAAAAAGAACAATCAGAATTCTTTTTATGACAAAAAAACCCACATAGACCGAACGATGTTCACATTAGATGGACATGATACTAATTCCCATGTCTTATTTATAATAAGAGCATTAAATTAATCTAACATGGCAACTTTCCAATTCAGATCGGATAATGCAGCTTTGGGATTTTTTGGTATGGGTGATAGTTGGACAGAGGTGGTTAGGTTAAAATGGTGCTTTGGTCAAAAAATTATGTGCACTGCACGGGTTGCAATAGTCCGAGGTTGGATAGTTGGGTTTGCATGGGTTTCAATGGCATGTGTATCGGGTTGTGTCAAGGGTGGGGTTGTAGGGTTTTCCCGTGGTTGATCCTGCCTGATACCCACGATGGATTGGGCCGAGCCTAGGGAAGAGTGACCTCTACCCCTCGGACCGGTCCATTCTCATTTCGGGTTTGGGTCAAGGGGTTTTGGGTTTGGGAAAGCCCCACATTATTTTGAGTGGTTAAATGATACCTCAAAATTAGATGTAATCCGTCGCCCAGAAAATCATATGAAGGTGAGGATGCCACTCGAGATGTTGCAAATGGGAATGTAGATTAATAAAAAATGACGTGACGGGAAATTATAATTTCCCATTTGCCATATCATAACACTTATATCCCCTATGATTTTGTAGGTATCCAAAAAACACACAAGGAGTGGAACGAGCCTGAAGTTTGTTAATTGTGGTGGATAGAAATAAAGGATAACAAAAACTCCCAAAAACCCGTAAATGTGTGAATGATGGGAGACGGTGGTACAACATTTGTGTGGGTGACACATTGGAGAGTAGTTTACTAGGAAGAATATTAAAAAGATACGTGGCCATTTGAAGTGCATGGTGCCAAAAATTTGGTGGTGTGGATGAATGCACAAGAAGAGTACAAATCATATTGTTAATTGTTTGAATTTTCCTTTCGGTTTTCCCATTTAGTGAAGTGGTATGTGGACATGAAACACGCAAAGATATCCCAGTTTGGTGACAAAATCCTTAAAATGGGCATTTATGAATTCCCTTAATTGTCACATTGAAAACATTTAATGGATTTTTCAAAATGAGTTTTGATAAAAACACTAAATTATTTTAAAATGGCATAGGTTTGCGATTTATTCCCCAAAGGAAATGTCCACAGAAAATTCGAATAATCATCCAAATCAGCAGATAATATTTATGACCTGCATAACTCAAAACAGGTGATGTCCACAAATCACAATGCAACGGATAAAATGCATAACAGTACTGGAGGTAGAAGATGCAAAAGGAAGTTTAACATGTTTACCAACACATGTACGTTTGGAAAACAGAAGAGTCCAAAAGTTTATTACAAAAAATAAATTTATTCTTCCTAAGATTATCAAAAACTGGTGCTCCCGGGTGTCCCAACCGGTTGTGCCACAAAGTAGGAGAAATGGCTACAAAAGTAGATGGTTTGGTCATGCAATTATTGAAAACAGTCGTGAGAGGATACAATACCCCCATGCTATTGCATCTCATTAGTGACATCCCCGTATGAAAATCCTTCACCGAAAAACCAAACAGATCAAAATTCACAGAAATATTGTTGTCAGTTGTAAAACGTCGCACATATATCAAAATTTTAATTAGTTTTGGTGCGTGTAAGATATTTTTCAATTTTAATGGGGGGAGGGGGTGTGGAGATGGTAGATTTACCTGACCAATACCACGGATTGGAATTTCCTGCCCACTGCCGACAATAATATTTTTATTAGTGCTCATATTACAATAAAATGAGAGATTACCTTGAGACGCCGTCATGTGAGACGTAGCTCCTGTATCCATATACCACGACTCATCTGGAACATTTAGATTCCTATTGTTCATGGCATGTTCAAGATCCGTGGGACCATAGCCAATAGATGATGGTGCTTGGGCTGCAAATGCATGTTCTGGACGAGGCCCGAGGACTCCAGACTGAAGGTTTGAAGAGGAGGGCCTGACCCAATTTGAGTTTGGGTTTTGGAATTGCGGGGCAACCCACTGTGGGCCCCAAGCCCATGGTGGGTACTTCACCCACTGATCACCGATGGCCTGGGCAGTGGACTGCCACTGGTTGGGCTGCCACTGCCCGGTTTGGTGGCCACCGACGCCTGGCTGCCCGCCACCCCTGTCCCGTCCCTTTCCACCATTATTTTTTCCTTTGTTATTATTACGGTTTGAGCCACATTTTTTTACCATTATTGTTGCAGTTTCTGCCGCTACCCGAACCAGATTTTTGTTGTTGAAAATCTTTGGAAAAAGAATTGGTGGAAACTAGGGCGGTTCCGGCGTTGACTGCTCCGGAGGATGCCTGTTTGTCCTTCCGTGTTTCTTCAAGAATTAGCCTCGATCGAGCCTCATAGAATGGAGGTAATGGATTACTCTGTTGAATGAACGTAGAGACACCATCATATTGTTCATTCAATCCGGCAATTAGTTGAAGGACCAGCTGTTGATTTGTGACCGGCGAACCAACGTTGGATAGTTGGTCTGCAAGCACCTTCAATTCCTGACAATAGGTAGAGACGTTGGAGAAGTCATCCAATTTATCATTAGTAAATTGGTGTTCAAGATATACAACCCTCGAAAGTTTGTTATCTTGAAAGATGTTTTGTAAATGTTCGCATGCATGTTGAGCCGTAGAATTTGGCTCTAATATGGTATGTAGTAGATCATTTGATATTGTGCCATAAATTCATTGAAGGACTATAGCATCTAATCGGGACCATAGCTTTTTGTCCACCGTAAGGGTGTCCGATGATGATTTGGATGAGATGATATAGTCTATGACCTCATACGCGCTGCAATGAATTTTGAACAATTCTACCCAAGAGGTGTATTTTCCTTTTTCCATTTCAAGTATTATGGAAATAAAGTTCTTGACGTTATTTACGGTAAAAGCAGGATGAAAAGTTTGTTTTTCGGCCATAGTTTCTACTAGAACAAACAAGAAAAGAGAGAAAGTGTTGTGTGTTTGATTGAAGTAGACTAAGGAACCCTAATTTGTGGAGAGGAAAATAGTTTAGCCGAGGGTAGGGGGGAAGGTTTATGTTTCGACTAGGGTAGAAAAGATGTGATGAGTTTAGTGTTTGGTGAAGTTATTTTGAGATTAGGATTTGTTTACTACAAAAACCCTATTGGCCGTGTAACAAAAGAGAAAGGAGGAGAATTATTTTTTTTCGTTGTAATTTTTCAGTTCCAAGGAAGAGAAGCCGAGAAAGGGAGAGGGACTTTTAGGGCAAATAATTTTAGGCTCTTGATACCATATTGGAATTTAATTTCTTGAGTATTTCATTCCAATCATAGAAGATATATACAATAATATGATGTAGTACTAATCTAGTTTACCTAAATTAGAAGATACTAATTACTTACGATCATCCTATTAATTGATTCTAATTTATTACAATTCTAATTACAATATAATCGTATCTGGATTAATTGAGAATAATAATAATTATGGGATTTTATTCTAACAGAGAAGTGTGAAAAAAATTGGAACAACTCCTGTTGAAAGTTTTGCCTAGAGCGACGGGATTTTGAAGAACTATAATATGAACAATGATAACTTGCTCTCTAAACTCCAGCTGACTAGCTAGAAACATCTTGCTAAGCAATTGGAGAATACGGCAGAAAACTGATAAATCTGCCTCTTAAGTTCACTCTTCTGTGGCGAACTTCTAAATAATTTGATGCAAAACCTGATGTCTATCGAATTCTTGACCTTTTTGCACTTCTGTTGCATCATCAGTGTGGAAGGGAGTACCTGATACGACCTTCAAGTACGCGTTCTATCTGCTAAGTATGAGCCTAGACGTCCAAATCATCAACCTCAGAGCTCATCACAAAGCTAGGAAATGCTAAAGTTATGTCCCTATAATAAGCAAATGTCACTTATTAGGTACGATAACCTATTCAAAAGTTTATATAATGCAACTAAATGCTTTATAACTTACTTCAGATATGGAAGGGTCATATTCTTTAGAAGAGAGGGGTTCTTTGAAACAAACTCCTTCCACTCTTCTTGATCTATCTTACCGTCACCTTTTTTATCCGCGTCAGTAAATGTCTGGTGTATAAGATAGATAAGATAGACGGTAAATATGAATACCAGAAAGGTAGATAGTAAAGTAGATAGAGACAGCTGAGAAAACGATAGAGCCGAGCGTCAACCTTTTCTACAATCATTTCAACTACATCATCTGAAAGAACCAAGTCTGATTCGTGCAACAGGGCCAAAACCATCTCTTTTAGCTGCAATTAGAACCAAGTTAGATTAAGCTAACTTGGATGCTATAATTCTGTTTCACTAATGTTCATGTCAAGAGGATCATTGAATAAACCAGTATATGTATGGCTGCAACACCTACCTCTTCTCTCTCAATACACCCAGTCTGCCTTAGATCATATAATCGGAATGCAACTGCAAAAGAAACTCGGCCATACACATTAATAATGTCAGAAAAGAGGTAAAAAGATCCTTAGAATTCTGAAACAGTGGAAAATGATAAATAAAGAGCAGTGAGAGTGGAATATAAGCCATAATAAAACATTCCCTACATGCAATTTTATCGGCTTCTGGTGCATTTGGGTGGAACACGCTCAATGATCTAACAAATTCTCCAAACTCAATTACTCCATTGCGTTTACAATCAAAGAGATCAAAAATCTGCATAATTCCAGGGCAAAAAAACCCAGCAGGTACAAATCAGATTAAAACAAGACATAGAACGGTCAAGTTGTCAAATGGACCTTTTCATGGAAAAAAGAAAAGTTGTAATACTTTATCAATAATGCAGAGAATTGAGATAGACATATTCATGGACCATTTCAAGGAAAAGTGAGCCAACAATACATACCCTATCTGCAAACAGATTTCTCCTGTTTTGGTTCCTGAAAAGTGCAAGCTGAAACTCTTCCTGCTGATGGAGTTGCACGGAAGTTAATAAGTAACTCTAACATATTCTAGGCCTCATCATCAAGTTGAGTACTAAGTAAATTATAAATGTAAAACTCCAATAATGCTATGTTAATGCTAATAAGAAGCAGTAGAGAAATACCTTGTGAATGAGCCCATCATCAACTATACAGCTGCTTATTTTCTTGAACAGCTCATATAATGCTAGAACTTCACTCACCGTAACTGCAATATATCATAGCAGTTCCGAAGTTCAACAACAGGATGATTAATTGTTTTGTCAGAATGGGATAAAAGAATATATAACTTGCTGGCAGTCATAGCTCAATACATGTAGCACTTTCTTGACTTACATGCATGCAATTCATAGTGAATACCATAATATTGAACTACAAGAATATCTCATTGATGCAGTGAGATGGAAACTGTTTTGGTTTTTTTTGATTAGTCATACTTTCTAAGATCTAGAGAAGGAAGTTTTCAGTTCTGAAGCTTGTTCCTTCATATCTTTAAATAAGAGGGCTTTTTGGCAAAGAGGAAATGATAAGGAGTCTTGAAGATTTTTAAGGCTATATGATGTGAAATCATTGAAAGAAGATACTTGAGGGAGGGGAACAAGCAGACCCAGCAGCTTGTAAATTCAAACAGAACAAACAAACAAAAAAATCGTAAGTACGCATACTTACAAACTGTCTCAGCAGCGAGCACTGTTGGCTCCTCGTAACCAGGGGTGTATCGGGAGATTTTTGAGTGAAAGCAGCCCATCAATGACGGAAATAATAAAATCTTGTTATAGAACAAGATAGTGAAACTTCATTGAACAGCCACCTGAAAATAGAAACACAAAAGAACTACAACCTCAGTCAAAATGCATCATCATCAGGGAGTTGAGCAAATAAATCATGCATAATATATCAGGTCAATGTAAAGCAGAATAGCAGAAAGAAGGCAATCATTGAATCTCAAAATTGTAGGAGATAACTATCTCATGCTAAGGTCAAAATCTATATCAAACCATCTGTAAAAATCCCAAAGTGGGGAATAAATTTTCAGCAAAAAAAAATAAAAAATACCATTGGGTGAAATATCACCCTTGAGTATATTTGTGCTACTTTATTAGGTTCAACATCTGAGACATCTATTACACCTTCTTCATTATTATGACCAACAACAACAACATACTCGGTGTAATCCCACAAGTGGAGTCTGGGGAGGTAGGATGTAGTAGACGTTACCTCTGCCTTTGTGAGGTAGAGAGGTTGTTTCCGATAAACCCTCGGCTCAAACGAAACTTCAGTATTATGACCGGAACATCAAATATATCGCTTTCTTAAACTAAAAACAAGAATACAGAAAAAAAATATCACATTTCTAGCTCTATAGTAATTGCCTGCACTCATGGTGGCAATAGATTTTTAAGAATCAAGAGTGTAAATCAGCATGATCTCAATCATAACAGAAGTAAAACGCGTTGAACTTAGTTCGATATGAACTGCAAATTTCCTCACTTGATGGCAGAGGCATAAATTCTTGGTTACCACTCACCATGCTTTTTTCGCGTTTAATCTACTTAATGGTGCCAATGCAAAGATTTGGCTATGGCCTAAACTGTTTGTTTCCACTACAAGGGGTCAAAAATTTAATATGTATATGGAACTAAAATACCATACCTCTCATGAAAAAAAAGTATAAATGAGAGAAGAGGATGAGTCTAAGGGGAGAAGAAAATTTAACATAGAGAGGAAAAAATTGTTTGTAATTCAGCAAATGAGACCACCAAGTTTGATGGTCCAATAGCAATTAAAATGGAGCATTTTTAAGTCACAAATTCATTGGGACCAAACTTTAAATATGAAATATACCGTCTGTATCGAAAGGCAATATATAGTTAATTTATTTTCTTGATGAATATCAAGAAGTCACAAATGCGTAAGCAAATCCATCCTCTTCTCACAAGCTCCTTGGAGTATTATCAATATTTAGAAAAACGATAAAAATTCTGAGTAGTAATAAATTAAAGGGAAAGGGTCAGATTTGCGATTTGCCCTTCAATTATGTATTAAGAATCACATTTGCCCTCCGTTAAAGTTTGGGGTCAAATATACCCTTCACGTTAGCAAAGTTATCAAATATACCCTCAGTTGGACGGAAATCCCATGTGGATGCCACATTGGATCCACATGGAGGACAATAAACACATGGCAGGTGGGACCCATATTGCCACTCCACTGCTTCAACCAAACGACTCATGTACCACCACTCCGACCTCCAACAACCACCGTCGACCACCCCTATTGCATACACCACTACCACTATACCAGCACAACCACACCATAAACCAAACAACATCACATCGACCAACAAACACTTCGGTGAACCCCATCAAACTCCGGCCAGATCCACAAGCGGGCCCACCACGTCACCATCATCTCCGGCGAATCACAACAACGACAACATCACAACTCCCCGCATCCATCGCTGCTTCGCAACCACCGGCAAACACCAGATGGGTTGTGTAGAATTTGGGATGCCGCTATCGATGTGGTTGAAGCAGTGGTTGCCCCTTTTCTGAAATGTCACCTACTAACCTTGTCATGTACAAAATTAACTCACTTCAGTAAAATGATTGTAGCTAATTGAACATTAATTGTTGATGATGTTAACCCCCTTTTCATGATTTTAAACTATTGATGATTGCATTGTGTTATCTGTTATACTAAAAGTTGTTAACTTTTCAACTACACAACCCATCTGGGTCGATTGGGTGGAGTGGGTCGACGAGGTTAGGGGTTCGACAGTTGAGTAGTTATATGGTGACAGTGACCCATGGGTAGGTGGATGTCGGGGTTGGTTGGGTTCCGGTGACGGGTAGGGAAAGGGTGTCGGTGACTGGTGGGAACGAAGTGACGCCGGTGATAGGTGGGTTGGGGAAATCAGGTAGGATTGGAATGATGGTGGTGAAGGGTTGGTCGACGGGACGATGTCGATATCGGCATCTGGTGTGGTGTTGTAACGGTGGTTAGGGTAGTGGGGTGAAGGGCGGCGGCTCGTCGACGATGGCGATGGTTGGCTGCTTTAGTTCACCGGAGCTGGAGCTCTTCGCCGGAGCAGCAAGAGAGGCTGAACAGAGGGAGTAGAAGTGGGTGGCG